>CM034147.1:265667228-265693675 GCA_019776745.2 Taxus chinensis | reverse complement strand
AGGTATTGGGTACTAGCCTGCATTCATTACAAATTGATCCAAGGTATTATTCTAGAGCATCATATTTTCATAATAATCTAATAAATATCAAAATAAATTAGACCAGGCCTTTATCTTAAGGTCATGATTGTTGAAGTAGTAAAATAGTAATAATTATAGAGCTTACCTTATCAACATCAACACTTTCCAGCTCCTAATTTTGGATCACATTATCCGAGTGTCAGAGTTACTAAACTTATCAAAATGATCAGCAAACCAAAGGTACAAAAATAACATAAATATGATCATGGTTATCTTACAGCATATCATTAAGTACAAATTCTAACAACCAAGATATGCAAGTATGCCATATCAACAGAGTAAAATATTATTGTCCCATCATGCTACAGAAAATCATTCTCATAAAGTCCCAGAAAAGATCATCAAACATAATGCAATTTAATATAAATGCATGTCAAATCCCCACATAAATCAAAGCACAAATGATAACACAACAAGGGTATTACAATATTTCATTTGAGCTAGAATAAGTTATCATTATATTAGTTTTTTTTTTCATTTATTTTATATGTCAGTTTTAGTGATTTCTATTTTTGTGGCTACATGTATTTTTAAAAAAGAATAGTTGACCGAACACAAAAAAATGATTCATTCATATTGTCATCTAAAGTGGCTACAAATCCCACTTGATAGATGGAGAATTCTAGATGATGTAACTTTCACTGAGTTCAGGAAGATCCACTACAACCCATTGGAAAATTTGCATTATAAGGGTTCAGGATAATAATGAGGAATTTAATGGTAATTATGTTATGTCATTAATTTTTTTTAATAAAATAGTATATAGATTGAAAATAAATTTTTATATTTAAAATTTATAATTTCACTACCAAGGAAACACAAATGACAAGAGGAGACGTCTTTGACTTCCCAAAATAAAGAAAGATGTTTGCTTCAGTTAGTGTGACAAGTGGCTATTAGAGGAAACTAATAGGGTTGCAGGTTAGTTATTGAAATAAATGATATGTGTTGACATTTGAATTGTAAAGAGGACTATTTAAAGCCTTGCACTTTGGTTGATGCACTTTCTTTAATTTGATATTTTATGGTTTCTACTTTCCCTTAACATCTTATAAAAAAAATATGGTCTACCGTGAGAATGCAATGGTAATTGTATAACATTATAATTGACTAAAACTTTAATACATATTGCAATTAATGCAGGTATCAAAAGTAATGTGCTCAAGTGGTATGAATCTAGAGTTTGAAAAGGGTTGTTGGTGACTCACAGTTTGGGTTGACAAAACTTATAAGAGGCCACTAATAAATTTTTAAGTTCTATATAAGTTATTTATAGAGTTGTGTTGTGGTTTATTTAATTATCAAACAAACCATTGATTAGCTAGGGGGATATGGCTTACATGTCAAACAAGTGCGAAGATGTCTTTGGTCTCATAAAGGAAAGAAGTGAAAGAAGTTCCTTAGAAGGTGAGGAGTATTAGCACTGAGAGGATGGTGACTTGGATAAGGTTTTTTGGAAGTGGCAAGGAAGGGGTCACTATGGCTGGGGCAGAGATAAGAGGAGCTTTTACAGAAGGGGAAATCTGCATTTGGGGGAGACTTCGATGAAATATTTCGGGGCAAATGATAAACCATTGTATGATGCAAATGTTGTTCCTCTGGGAGGTGGTTAAAACACATGGAAGGATAATAAGCCTCCAAAGGATTCCTGGGATTTGAATGAGAAGGTGGGGGAAAGTGAATATAAGATTAGGATGTGGTTTTTCCTGAAATCTAACTCTAATGAAGGTTTCCCTAATCAGAAGGGCTCAAAAGAGGTTGTGGATAAAGAGGATCCGAGTGACATGTTTGATACCTCAACGACCTCTTTGAGTTTGGGAGAAAATTAGAGATTAAGGTTCCTAGAAAGTCAAAATTATTGATGTGGGATATATTGTGTTAGATGATATTTGTGAGAAGATGGGGCAAAAGGTGTTCATATGAAAATTTATTGGGCTTTGGCCTTTGAAAGATGAAATTTGGAGCTACATTGATAAATAATGGGTGTGCAATGAGTGCCCTAGTCTCAGGATTTGAACCAAAGGTTTTTTCCAAGTTTTTTTTTGTAATCTAGATGATAGGGATATGATTTTTTGGGGGGTCCATGGTTCTTTAAAAAGGTTGTCCTTTTATGTTTGACCTTGGTCCATAATTTTTAACCTAGAGGAATAAGGTGCCTCTGTGGTTGAGAATTTATAAATTACCTCTGGAATTTTGGGTTCAGGCAACCTTAAGGTCCATTGCAGAATCCTTGGGGGATCCTTTTGGCATTGGGAAGGAAACTCTTATGCTATAATTTATGTCACTATTGATTTTTCTAAACCAATGACTCAAGCCATTAGTCTCAATACTCCTATGGGTATGTGGTTTTAGTAAATTGATTATGAATTCCTTCCATTTAGATGGTTTAAGTGTCAAGAAATTGGGCACAAAATGAATAGATGTCCTCAGAATGAAAATAAGGGGGCTAAGTGGATTTAGGATAAGGAGGTTCCAAATAAAAATTGGAAATACAAAAGGAATTCAAGCCCTTCCCTTTCATCTAAAGATAAAAACGGTTTAGAAGGAAATCATTAGGGTTACATAAGCCTCTTTGGAAAAGGTGGCATTGGTTGCTAAAGATGGGAAGGGTCCCTCAGAGCATGACATGAATGCTCAGGGCATGAAATATATCTTCAATCTAGATTTTGAGATGTCACTTCTTAAAGACAGTCTGGATCAAGAAGACTTGGAAATTATGCTAGAATATTTTAAGTGTGTTAAATAAGGTATTGTTGGGAACTCCCCAAAGAAGGATGTTGGGAAGGAGAATCAAGAAAGTAAAGTGGGATAGATATCCCCATTGGAAGATTTACTGAAAGAAATATATATGAATAAGAATTTTGTTTCTTTTGAAACTCCATTGCAAAAATATGAAAGGATTTCTTTGTCTCATAACAAGCCTCAACTAGATATGGTGTTTTCTAAATCATCTGGAAGGTGCTCAGATGCCCTAAATATGCAGCTGGAGGCCAAGCTGAATATTATTATTGGAAATCAAGCACATTAGAGGCTTTTATTTCTGGTGTAAGAGACTCTCCTTCCACATGGGAGCCATAAAAATATTAAGTTAGAATGTCATAGGATTAAATTCCTTTGAAAAATGTCACTTTTTCAAGATACGTATAGAAAGTAGGATCCCTGATATTCTTTTGTTGCAAGAGACCAAGACAACTTGTGAGAAATTGGAGGTGGCCAGAAAAAAAATTTGGTTTAAGGGACAGGCAATTGTTGTAGATGTTGCAGGAAATTCTGGGGGTTTGGCTACGGTTTGGAATCCAAGTAAAGTTAGAAGCAATTTGATAGCTAAATGTAAATGGTTTATTGTGATGGAGTGTTTGGACTTGCTCTCTCATGATAGGTTCTTATTAGTTAATGTGTATGGGCCAATCTTGGTTAAGGAGGAGAAAAAGTATTGCTGGGATACTCTGACCAACCTTATGGAGTTGGAGGACTATAAAAAGTGTTTGGAGGGGATTTTAATGAAATTTTGAATTTAAAAGAGAAAAAGGGTGGGAAAAAGTTTCTCCCTCAAAGCTCTCTTGATTTTAGAGAATTTCGCAATAATCTATATTTATTAAATATGGAACCAAAGCATGGATGATTTACCTAGAATAATAGAATAATTGGTGGGGATTCCATTCATGAAAGATTAGAAAGATTTCTAATCAAATTTAAATGAGGATTAGAAAACTATATATTTTCCTTTGACATATTGAAGATTTCTAGGTTGGATCACTCTCCCATTAGTTTATTTTTGTCTTTAAAAATGAGTATAGTTGAAATTCCCTTTAATTTATAATTTACATGGTTTATGGACCCTTCATTTGAAGATAATATTAAGGATTGGTGGGTGGTTTGGGTGGTTAAGGTTGAAGGATGCAAGAGGTTTAAATTTTTAAGTAATATGAAGCATGTGAAAGTTGAAGCTCAGAAGTGGAATAAACTATCCTTTGGTAATTTGTTTCAAAAGAAAAATGAATGTGTTTTAGATTTGGAAGTGATTCAAGATGCTAGTATGGAGGAAGGTTCTTTGGAGAGCTTGCTTTTAAAAGAAAAAGAAGGTTTATCTTAGCTGGACTAGTTCCTGAATATGGAAGAAAAAATCAAGGGTTGGATGGCTAAAAGAAAGGGATAGGAACACTAAATTTTTTCATTTATCTAAAATGGACATGAGGAATGTGAATAGAATTGATCAATTGATTCTACCTTTTGGTGAGGTGAACATTGACATGGAGGAGATTAGGGAGGAAGGAGCATCTTTTTAAAAAAAAATCTGCAGATGAGGATCTATGGTTGGTTGAAGAAGAATATTTACTCTATTGCATACCTAAGGTCTTAAAAGAGGAGGATTCAAAAAATTTAATGCTTCCCATTTCACTCGAGGAGGTTAGGGTGGCAGTTTTTAGTCTTAGATCTGATAAGGCCCCTGGGCTAGATGGGTTATAGATAGGATTTTTCAAAAAAAAAATGGCATATAGTGGGGGAATATGTGTGGGAAATAATGGAAGAATGTAGGAAGAAAATAATGATTCTCGAAGAATGGAATTCCATTTTTTTGGATTTGATTCCAAAAAATGAAGATACTCAATATTTTTATGCTTTCAAGAAAATTGCATTATGCAATGATATCTATTAAATTGTTTCAAAAATTTTGGCCTTAAGGTTAAAGGCTTTTATTAAGATTGGTCATATCGGATGGCCAGAATGGGTTTTTGTAAGGCAAGAAAATTCTAGATGGAATTTTTATTGCTCATGAGGAAATTCATTATTTTAGCCACAAGAAGAATCCAGGAATGATTACCAAGTTAGACATGATGAAATCGTATGACAAAGTGAATTGGAGATTCTTGAAGGTTGTTCTTGTCAAGTTCGGCTTTCCTATGGATTAGGTTAAAATGGTCAGGAACTTCTTTTCTACGTCAAGGTTCTTTGTTTTAATAAATTGAGTTCTAGTTGGGAACTTTTATTCTTCTAAGGGACTAAGAAAGGGATATCCTATATCTCCTTTTCTTTTCATTATTATGGCTGAGGCCTTGTTCAGAGCCATTTAGAGGGTGGTGGATAAGAAGCAGTTGAGAGGTTTAATTATTTCTTTAAGATCTGAACCACTGACTAAATCGTAATTCGATGATGATATTGTTCTTTTTGGTAACCCTTCATTGGACGAGGCCTGGAAATTTTAGGATATTTTAGACACTTAAAAGAAGGAAATTGGTCATAAGGTAATTTCCCCTAAATATATTATTTAATTCATAAATGTGAATCCTAAATTACATTGAAGGATAGAAAATATCTTTGTTTTCTCTATTAGGTTTTTTCCTAGTTTGTATTTGGGTATTCCCTTGATTGGTGGAGCTATTGGGAAAGACCTATGGAAGCCGGTAGGAGATCAGATTCAAAAAATTATCTTCTTAAAAGGGGAAGTGGTTAAACTTGGCTGGAAGAGATGATTTGATTTGCTCTTCTTTGCAATCCATTATGTCTTATTTTATGTCACTTTTTAAATTTCTAGAGAAAGTGGTTTGGAGAGTATAACAAGGTTGTAAAGGGGTTTTTTATGGAATGGAGTTGAAGATAGATAGAAATATTTCTTTGTTTCTTGGGAGGAGGCATGTCACCTAAAAAGAGAAGGTGACCTTCGGTTTAGGGATTGCACTTTGGCGAACAAAGCTTTGAGTTGTAAACTTTGGTGGAGAACTTATGTTGACAAAGATAATTTGTGGATCAACACTATAAGGGCCAAGTATTTAGAATGTCAAGATCCGAAATAATTTTTTTTCCAGCAATAACTTTTGTTCGGTTCAGGGATTTGGAATTTTATCAAAATTTGTAGGCAGTTAATATCTCAAGGTTTGAAATGGTTACCTTAAAAGTAATAGAGTGGACTTCTAGGAAGACAATTGGAACCTGAGTAGTCCCTTTGCTAAGATTGATTCTTTGAAATATTTCAAGTATGTGGCTATGGTCAAGTGGGGCTCCATGGTTATGAATTACATATACAGTGTGGATGGGATTAAAAGTTGGATTGATCCAAGGATGGGATGGTGGGTTTAGATCGAGTTGATGATCTATTGAAAATATTACATTCCTCCCCTTTTCCCAAAGTTGGGAGGATCGAAATTAGGAGAGGTTATGGTAAGGGAGATGTAGTTAGCTTCATAAAACACTGAAATGAAAGAGATGAAGTGATAATTTTTCTAGCTGATAGAGTATGGCTTAAGAAAGGGATTCCTAAAACTAATATCTTCCTTTGGTTGGCGGCATTAAGAAAATGTCTAACTTATGATAATCTAATGAAAAGAGGCTATCATGGTCCTAGAATTTTTTATATTTGTTAAGAGTGTTGTGAATCATGTAACCATATTTTTATCCACTACTCCTTTACCAAACAGGTTTGGCTTATGGTTTGACAACAATGGAATATTAATTGGGTTCTCCCTGGATTGGTCATGGATCTGATCTCTCAATGGAATTGGAAAGTGGATCATAAGGGTCTTAAATTGCTATGGAACCTTACCACGATGGTTTTCATATGAATTTTTTGGCTGGAACATAATAGGAAAATTTTTCAAGGCGTTAAGTTCTCTACTCGTTAAGTCTGAAATAGAATTGAAGGTATTCTTTATGAGTTTATTAATTCATGGTGTAAATATTTGGTGTGTAGGTTCTTTGAAGATAGAGTATTATGTGGAAGGTGGCCATTGATTCCTTAGAAGCATGATTTAGTGCATCCTGATAATGGGAGTATGGAAATTCAGGTATATCTATTGAGACCACCTGAAGAAGGATGGATTAAGTTGAATTTTTATGGTGCAACTAAAGGTTATCCAAGAAGAGTGGGTTGTGGCTGCATATTCAGAGACTCTTGTTGTCAATCGGTGTTGGTATTGGCTGCTGATTGTGGTATATATTCAAATAATCATGCAAACGGGATTCAAAGTTAATTAATGGTATGGCCCAAGAAAAGGTTCCTCATACTATGAATATTTGATTGATTTGGAAAAATATTAAGGGAATCTTGTTTTCCTTCTTAGATATTAGTATCTCCCATATCATAAGGGAAGGGAATAGGGTGGTAGATCATCTCACTAATAGTGGTGTTAATAAATGGGAGGATTTTTAGTTGAGAAGGCACATTTGGGAAGATAATTATCTGAATGATGCCATGTCTTTAATCACAAATGATGCAACGGTGGAAAAAATTTATGAGGTCTAGATGTGAGTTTTCTTCAACATTTTAAGGACCATTATTAGAGTCATGATATCTAAGCATGGGATATCCAACTCATGATCTTTGGTATCCTTACATCTTCCTCCATTTATGTGAAGAGCATAGGTAGCTTCTTAAATTAAGATCCAAGGACACTCCATTGCCCCTGCTACTTTTTCATTTTTAGGGAGACTTTCTTTGTGTGGTGGTAGGTGGTGTTAGAAGGTTCTTGGGGGGCATGGGGGTAGGGTTGAGTAGGAAGAGGCAGAGGGCCTTGGCTGGTGAGGATGTATGGGAATAAATTTCCTCATGGATGGATGGGAAAAATTGGAATGTTGCCATGTGGAATTGGTTAGAAAAATTTTGGTCATTAGAAAAATTATTTGAAAGAAGAGGAGGTAGAAATTTGTGAGAGCATGAGAAAGCTAATGCTTGATCCTAACTAGTCCATCAGGTAGTGAAATGTGTTTGACATGGAATAAGGTTTGAGTGCTACTAGTATAGTATCCAATTCCTCGGGGTAGTTTATCCTGTATAAGGAGCATGAGAAATTGGAAGAGCGTTTGGTCAGCTTACAGTATCATGTCCATGCCTTGATGCGGGGGGGTGCAGGTGATTGTGCGTGGTCTGGAGGTGGTTGTCGGAAAATCAGGGTATAGTGATCCCTGTTGAGCGCCAAGGTGAAAATGCCGGAATGTTGTGTGGATTCGTCCTCCTCCTTAGAGCAAAGCAAAGGGGACTCAGAAGTTGAGATCATTAGAGAGATGAAGCCTAGTGGTCGAAAGGCCTAACCTTTCTTGGCTGCATCTATGCCCTTGGGTATGGTGGTCTATGATGGAGTTTTTGTACTTTGGTTTTTGGTTTATAGGACAGAAATGGCCGTTAGTTATATCGAATTATATAGATAAAGGATGTATATTTTTGGGTTAAGTAAAGCTGATTAGAATTCTTCCCCATTCATTTTGGAATTTATGTAGCACGATAAGGTGCATGTAAACTTCATGGGAGTGCACTGATGAAAAACATATCAGGGACTTGTTCCTCATGTATTATTTTTTGTAGGCTAGGGAATTTTCCCTACATATCAATAGAAAAAAAATTATAGAGTTATGTTTTATGTTTTAATATATTTTTAAATAAAAAATATTAATATATGTAATTTAATCATATACTTGTATTCATGAGAAGAGTGTTATAAGAAGTGTGTAACAAGAAAGTGTGTCAAACATTAAATGATTTGGGACGGAACAAAATCTTTTAATCAGTAAGCCCATGATAATCACTTTGTATCGATAATACATGCACTATTCAATTTTTTGTACACACAAACTATAAATTAAAATTAAGCACTTAATATTTTATCATTAAATTTTTTCAAGGTAAAAGAAATTGTAAGGAATAAGAGGATTTAGAGAAGGATGAGGATGATCAAGTTTAGGAAGAGCAAGAAGATTGTGAGGATAGAGGGAAGGATGATGATACCAACCACTGGGATATTTAAGATGTAAGTTTACATCTATTTATTTTTTGATTTGGAAGGGACCCCTTAATACTCCCTAGAAATTACACTATTATATATTATTGTAAATCACATTTTTGAAGCAATGTCTTCTTTTATTATTATTATTAATATTTAGATATTTTTCAAATTATTGTACAATTTTACTATGACAATACAATGCAAATAGTATTTTAGTATCTAATGTTTAATAGTTCTAAAAAAACAAAAAATGTAATATAATTATTCGTAATTATACCATTTGTAGTTATGATTAATCATATTGTTTTTTAAATTATCGAATGATTTTTATGTCACCCCTTGTTAACATTGTAGGTCTTATGTCAAATTCACAAGGTGTAAAGTAGCCATAAATTAGGCGCAAAAGTGGTGTAAACAAGATGCAATTAAAATTATCTAGTCATGTTGTTTTTGTGTCATTTTTGTGCCACACAAATTGACATGCATTCTTCCAATAAATGCATCAAAAATGCCCAAAATTTTCAATTTCTAATGCAAAAATGACCCAAACTGTGGTGTTATTTGCACATTATGCAATAGTGAATGATAAAATTTCCAAATTTAGATGTCTAAAAAAAGGTTTTTCCCTATGTTTTTGTTCTTTCATGGCTTTCTCAAGTTTATATACCTTCAATTGTAGTTATTAACAAGCTCCATAAGTTCCTAAGGCACTAAAAATTCAACTCTTTCCCTCATTCATGTCCGCAGACCCATGGGATTGCTTAATATGCTCGAAAGATCAAGCTTTAAGAGCATAAGATAAATAATTCATGATGGCTTCGCAATAATTATAATTTCAAACAAGAGACCAAGTGTTTCAAATTTGGGCATGATATATTATAAGGTGTTGATTTAACTTGAAAATGAAACAAGTGTTATATAAGAGTGCTTTACTTGATTCAATTTGGATTAGGGTTAGAAACAAGATATATATTAAAAATTAGAAACAAGATATATATTAAAATTTTCATTTACATTAGATTAGAATGTACATATTTAGCAATATATAAGATTGACTAAAAAAATAAGTGTTAAATGGCACAAGACATAATAATGGAGATGTACTTAGCTAATTGAATTCTCATGAAACTAATCTGATAGTGGCACGTGGAAAAAACTACTAGAAATGATCTTCAAGTGCTTTGTTTCTGGATCTAAAAGTGTATGATGAGTAAGAATGAAACTTTTAGATATGTATGGAACCATTTGGCAATCGATACCATTTAGTGGTTTCATATGGTGAGTTTCAGACATTTTATAGCATATTTTGATTATGTAATCAATTATAACATGATTTTTTGTGAAACTATAAATGTGTGACACCCTCTATATGGCTTAAAATAGATTTAAACCATAACTAAGGATACAATACCTTGTATAAAGGTTAGTGGTTATGTTGAAGTGTAATTTTTACACCATCTACATCAGTACTACTCCAAATAGGACTCAAACCATGCATAGTTATGAAGGATACAATACCTTGCATAAAGGTTAGTAGTTACGTTGAAGTGTAATTTGTACATCATATACATTAGTACTACTCCAAAAAGGACTCAAACCACACATATTTTTGAACATAAAGATGTGATATCTATATCGATGCAACTAAGTTTGGCAATGTATAATTGATACTTCATTATAAGTCTTAGTGTACTTGCGCTTGACTTGTCTTGTAACTTTGGAAGATATAATCTTGAGCCTAATTAGGAGTTCTTCAAACCTTTACATGGGTTGTTCCTAATGTATACTACTACTTTAGGGAATTGTAGGAGAGCTTTGAGTGTTTTTGGAATTATATTTTCTTATAGTTCTCTTGAAAGTGGCAAGAGAGTAAATGGGTGCATTTTAATTGCTTATATATGGGTTTATAGGTATACTTTTACAATAAGTATGACCCATGAGAAAATTATCAACCTCTAGAAAGATATCAAATTGAGAAAATGATAGTTCAGTTGCTTAGCATGAAACTGTCAGTTTCAGTCCAAATTGTTTAATTGTTTAATCTAGGTTTGGTGGTCACATATGGGAAGGGTGTTTACACCCTTTCAACCTTTAATAAATTATTTGTTATGGAAATACACAACACTAAAAATCAATGTAAGGTTAGGAAACTAGGAACTACTTTGATTAATTAACTTTCAACATTAATTGTATAATATTAGAATAATGTATTGGTTCTTATAATAAATTATTACAATATGCTACAAGCAATAAAAAAATAAGGGGAAGATAAATTTAGTTACACAATGTTATACAAGAGATATTTGGATGCATGAGTTTGAGGATCTATGAGTACAAAGGCTAAAGATGCTTCATATCTAATTATGTGACTTAAACCCTTCTAGTGTATGACCATATAATTCAGTTGAGATGAAGAATCTAGTATTGATCCTATGGTATGGTATTAGACCCTCTTGGAAAGAGACTTTGTAACTTTTTGGGTGCTTCAGTGATATAGCAATATGCTTTGCTATCAAACTCTAGTTGGTGCAGAATCCTAAAACCATCTATAATCAGTTGAATTGTTCCAAAACCTTAATTATAATCAAAAGACTTGTTATCACTAAAAAATAGCACCCTCTGATTTTTGTCAATATGAATACACTGGGAAATCAGTGTTTTTAGGAAACATGGAATTATCTATAAGTGTGGGAGCATGAAACTGAGATAATTCTCCAAATAAGGTTGGTTCCTCTTCCTAATCTAAGCACTAAACTACTCCTAATGAAGAAAATACAACTATCTACTCATATTCTATGATTCCAAAGGACCAGGGAGAGAGGAAAATGCATGAAAATGAAGAAATCCTACATTAAGAGGTGATAGCACCAATAGAAGGGTGATTGGGACACTCTCTGATAGATGAAAAATGGGGAAAATGGAGACAAAGAGGGCATATATTACACCACAATCTAGAAACACACTTTCATAGCACCATTTCCAGTAAACACACCATTTAGAGCTTGTAAAAATCCATAAAATGCACAAAAACCTTAAATGTAATGTAGAGGCCATAAAATGCAATGAAACAAAAGAAAGGATTGGAGAATAACCACAAAAATTGATTGTATTGCTTTAGATGATGACACAATCCATTACAATGAGGAAAAGATGTATCAATATTGCACAATGCTCCAAAATGGAGGTTTGAAACTCACAATACACCTACAGCAACCTATAGAGAATAGAGGATCGGATACAGAATGTTCAACAACCAAAAATGAGCTCTTTTTTACAATATATGGAAGAGAAATGAGAGAGATATATATATAAGGAACTCAAAATTCCCCTTCAACCACCAACAATAGTCATTAAATGACCTACAAAATTTATGGAAAGCCCTATAAAACCCATACCACCACGTCCTCTTTGGAAGAATAAATTTTTCTTGAAGTCTTCATTTAATGCATTTTATTCACCTGGAAGTGATAATTTGGAACTAGGGAAGTTTTTCATGTTTTTAGCCACCTACTCCCACCAAACTTCTGATTTCTTGATTTCACAATGAAGTACATTGAATTCTAAATCCAATGATATAAATTTTATCAAAAATAGATAATCTGGGAAAAATATACTCCCATGTGGGTCAGGAGGTCAAATTTTCCCAAAACTCAATTTTTCGGGTTAGTTCTCCAGTTGGGTGCATAGTCTGCACAACACTTGGTTCTATTTTTCCTTGTTTTTCTTTTTTTTGGCTATTAATATGGCATGGGTAACTAGGTTGATCTAGGTACAAGGTTCAGGTGTACTTCATGGGCCTGAAGGTTTCACACTCCCCGCAATCTCCATTTTGAACTGTGCCTCATCCTATTCATTGCAACTCCGTCGGATCTCCAAGCCCCATGGGGAACAATGTTCCATAGGGAATAATGTTTTGTAGGGAACATTATTCCCCACACCCATCATCGACCCACACTCTAAACAACCACCTCCCCCCTTCACATTTCATCTTAGTCTCGCTTGCGGAGAACTTGACCTCGCTCGAACCTATTCCACATGGGTCGTTTGGGCTCACAACGGCCAAAACACCCGTAATAAACCATATTCATCCCCAATCCTTTACAAATCAAGCTTAAACATGATGCAGAGAACTTGGTTCCACCCATCCTTGTACCCTTTGGGCCTTCTAAGGCTAACTTAACGGATTTACACTACAAAAATCCCTTTTTCACCACTTTTTCAATTCTAATCAACATTTTGGAATTTTCTTGAGCTAGGGAAGTTAGGGAAATGGAGTGGGATGCCCCCAAGACAATTTTTTTCCAATTTCACCCATTTTTTGGCTAATTATGAAGACTGAACCAAGGGGTGAAAGCCTTCCAATGACCCCAATTTTTTTCCAATTTTTCAGTTTATCCTTATCCAAGCCAAGATAAAAAAAATACAAGTTATCAAAATTACCTCTGGGGGGGATTTTAGATGACAAGACCTTGTAAGAAGGTTAGTTTTTTGGTTGAATTTCAATCCATGCTCCGCGTACATCAGTTCTACTCTAAAGAGGCCTCAAACCACACATAATTCTCCAGCTAACATATAATATCTATATAAATGCATCTAGTTGGAAACTTGAACTACTTTGAACATGTTTGATAGGATTGTGCTCTTGTTAAGAATTTGAAGTGGGGAACTTGGTGTGCTTGGAAGTGAGGTAAGATATACTCATTTACCTAGTTGAGTTCTTCATAAATATAATAGTGGTTTCCTTAATGGATGTGCATAATCTTTAGGAATATTTAAGGAGACCTGAGTTCTTTTTCTGAGTGTTGGAAATGAGTATTCCAAGTGATTTTCTATTTTATTGATAGGTTCCTAAATGAGGTGATGTTATACTTATTTATATACGGTTGTGAAGGTAAATTATCATGATAAGTCTAACCTAGAAAGATAAAAAAGACCCAATAAGTGATATTGCGTCAAAAAATAGAGTTAGATGATGTGTTGGTCTATACAAGTTGGCCAAGTATGAATTATATAACCTAACTAACCTATACGGTTTTAAACAGGATGTAGTGAATAAAAATATCAAATTTTAACAATGGAAAGCAAAGTTTAAAAATTGATCTTATTTATTTATATTCTAAACTTTTCAACACACCAATGTATGGGAACAAGCAAATTAGGAAAGAGTGGAACAATGTATTGAGTAAGGGTTAAATGTGGGTGTTTGTCTTATCTAAGAAGCATGATCACAATCAATAGTGTCAAAGGGTAAATTTCCAAATTTGAGTGTCTACATTTGTCACCCTTTAAGTATGAAATAAAAATTAAATGCTTAAATGAAAACATACATGAGTATATAGACACACTTTGTCTTCTCTTAAAGTTTTTATTATCCAGATGTGTTAGTCTTGGTACGCTCCATCATGAAACCCGTAACACATAGTGTAGTCAATACCCATAGTAGAAATTGAACTATAACTCAAGTGTAACTGTAACATTTAAACTTGCATAAAGTGAAATGAAGATATGAGAAACATGTAAATGGTACACCTATTTGTTTTTTAGAGGCAAAATTTTCTCATTTCCTTGTAGTTGAAGATTAATATTTTCATTTATTGAACTTTGTCAAAGGATTAGGAGAAGTGTAACATCCCCATTTTAAGATACTAGAACAAGGGGAAAAACAAAAAAAAAATTATACAACCTTCCCTGTTATGAATTATATAATTCAAACACACGTTCAAGTTTTAATAATTATTCTCTGTCCAAATAATACATTTTGGATCACACAATTTCCTTTTAAAACTAATGTTCTCTGTTCACATATTTGCAATATGGAACACACATTCAGTGCCATTCAATCATATAACAGATTCCATATGCTGCTGTAAATGACTCGAAGAACTACCGATCTCCCATTTTATGGCTCGGAGTTTCAACGATCTCTCATTTCATGACTCGGCGACTTACCGATCCTTCATGTTAATTCATGCATAGTATAATGTATATACAAGGTTCTCTTACCGTTTCCGGTTATCGAAGTGATCCATTTAAGAAGCCTATCTGAATATCTGTTACTGATATTCATCTGACATCCTGCATCTTAAACTAGGTGATTAGGACAACGCAACCAGCACTTGCGATACTTTGGCCAAAGATTTTCACATGCTTTTCATGATCATATTCCTGGATGTGATACACACCAATGGAATACGTCCTTCACCTCACTTCGTCTGTTATCTAGAATGGTCTTTCCTGGTCTCTACCAGTCCTTTCCATTAAGGTCAAACTCTAACCCCAACTAGCAATATGAACGAGTATAGGAAGTTACTCATGGTAACTAAAGATACGCAGACATACAGTGTCGTCCCTAGGCAACTCCGTGTGTCTAGTTACCTTTAGTCCTCCGGAGACACTCCGTATACGTGATCACATTCCTATCCCCAGCCAAGAACTTAGTATCCAGCTTATGTAATCTTGATGATTTAATTCGGGAGGGCATTGTAATATGTCAGCTATAACATTGTGTTGTCATGAAGGCCCCACCTTCATGAAGACACCATGTTGTAGCTGGCGTATGTCAATGTCCTACGGAATCCTCCCATCGAGAGTACACATCCAGCTCAAGTGTGATTTGATTATGATCTTAATATTTAAGATCAACTTTCAGCAGCCATGTTGATCCTTTATCCTCGTTCTTGATACAGTTGTATGTAGCTAAGAGAGACTTAATTTGTCTTCTAGCTTACTATGCATCTCCTCCTTTATACCGAAGGGTTGCATTTTCTCTAGTTGGTTCTTTTCTTAATCCCTGGACTAAGCAGCCCATTACCGATAAACTTAATCAGTTTAACCTATTAAACTTCACCAAGTTTTTCCACAACTGTAAACAAATTCACGAATTCCATCTTATTAGACGTCATTTAAACGAGGTCTAATTCCAAATGAATTTATTCATTTATTCTCCTTAACCTTACATAGTTAAGGTCTGTTAACCATGGATATGTTTTTCCCATATCCTTATTTTCTGAATTTAACATTCGAGGCTATTAACAGAGTCCGAATACGAGGTTTGGCTGCTCCTAAATTATTTGATATTCCTTAGCTTTCAGGCTAATCCCGAATACCTTTCAATTAAGAGATCATGTTCTTCCTAAATCCTTTTTAATGTCAATTAAAAATTCATCTTAACCCAAGTATGAACCAATTGCACATTTCATCGTAAAAGTTGCATTTAGGTAAGAATAGATGTCATTTCCTTTTAAATCCATCCATGAACATTTGAATAATTCCAAATCAAGGAATAATGTTATATTCCCTACTTATTCAACAATATCAAACTGATACAGTCATTAAAATATCACACTTGTATTTGTATTCATCCATCCGTTTTATAATCTATACATTTGCCAGTCCAAATGACTGGATTTTGTTTATATTAAACAACATTACAACACATAAGATAGAAGAATGTAATTTCTTCTTTTCTCAATTCCTCGTAGAGGAGTAATAGCTATCAATTACAATCCATCTTCAGTCAATCAAAAGAAGTAACAGAAAACAACCATGTCTTCATTTATACTCAAGTTCCATCTGTAAAATTACTTGCACGGGTCAGTTCATTGAACTGAGCATATTAAGCACTTGTCATTAAAATGAGGTGCTTTTAATTAACTGTCTCAATAAAAGAACCCTGCTTTTATGAAACGTTAATATGAACATCATTCAAGAATTAAGTATCAAAAAGAATGAACATCATAACAACTGAATCATCTAATTACCATCCCAATCAGTCAAAGGATTACTGTCCTCTTTCCTAAATAATCATTACAAAAACTAATTTCCTTCAACAGTTCCAGATTACAACATCAGTAAGAACTAGGAACACAAGTATGTATACTGCTGTAATAACATAAATGCTATCAATTTCTTTCCCTTTCATTAGTTATAATTTCAAAGGATAAAATTTGACTGAAATATAAACCAAATTACTTTCCTTTCAGTTCATGCAACTCATTTGATTTCAAGCAATCAAATACTGATGAGAAAAGCAAACAACAATAAAATGTAGATGCTTAAATCAAAGCAATACAAAATTCGTTCCTTAATGATTACAGATTTCCAACTGTATGAGAGAAGAAATGATCATTATTCCAAGTTATCCATCCACACTCCTTTTCCTTTCCTCATGACTGTACCGAAAATTTAATCCAAACGAGACACCAATCAATGATAACAGTTCAGAGTGAAACTTAAGAAATCAATAACCGAATACAAGGAAGATGGATCATATTACCTCTTCTCATTGAGACAACCAAATATCCACTTATTTAGCACAGGCATGATCCAACATTATGATTCATTCCGCATAATATAATTCCCTTTTAAATAATTCATTCAACAGACATTTACGTCTTTACAACATATAGAGTGTACAGCAACCACAACAAGTCACATTTTCATCCTAATAATAAGAGAATTCACTTTTCAACAGCAAGGAATAAATCCATTCAGAATTCACTTTCCAACAGCAAGCAATAAATCCATATCAAAACTTCCTTTCAATCAAGCACATACGAATACCAAAACATGTAGGTAAAATATCGTATCCATTATAGGGCAAACAATGTAAGGATGCATACTATGCTCTTACTGTACTGGAAGAACTCATACTTCTTGCACTGTATTATAACCAACTGAACAGTTATACAGCCGCTTTGTCAAATATTCACATGACTTTCTATACCCATTAACGTACACAATTCATAAACAAAAATTTGCACTTTGTTGTTACGTACAGCAAGTCTAACCCGTAATGTACAGTGAAGCTCTATTGTTACTATTTCCAGAATTCGAACAACAGGGAGAGAAAAATTCATTCCTTTAATTATTTCAATAAGAAAACACCCATTTTCTTCAAACACAAAAAAAATTAATCAAGTCGAGTTCTTTTTAGAATGACAGAGCAAAATCAGAGATCACATGAATCATTTCATCCTTTCGTTTGTATAAAAGAAACACAGAACTCAGAAAACAATCAAAGTATCACTATCACTTCCATCAAACCAACCCATAATGCTCAATGAAACCCAATTACCATTTCCTTTAGAATTTAAAACAGCAAAAAGAAGAAGAACTCGTTTCCTTAACAATTTCAGTAAAGAAACAATCAATTTCTTCAAAATGTAACAAGAACACCCAAGTTGTGTTTGTTTTATAATGACAGCTCAAACCAGAGGTCATATTGAACCCTTTTATCCTTTCATTTTTACAAGAATTCACAAAGCTCAGAAAACAACACTCACATCGTTGGTACATTCACCAACTCGAATCCATATGGGTAATAGAAACAATACACAATACTATCAATGCAGACTCATATAGCACTTGAACAAATCCATTTCATTAACCCATTTTACAAGAAATACCCAAGTCACATACAGCAAAGAAAATGACTCAGCCCAAAATCTCTTCAACATAACAGCAAAATCGAATAAACAAAACCCCCATCAGAAGAGCAGGGTTGTTTTAATGAGACAATTAAACAAAAGCAAGCAGTTTAAGGAGAAGGGCTTAACATGCCTGAAATTTTTCTTGAAGCTCGAAGAAAACAGTGCCTACTGGAGTTGTTTCCTTCCATGGCGATAGTAGTAAAGCTTCCCAAATAGTCACCTACCTCTACAGGCTCAAAAATAGCCTTAGTTTTTCCAAAGAAACAGAGATAATAATCAAACACAGCTGGTTCGACAGAACCGTGAAGAAACCAAATGCAGAGCAACTTCAAAAACCCGAAAGAACACAATGATCAACAAAATTTCCTCTATCCTCTTTCCAAGGCGGGCTGGTTGTGAAGACCAAGACAATTAATACATTGAAGGCACTACCTTTTTCCTTTTTCCTCATGCCACCACTGACTCAGGTTGGCGAGTTCCAAATTTCAAATTTTGCATGAAATCAAAGTTTAGTCTCATGGCTAACTGGATGCCTCTAACTTTTCCATGTTCCCGCCAAACTTGGCACTGTCCAAGAAAGGACCTCATTCATTGCCCTATTAAATTTCATACCATCCTTCTTTATCCCTTCCATCCACATGGGTCTGTGCATCCCCTTCCTTAGGTTAGGATTAGTTTAGGATTTTTAATAGTGTCCATATCTAGGTCATTCGCCTAGTTCATAGGTTAATAGGATTTAGATCTATTTTCTCCCGTATAAAATTTAAAAATCCATATAGGATAGTAGTTAGGGTATAAGGTAGAACTTAGGGGTAAGTTAGGGTCTAATCCCCCATTATTTAATTAATTAGTTTCCAATCAAGTCCGTCCGACTGACATTCATTTTCAGCACTATGCAGGACGTTTCGTCCCAAGTTCCACATACCTGTGCCACTTGCATCCAAACCCCCTTATCGTCTTACGATGTCTAGTGTTACAACAGTGTATGGTTCGAGAATCGAACCTTTTCCATTGGCATCTACGTGCTAGATATTCATACCTGAAATCAGGTGTTGTACATTTATATCAACTTTCAGTCTGGTTTAAAAGTAAATCGACAAAGTGATTACAAGAAGGCCACAGCATACCTTGGATCAATGGAATTGATTCAAGGTGTGTTGTCAATCAGCGAATAGATTTCATCAAGCATACGACAAATCTGTTATCACATCAGTTAACATACAAGTAATAATAACTATTGTCCCAAGTAAACAAATTATAGCATACAAGGGTCCTAATTAGCAACACATTCCTTTAAGATCAAAATATATCTTAACATGTTTGTCTTCATTTCAGCAGTTACAACATTTTGAAAAGTAATCACCATGATAACTTACAAAAATCAAGGCGTTACAAGAAGAGAGGTACTAATGCACCTAATGAAGGAAGAAGTTTGTGTATCAATTTTTTTAGTAACTTTGATATCTTCCCCTTTAAAAAGAGGAGAGGAAAGACTGCCTATAAAGAACTTAGCCATTTCGATACTTTCCATAACCCCACTGACCACACCTCTGCAGATGGATCTAGGCCCAATGTCTAAATATATATAGATGCAAGGTATAAAATAGAATGATTACCATCATCCTCTTCCCATATGTTGTACTACTAATTAATAGTTTTTAGTATGTTAAAATATCAATGGAGAAGGAGACTCATGCCCCCGAAACACTTGTAATTTGTAACTAAAACTAGGTACTTAAAGTGGAGAAGGATTAAATTATTCATTCCCCATGTAAAATTATATGAATGGTGTCAAATGAGTATGACATTGTACCAAAACATGTATCCATCATTGAAAATATAAATCCAACAGAAATATTGTGTTTATCCCCTAGAGGAAAAATGTATGGTATGGTCATGAATGTCTGTACGGTCCTAAACTTTTTATATAGTCTTTACCTTGTGTGTTTTCCACAAAAACATTTCCATGTGAAATCCTATGTTTGAACTTGTAATTCTACCTATAAGTATAGAATATATCCTGATGAATGTACCCCTCTTTTGAGTCACATGTGATAAAGCATTTAAGCATGTGTATCAAAATAATAGAAGTATTTCCATGCATTGTATGCGTGAAAATTTGTAGGAAAATGTGGAATGTTGAAGTGGTGGCCATCTTTGAGAACTTGTACCTGCAAAAGGGGTTGCACATGGTGGTAACCATGTCACACAAAGAGACAAACAACCATAGCAATAAAAGTAACATTAGTAGTTATTAAAATAATAAAAAAAATTTAGTAACAATGGAAATGTAAAAGAAATAATATAGTGAAAAAACAACAATCAAGTGAGAAAACATAGGCAATAATATACAGAGAGGAGTCACATAAAAGCATGGAGCCGTAAACATGAGACACCTATAGTGTTACAAGAAAATCAAGGCACCTAGGTCATATACAAAGAAGCAATGTCAAGTAAGAAAGACATAGAGCCACAAACATGGGACACCCACATTGTCACAAAACAAGCAAGGCACCTAGACCACATTTAATGAAATAGTCAAATAGTAACACAAGCAACTAGCAGACAAAGTGTAGTAAGCATTAATGTCAAATAGTGATAAACATAATATAAGTAGTAAGAGAGAACATTAGACACATGTTTTAGTCTTATTAGTTTGAAAAATAGCATATGCATGATATATGCAATCAACCCTAATGAGGAAGTATAAATGAACTATAATAGAATATCACATGTACAATGTGGAGGTACGCCCCTAAGAGATGTAATGTAAGGATCCAAGGTGGATTCTATAAGCATGTAATGATTTGTGTGTCTTGCATCAAGCTCAATATACCTCATGAATGTATGTATGTAAAGAGTATAGAAAGATATGTTATCAATAAAACCATAATGAAAAACACCATATATAATGTAAAGTGCTAACAATCCAAGCTATGTCTATAGGTCTTGGTTTTTTATTTTTTTAATATATGAATGTTTTTGTATTTTTTAATATAGTTATATACATAGAGAGGGATAACACAAGAGCTTATTAATCATTGATGAGATCATACACATTAGGGTTGAAATCAATACTATCCAAAAGATAAGGACCCTCAGGGGTGGTGATATGTATGTTTGTATTCAAGGGTTGGGAGTGTTGATGAATCGAATCATGTCATGGTTGTTTGCGTGGAGAATTAATTTCTGGTAATTTTGAACACTTTGATTGTGGGGATTCCTCAGGTAAATTGGTGATGGTGCCCTTATATTTTATCATGGTAATATTAGCAACAAGATCATTTCAATGATAAATATCATGTCCATAGATGCGATGATAGTCACAAAAGGGTATGCTTGAGTGTTTAGAAAACTTGTGGGGAGATCAATGTCAAAGAGAAGGTAAAGATAGTAAGTTAAGGTCCAAGAATATAGAGATAAACTCATGTGGTGTATCCAAACTATCTGAGATGGGGATTGAACCAATGACAAGTATGGTATTGAGATTATTGACTATTGTTGGAATGGATAATAGTTAATGGTAACAAAGGTGTCATGATTTGTAACTATGAGACTAATAGTGTAAAAAGTAGTAACTTTTAGAAGATAATTCTCAAAGCTAGTGCAAGTAAAAAGAGAATAAAACATGGAATCATCTTCGTCAATAAGGTTGAAATTAAGATTGCACATGTTATCATCAATGAGTTCAATAGGATCATCATCGCTATCAAAAGCATGGTTAGTAGCATTGTGTTGTTGAAAAACTCCATCTGAAAGATGAGGAATGATAGGTGAAACTGATATAGAGGATGGATGAGACATTGGAGAAAGTGTATCTATTGTTGGCTCATCTAATGGTAGTTTAGGTAGCAGGGGATCAAATTCGGTGCTAGTTTCACTAACAACATAAGTAGGTAACTTTTTCATAGGAATGAGTTGCAAAGGAGGATATATAATGGGTTGTTCAGGATTTGACATATCAACTCGAAAATATTTGAAAGGATTTGGGTCAACAAGTATATTATTCTTGTATCCATCGTGTATGAATTTGATATATTAATGAAGAGTAGATGGAACCACTTGTATAACATGGATCCAAGGATGCCCTAAGAGTAAGTTTTAATGAAGATCATTGTCCATGATATGAAAATTGGTAGGTAATAGATTAGGATCAAAAATGAGATCTAAGGTGATAGTTCCTAGAGTGGGTCAAGTAATATTATCAAGGCCTCGTATAGTGACAACAATGTTATTAATTATAGTAGTAGAAATACCCATTTGAGTTAGCAGTGAGTGAGAATAAATATTTAAGAAAAAGACTTTATAGAACAAGACTTGCCTGATGAAGAACCCCTGAATAGGAGCAGTAAAAAGGAGAGGTGAACATGGAGCGAAAAAGGAGCACTAGTATTAGTGACATGAGTTGTGGGGGTGGAGTGTTGCATTGTAGTTTAGTTTTAGTGCAATGTTATCGGGCACATTGACACATCACCCAGGCATAGCCTATATTCTCACCCAAAGCATGCATAACTCTACTAGGTACCTTCTTATGTCTAAATTCCAATATGTATTCAATATGTTAGGTTCAACTAACATCCATTTACAAACTCATGCGCAAGGCATGACTCATACATGGACTTGAACTCTATTTAGACTGACTTCGACTGACCCCTTACATGGATGTTTACATTGATATATATATATATGTATGTATGTATGTATGGTGGGAACTTTTCCTTCACCATTTACATGATTTTGTCTAATCTTAGAATGCTCCTATACATATCTTGCATGATTTTACAACTCACACTTCCTATTAATAGGTGCCTAGTATGTGGTTCTTCATAAGCGGCCAAATTTAAATCTGGAAGTTCCATCTTTATCATGTGTGCTATAAATAGCCTCTGCCACATGTGCTATAAATAATTTTTCTTCCTTCATTCATGTTTCAAGTCTATTCTCAGCCGTGCATGTAATTTATCCATGTTTTTCTCTATTTTTAGCTTTCCTTGAACATCACATCAACCCTTTTTTTTCCTATTTTTAGCCTACCTTGGAAATCTGACTAACTATTGGCTTCTTTTTTCCCATGCATAACCTTTCATGTGTGCTTATTCATTTCTCCCATTCTTCCTTATGTGCACTTGTTGCAACTCTTGTAACTACTTTGATCATGCTTCTACACGCACCCTTTCGTGCATCCTTTGACATTCGTTCATGTCTCATACTTATTCAATTTCTTGGCCCAACATTACCCCACATTAGGAATATTTTATGTCCTTAGCAATACCAAAAAAATGAATGAATAAAGAATCATTTCTAAAATAATGTGGGAAATACCCCAAAGAGTGTTGAAGAATAAAATAATATATGAAAAATGTATGCTTGCGTGCGACCAAAAATTAGGCTTAGGGTATCTGTAGGAGTTGCGAGAATTCTACTTTGATGGCTACTTCCAGCCCTTTCCATTCCTCTAGCCTATTATGACCTTCCTAGATATTATTTTACAATGCTTGGTATTCTCTCCAGGGCCATTCCTCCAACCTTCTCTTGTAACTCCTTCAAAATGATGTTCCATTCGAAAGCCAATTCTTCCAGTATTTTTATCCCTTCATCACCATGGTTTGTTGTTCCCCTAGCCTTTCTTCTAGTTTGTCACACTTAATATTGATGGTCTTATTCATGTCCTCTACCTATTGCAAAACCTTTGGGTTCCACCTTATCTCCTATATATAATGAATCTTGGAGGGTTCGCATTCCCGCTTCCTCCTTTGTAAGGCATGCGTCGGTAATTGAGGTATCCTTGAACTTGATGAAGATATTTTTTACCTTATACGTAAGCTCCTTTATTTCCATGCCAATCTCTTCATAATCCTTTACCCTCTTATCAATCTTACCCTGATTCTCCATCACTAATTCCTCTATCATTTTTTCTCGTTCTCTATTGGACCTTATTAATAACAAATTGACCAACTCTTCCAAGTTGTCAATTGCCTGGATTTCTTCAAGTTTGGCCTCTAAGATTACCTCAGGACATGAGCATGTGATGTTATTCATAATTTCACCTGCCTTAGTATTTACATCATCCAACCTCTTGTTGTCCTTATTTCAAATCTAAGGCTAAATTTTTATTCTTCCAGCTTACATCCTCAAAATTGGTTTATGTGTCGCCACAGTGTGGATCCTTTATTGAGGTTTTAGGACACCCACTTCAATTACCATTTTTTATCAAGGAATTACTTACCTGCACGTCTAAAAGTTGTGTAGTAACCAAAATTGGAAGGGTATTCGATATTTTTTTCCTCCCTTGTAGCTCATCCATGGTTTTTATTGTCATGTGAAATTACGAGCCCAAAAATTCAAAACTTCAACCATGACAACCAAGCCATAATGTCAAAACTTACTTCAAAACCTTCATAAATCCCTTCGTTATTTAGTTTTTCTTCCATGTTATGATCATATTGACCTTACAGATACTCCTAATTCATTATATAAATATATAAGTTTTTAAAAAGGTGTGATAAGGTCAATTCTTTCATTCATCAAAGTACAGCAGAATACTAGTTCTTCGGCAGGCTTAGAAAGGTCAATTTTGGTCATTTCAAGGCCTGTGTGCATCTCCTGAGAAGGTTTTTAAAATATCATAAACATCCAAATGTGGTATTAGATATATTTTAAGGTTTTTGCATTAATTTATGAAGATTTAGTAAATATTTGGTGGTTTATAGCATAGTTTATGCAAAAGCAGGTTTTTCAGGCGTAAGGAATAAACAATCAAATTATGAACTTGAACTTGTTCAAATGATTCCAGGACCTCTGTAAGGAGTTAGGAGGAAAAAAATTAGGTAATTTAAATATTTAATAATATTCTACATTTTGGTATCATCAAATTTGATACAAGGGTTTAAGGTTTTTGGAGACAGTTCAATCTTTAAAGGTGTGCCTTGTTGTCGCAATAAAAAAGGGGCCATTTTTTGGATTTTTAGGAAGAATAAAGATTTGAAACATTTTTCATTGGTATTAGAATGGTTTTTTGATTCATATTAATATAAAATTTCACCTCCTAAGACCATCTTAAGCTCTCGAAGTGAATATTTCAATTTTTCATTGAGTTAGTGTGTGCATGCTCCATACTTAGTCATTTTTCTTCACTACCACATGTCATCACCTTGCTCCATGACACCCTTTTCTATCCCTCTTTTCACTTTTTCCAAATGGGTAAGAGGTGATGATAAATATCACCCATGAGCAATCTCCCTTCCCTAGTCCCCCATGTGACCTCTCTTAGCTTCGCAGGGTGCTTGTACGACTCCTCCATCTTCCTCACACTTGGTCAAATATTGCCACTTTTCATCATCTTGATCCAAGGCACACTTTTTTTTTCCTTTTTCCCAATGGTATATATGGGATGATAAGTAATTCCCATGAGAAATCCCCCTTACTTGGTCCCTCTATGTGATATCCCTTAGCTATGTAGGGTTTTTGTTTCTATTTTTCATCTCCCTCACACTTTCTCACATGTTGAGACTTGGCATCATCTTGCTCCAAGGTTCCATTTTATGTTCCTGTTGTCCCCTTTGTCTCTTTTCAACACTAAACCTATATTTCTAACTCCATACAAACTTGCAGTCAACCCATGGTCAAGCCATAGTCAATAAGGAAGCACAAAAGTGAAACTTAACTCATTTTTAAGTCACTTTCTCTGCATAGTTCACATATCCTCCATTGTTGCTACTGAAATACCTTGAAAAAACATCATTTTACACTGGATATTCTGCCCACATGTTTCCAAAAAATCCATGACCATAAAAAACTAATTTTTGCGCATAACTCTCTAACCAGAAGTCAAATTTCCATGATATTTTTCCAGTTGTTTCCTCTCCAAAATGCCTTTGGGATGATTGTGATAGAATAATCATGGAATATCTAGTTTTTTATCATCATAAATCTGAATACCAAACCATATAAAGTTTTCTTTTTATTTCCAAGAGTTCTAGCGGACAAAAAATGCTGAAAACTAAAGCATGAGATCCCAATGTGAAGTTAAACACGGTCTGAGCTCATCTTTTGCACACAGTTGGTCACTTTTATGAAATTTTTTCTATCACGCATTCCAACCTCCACTATTTTTTTTCATGCCATAACAATTAAAGGAAAACAACGTCCTTCTTCATCTCCCGAAGATCCAATGGGTTAAATCGCTTAAAAATTGGAGCAAATGATCCTTGAAAAATCTAATTCA
>CM034147.1:265628518-265666728 GCA_019776745.2 Taxus chinensis | reverse complement strand
AAATAAGTTTTATTCCTTCATCATGTTTCAAGTCTTTCTCAGCCGTGCATGTAATTCTATCATGTTTTTCTCTATTGTTAGCTTTCCTTTGAACATCACATCAACCCGTTTTTTCCTATTTTAGCTACCTGGAAATCTGCTAACATATTGGCTTCTTTTTTCCCATGCATAACCTTTCATGTGTGTTATTCATTTCTTCCCATTCTTCCTTATGTGCACCTTGTTTGCAACTCTTGTACACACTTTGATCATGCTTATACACGCAACCCTTGTGCATCCTTTGACATTCGTTCATGTCTATACTTATTCAATTTCTGGGCCCACATTTTTACCCCAACATAGGAATATTTTATGTCCTTAGAATTACCTAAAAAAATGATGAATAAAGAATCATTTCTAAAAATCAATGTGGGGACAAATACCCCAAAGAGTGTTGAGAATTATAAATAATATATGAAAAATGTATATGCTTGCGTGCGCAAAAAATGGAGGCTTAGGGTATCGAGGAGTTGCGGAGGGAGAATTCTACTTTGATGGCTAACTTCCGCCCTTTCCATTCCTCTAGCCTATTATGACGCCTTCAAGATATTATTTTACAATGACTTGGTATCATATCCAGGGGCCATTCCTCCCACCTTCTCTTGTCCTACGGCCAAATGATTGTTCATTCGAAGCCAATTCTTCAGTATTTTTATCCATTATCACCATGGTGTTGTTCCGAGGCCTTTCTTCAGTTTGTCACACTTAATATGATGCGTCTTATTCATGTCCTCTACCTATTGCAAAAACTTTGGGTTCCACCCTTATCTCTATATATAATGAATCTTGGAGGGTTCGCATTCCCGCTTCCTCCTTGTAAGGCATTGTGCGTGGTGAATGAGGTTCCTTGAAACGTGATGAAGATATTTTTACCTTATACGTAAGCTCCTTTATTTCCATGCCAATCTCTTCGTAATCCTTTACCCTCTTATCAATCTTACCCTGATTATCCATCACTAATTCCTCTGTCATTTTTTCTCATGTTCTATATTAATAACAAATTGACCAACTCTTCCAAGTTGTCAATTGCCCTGATTTCTTCAAGTTCGACCTCCAAGATTACCTCAAGACATGAGCATGTGATGTTATTCATAATTTCACCTACCTTAGTATTTACATTGTCCAACCTCTTGTTGTCCTTATTCAAATCTAAGGCTAAATTTTTATTCTTCCAGCTTACATCCTCAAAATTGGTTTATGTGTCGCACAGTGTGGATCCTTTATTGAGGTTTTAGGACACCACTTCATTTACCATTTTTATCAAGGAATTACTTACCTGCACGTCTAAAAGTTGTGTAGTAACCAAAATTGGAAGGGTATTCGATATTTTTTTCCTCCCTTGCAGCTCATCCATGGCTTTTATTGTCATGTGAAATTACGAGCCCAAAAATTCAAAACTTGAACCATGACAACCAAGCCATAATGTCAAAACTTGCTTCAAAACCTTCATAAATCCCTCTATTATTTAGTTTTTCTTCCATGTTATGATCATATTGAGCTTTAGATACTCCTAATTCATTAAATAAATATATAAGTTTTTAAAAAGGGTCCTGCTGGTGTTATTTTACTGTGATGTTGAGCTTAAGGTCAATTCTTTCATTCATCAAAGTACAACAAAATCGCAGGATTATAGAAAGGTAATTTGGTCATTTTCAAGGCCCGGTGTGCATCTTTAAGAAGGTTTTTAAAATATCATAACATCCAATTGGATTAGATTATTTAAGGTGGTTTTTGCATTAATTTATGAATATTTAGTAAATTAGTTGGTGGGTTATGCATAGTTTATGCAAAAGCAGGTTGTTCAGGCGTAAGGGAATAAATAGTCAAATTATGAACCTGAATTGTTCAAATGATTTCCAGGGACCCTCATAGGATTAGGAGCGAAAAAATTGGGAATGTAAATATAAGAATCTTCTACATTTTATATCATCAAATTGATACAATGGTTTAAGGTTTTGGAGACAGGTGCGATCTTTTTAAAGGTGCTATGTGTGCATTGTCTTCGCAAATAAAAAAAGGGGGCCCCACACCCAAGCACCCGCCTTCCCTATTGTCCTACTCAACGGCATTATATAAAAACACTGGCCTCTGCCACACTCTCCGTAAACCTCCGCAGCAAAGAAAAAACTTTAAAATGTGTGCATTAAGCTGAGAGGAAAAAAACAGAAGAAAAAAAACAAACAAAAAGCAGAAAAAAAACGGGGTATGCGGGGGGGGTCTGAGTTGTGGGTGGGGGGCGGTGGGGGGGGGGGGGGGGGTGCCGGGTGGGGGGGGGGGGGGGGTGGGGGCGGCGGGGGGGCGGGGGGGTGGGGGCGAGAATAAGAGAACAATAATATAAGGTATAACAGTCACAACATAGGGGGGAGAAAAAAAAAGGAAAAACGAAAAAAGGAATAAATATTCCCACAAAAACAGGAAAAAAGAACAAAAATTGACCGCCTCGAAGATAAAACAAAAAAAAATACAAATGCATATAAATTGAGAAAAGAATAGGGGGAGGGGGGGAGGGGGTGTGGGTGGGGGGGGGCGGCGGGGGGGGGGGGGGGGGGTGGGGGGGGGGGGGGGGGGGGGTGGGGGTGGGGAGGGAGGGAGGGGGGGGGGCGGGGGGGGGTGGAGAGGGGGGGGGGGGGGGGGGGTTGGGGGGGGGGGTGGGGGGTGGGGGGGGGATGGGGGGGGGGGGTGGAGGGGGGGGTGGGGGGGGCGGGGGGGGGTGGGGGGGCGGGGGGTCGGGGGGGGGGGGGTGGGGATGTTTTTTTTTTTTTTGTTTTCAACAACACAATTCCTTTTTTTTTTTTTTGTTTTTTTGGTATTTTTAGGAGAATGAATAAAGATTTGAAAACATTTTTCATTGGTATTAGAATGGTTTTTTGAGTCATATTAATATAAAATTTCACCTCCTAAGACAATCTTAAGCTCCCGAAGTGAAGATTTCAATTTTTCATTGAGTTAGTGTGTGCATGCTCCATACTTAGTCATTTTTCTTCACTACCACATGTCATCACCCTTCTCCATGACACCCTTTTCTATCCCTCTTGTCACTTTTTCCAAATTAGTAAGAGGTGATGATAAATATCACCCATGATCAATCTCCCTTCCCTAGTCCCCCATGCGACCTCTCTTAGCTCCGCAGGGTGCTTGTACGACTCCTCCATCTTCCTCACACTTGGTCAAATATTGCCACTTTTCATCATCTTTATCCAAGGCAAAAAAAATTTAATTTTTCCCAATGGTATATATGGGATGATAAATAATTCCCATGATCAATCCCCCTCACCTGGTCCCCCATGTGATCTCCCTTAGCTCTACAGGGTGCTTGTTTATATTTTTCATCTCCCTCACACTTTCTCACATGTTGAAACTTGGCATCATCTTGCTCCAAGGTTACATTTTACATTCCTATTTTCCCATTTGTCTCTTTTCACCACTAAACCTATATTTCTAACTCCATACAAACTTGCATTCAACCCATGGTCAAGCCATAGTCAATAAGGAAGCACAAAAGTGAAATTTAACTCATTTTTAAGTCACCTGCTTTGCACAGTTCACATATCCTCCATTGTTGCTACTGAAATACCTTGAAAAAACATCATTTTACACTAGATATTCTGCCCAAATGTTTCCAAAAAATCCATGGCCATAAAAAACTAAGTTTTGCACATAACTCTCTAACCAGAAGTCAAATTTCCATGATATTTTTCCAGTTGTTTCCTCTCCAATATGCCTTTGGGATGATTGTGATAGAATAATCATGGATTATCTAGTTTTTTATCATCATAAATCTGAATACTAAACCATATAAAGTTTCCTTTTTTATTTCCAAGAGTTCTAGTGGACAAAAAATGGTGAAAACTAAAGCATGAGATCCCAATGTGAAGTTGAACACGGTCTGAGCTCGTCTTTTGCACACAATTGGTCACTTTGATGAAAATTTTTCTATCACGCATTCCAACCTCCACTAATTTTTTTCATGCCATAACAATTAAAGGAAAATAACGTCTTTCTTCATCTCTCGAAGATTCGATGGGTTAAATCGCTTAAAATTTAGAGCAAACGATCCTTGAAAAATCTAATTTCACACAAGTCATTTTTTGTGGAATGAAGTATCTAGTTTTTAGGGATATTTATGAATATTTTTCTTATTATAATTCCACCCTCCTCAAATATTTTTCACTTTCGTGAAGATCTGGCAAGAAAAAAGCCTCCAAAACTTGGAGCAAAGAATCCTCAAAAATCTAGTTTCATCAAAGACATTTCTTTCTCCACGAGGTTGATGATTTTTTGAGATATGGAAGACTAGTTTTTTATCAATATTATATCCCCTACAATTAAAAATTCATTATCCCACTCATCTAAGCAAATGAATCAGCTGAAAATTGGAGTAAAGAATCTTGGAATAAAACACATAATTTTAAGACTTCTTTCATTACAATCTGACCCCTGCAATGCACTTTCTAAAAATAGCATGTCTTCATGGTGAGGCATGTTTAGGAATAGTAATTTATCAAAGGAGGAGAATTTTTGGCATCTGCAATTCCCTTAAACATTTATAACATCCAAAAATAGTGAGAAACGCCAAATAGGGTAAATCAAACAACTTTATACAAAAACAATTTTGAAAAAGTAGATATCCCAAAATATAAACTTTTTGAAAATGGAAATTCATCATCATTGAAAGTAACACAAGTTGATTAGGATCTCCAAGGAACAAGGATTATGCAAAATCATCAAAAAATATAAAAATAGAAACTCCTAACCCCACCTGCCAAAAATAGAAAGTTTCGGGTTTTAGTGCAAAAAATTATGGTGGCGCCGTTTTCACTCATCTTGTTGATTTTTTCCATCATTGAAAATCCAAGAAATTTTTTCGTGGTTCAAATGAGAAATAAACCCCTCCTAAAACTCTCAAAGTATCATTTCAGAGAAGCACAACTTGATATAAGAAGCAAGATTTATGAGACAAGATCATCGTGGGAAATACTTGCAATCTTCCCTAGCTCACCAACCATACATACCTCTTGAGAATGTTTCTAAACACTTAATCAATCCTTGGTAATGGGATGATTACAATTTGAAGGTGAAAACATGTAACTCATCATCATGCTCCATTCAGATACCAATCCTTCCATTTGGAGAGGGAATCCCATTTCCATAAGAAACAAATTTATTTTAAAAAATCCAGATGTCATAGGCATGTTTCCACTCAAGTGGCATCTCGGTCAAGGAAGTGAATTATGAAGAGAAAAAGGGTGTCATCTTATTCAATATTATATTTACATCTCATGGAACAGGTCGAGATTCATCATGTCTTAATTCCAACATCATCTCTCTAAGGAGTAGGTTGAAGTGAGCTATTGAGTTAATAATATACTCAGGATCACTATGTGTAAAGAATCAAGAAATCATCTCATGACAAGCATATGAGTAATAAGGTATATAAGCATCCCAAATCTAATTCCATTCAAGTGCTCTAGAGTTAAGAAGAGTAAATAGGTTATCTTCATGTGGGACATCATGTATACAAGAATGAAATCATCCCCAAATCCCTCTCATGTCATTCACAATAGTGTTCTTAAATACTCACCAAAAACCTTGTGGTGTGAGCATTTCTCAAGAAGGAAGAAAATTTCCATAACCTAATTTCATTCCAATAGGTGGCACCTACAGCAGCTCAATTCAGTAGATAATTCAAAGGATAAGAGCTCATTCTGGGAGATCTCCCTCAGGAATCATGAGTATATAGTTCTTCATCAACAATGGATCCATCTTCATCAGATTAGTTATCCCCTTCTCTCTCCCCCATTCTTCTCTCTCCTTATTCTAATTTTCATTTAAGAATGTACTTTTTACTATTTTTCCCTATTCACTTAAGTGACCCTCAATTAAACATTGTAAGATTCCTTTTTCATCAATAAGAAAAAGACTCACCTCCTAGGAATGTGAAGGGTCGCAAGAGATGAATATAGGTGAAAAATCATGTGGGGGGTAAATGAAAAGACATATTTGTAATGTTATAGATGTGAATGGATTATCCATTCCAATGGGTTAGCAATTGTTGATTGAATGTATTTTGTTGAGACTAACACTTCTACATCAAGCAATAAAGGCAGCAACTCTTCTATTTCTTGTCTTATGTTCCTCTACTCTATCTTTCCAACTTTTCATACATGATAATCTTGTAAAACCAATAAAGTTGTATGCACCTTTGATAAATAAATCAATGGAATTTTTTGTCTATGATTTTTTGGTCTTATTGTTGTTTACATTGTTATGTTCTTCTAATTGAATGTGGACCTACTCTGGTAATTATATGTGAACTTTATAAACCTACTCACAATAGTAACCCTCTCTCTCCTTATTTCCCTAACTCCCTTTTACCTCCCTTTGCTGTGATTTTCTCCCTTGTACTCCATACAAACATTTTCCATAGGTTTACTAGAGTATTCATGTGTGATCCTCGGCCTAACAACTACCCACATCTTTAGGTTACTTTACATTCAATAATGGGAGCCCCCCCATACACAAGAACGAGGGGTTTAGTCCTGTGACCACTGGAAGAAACCAACAATTTTCCCACATGAAAAATTATTTTTCCAACAGTTTTTTATGACTCCAATGGGGAGATATATGCCCTTGTGCACCCTTAAAGATCTCTAGAATATACAAAAAATATATAATTCTAAAAAAACCATATTTTGAAGGTGACTCTATCAAGGAACGAATCCATGTCACGTTTTTTTCCCACATTGCAATGATGAAGTTTTGAGATTGGTGTTTGGCACAAATAAGTGACAACAACCATGAAGAAGAAGGTGACCACCAAGATATGTAAATATTTTATCAGCTATCATTCTATACTAGCTCTCACAAAAGTACAAACTCTGACACAGCAAATAAGTCTCACACTTTAACAAAACATCTGCAATCAACAAAAGGAAAGAAGGTTAGTAACATTTATGTAGTAGTTATGAAAAGAGTATCTAGAATTGATAAAATTGTTGGTTGTGAAGATATTATCATCAAATCCTTATGGCTTCAATTCAAGCAAACTCCTACTAGAGGAAATAAAATGGGAATTGTAGTGATCAATGATGAAGAATCCAAGAGCCTAATGAGAAAGATACATAAGAGATGAAATTTTGTATGAAAATCATGATGGTGAAGAATCTACCGAGGGAATGTTTTAAACTTCACACATCTGACTAAAAAACTCAAAGCCCTGTCTTTTATCTCTCTTCCTTTGGATGATTTTCTTGCTTATGGAGATAAAGAAATGACAGCCTTAAAAAGAGATTTTGTGCAAAGGATTTTGAATGTTGTATATTCTAATCTGCAAACCAATCTGGAGATTTTGAATTATGCTAAGGCTATACAAAAAAGGTATGAACAGCTTGAAGCACTTCGTAATGATGAAGAAGCAGAGATTGATCTTTTGGAAGTAAATTAGGAAGATTGTTCATATTACGAGGTATTTGTCCCTGAAATATTAGTATGTGATGTTTAAGAAATCAATTCTCCATCTCAAACTCAAGTTATTCAAGAAGATGACTTTGAGGTAATCATTGACGGATTTCTTTCTCATATTGGTTCTTCATTTGATGCATAAATCCCCAATGGTGGAATGAAGAAAATCAAAGAGTCCAACTTCATTTTTTATACAATCATGAATGAACAAATGGATCATGACCTCTCTGAGGATTTGATTTCACCATCCTCACTAAAGGAGTATAATGTTAATTACCATAATGAGTATAAAGTCTTCCTTTTTCCATGCAAATAAGAAAACTTTCTAGGAGATATTCATAATGGAGTGGAGGGATATTCTCATGTTTTTTACCTAACATTGTATTCCTCCTCCTATCATGAGGATGATTTGAAAAACCTTGAACTAAAATATGTACCCTTCCCATGTAGAAATCCCCCTTTACCTCCCTTTGCTATTATTTTTTCCCTTGTACTTTGTATAAGCATTTGCCACAGGTTTAGTGGATTATTCATGTGTGATCCCCAGCCTAACAGCCACCCACAACTTTAGGTTAGTTTACATTAAATAATGGGAGCCTTCCCATACACAAGAAGAAGGTACTTATCCCTATGACCGTTGGCGGAAACAAACAATTTACCCACACGATAAATTATTTCACCAATAGCTTCTTTGCTTAGTTTAAACTCAGGCTCTCCATGTGAGCCTGCATTACAAAAGACAACATCTTAAGTGTCCTAACATGAGCTTCAGGTTTTTCTAGCATGTCCTAGAAATATAACTCATCAGCCTCCAAAGATCTTTGAAATAAGGCCCAGATGACTTTGGAAATGTCATCTATGTACCCCATGTGAGGGCAAGGAGGTGAGCATCTTCTAGGCCTTCTTGATGAAGTTCTAGGTCCTAGTCCTACTACGCGTTCTCGTGGTGTCTCTTGCGCAACATCAAAGTATGTAGGACCAATGTCCTCTCTTGTTCCTTGGTCTTCTTACTCCTCTTCCTACTCCTCCTGATCTTACTCTTGTTCATGTTCTTGCTCTTGTTCCTTCTTAGACTAGTATTTCTCATGCTCAAAGTGTGCAATCTCTTCCTCTTCCATGATGTGAATAACATGAGGATTATCCTATGACTCTTCCATCCTTGGGGTTTCTTAATCTTTCCCTTCTTCTTCTGGGCGTGGTGTGTGTGGTCTCAACTGGACTTACTGGAGGTGTTCTTAGAGGGGTGTGAACTGAAGCTTCTCCAAGTTCCATTCACGTTATTTTTCTAAATAGATGGTCTATTCGACCCTTTGTCTCTTATTCCTCTTCCTCCTCTTCTTCCTATTAGACAGGCTCCAGCTTACGTTTCTTCTTTGACATCCTTATTTTCATTCTCCCTGAAGGTGGTGGTGTAAGAGTTGTTTTGTTCTCTTCGACCACCTTACCATCCTTCGAATTTTTCTGTAAGTAAATTTATACGTGGCACACCTCCTTACCAACTACTAAAATCATGATATGATTCAATTTCATCCCATCTGATTCCATGGTCTCTACATAGGGCTACTTGGTTTCATAGCCATGCGTCTTGTGCAGAGTATGATAGTCTACGTCTACCTTATCAGCATTGAATTTTAATAGTTGCACGTCCTTAATATTATTTATAGCACTAATGAAATACCTAGCTATAAAGGAAGATAGGAGTTTGCACCAAAGCCCCATCTCTCCACTAATCAATAAAAACCACGCAAGGCAAAAGTGTTGCATAACAACAAAGCCTTCTTGGACATCCAACTTTGTAGGCAGCTCCCTTGGTATGTGTCATTCATTTTTGAGTGCGTCATGCATCCTCTTATACCAAACATCTAGGTGTGCCTTTTAATTATTTGATATCACGTCATCACATGTATACTTGGTGAGAAATCTTCACTGACGATATCTTCTTAATGGGATGCTCCCATTATTTCCCATCTGAGCCATCCAGGATGCCAATCTCCCAAAGTATAATCAAAAGAAAGATGGACCCCCATGTAAGTTTTTCTCCCTTATCATGTTGGGTACTTTCTTCTTCCACAATGTTCTCTATTATGTACAAATTATTGTTGTACTTTGTCCCTTATGTCATCTTAAGTGTAATATGTATGAAATTTTTCTTTACCTCATCCCATCTCTCTAAGCCTCTAAGCTTACATCTTACCAGGCATGCACAGCTTACTAGGTGCGCAACCACTGATGAGTTGTTGTATTACCAGTCATTTAACCAACTCATAGACAATTTGGTGACATTATAACCAAGGCGGTGTCTAAATTTGTATGAAAAAGGAGAAAGAAAATCTTATTCAACAATACTTCTTCCTAAGAAAACATACAAAAATTAAACATGCATGAAAAGGAAACACACAACAACTAAATTACTGAAATAAATATGCAGTAAATATCTACATAGTGGGAACATCCTTTTTTATCTGAGGTATGAAGATTTAGTGAAACTTAACAAAATATTATAGAAGCCCCTCTTTGTTCCAAACAAAAATGGGACCTTTTTTGAAGTTTTAAGAAGATTCAAGTCTTAAACCTATTCCATTGGTATTATAATGTGTTTTGGATTCAAATTCATATAAAATCTGACCCCAAAACATCATCCTAAGCTTTCAGGGTAAAAAATGTTGATCTTCGAGCTATTTTTGTCTAGCTAGTGTAAGACTTGGCTTTCCCATAGTAAAAAGGAGCACTTTTGAGCTCCTTTTGTCCCTATTTTACCCTTGGGTACATGGAGGACATGAGGGAAAAAAAGGTGTTCCCTCATCCTCCTCCCATAGGTTCACTTTAGAGCACTTATTCTCCCTATTATCCCTATTTTCCCTTGTGTCCCTTGTGTCCCCCATGTCCATGGGGATAAGAGGGATAAGAAAATGTTCTCCTTGTTTGGTGGTATATTTTTTGGCGCATCATCTGGGTAGAACTTGGGTGCGTAGAACGTTGGTAATATTTCTGGAACTAGCACAACTTTGCAGACCATGGGAGTTTAATTTAGTAAAATTTTTGGAATGCAAGGCAGCACATCCTTTATTCTAGTGCCTACTATAAGGGGAGGATCAAGGGGATCAAGTGGTTTAGGATCTAGTGGATCTCATGGTTCTGGAGGTGGAAGGAATACTGGAGGTAATTAAGGGTCTAGATCTGGTGGGAACAATCTGCACCAATCCCACCAAGTTTATTACAAGATGTCTCTTTGCATACAATAGTATAGAGGTATTGAAGATGTAGTTGAGAATGTATACATGTGTTAAATACTATGTCGCGCTAAAGGAATCACGGCTCCTAAACATAAGGCAAGTCAATTTGCTACTACTTTGTAATATCACATGCATAGTTGGTATATGAAGTGTGTAGTCATTTTTATCCACCTACTAACTTCTAACCCCATGCACATCGGCCTATCACCCAGTAGGCACTGGGCACTCACCTGAGGCAAGCGCGGGTGCCAAGCATTGCGAGAATATATTTCCATTGTTAGAGGGTTAGTTGTAGAAAAGTAGATATTCATGTAAAAGCACAACATGAGCTACCATATCCTTATACCCATGCATGAAAATGAGAGAAACAACACAACATGGATTACGAAGAATAGATGTGATTCGTAATATGAAGAAATGACACTAGGGTTTGTACTCAAGAACAAGATATCCAGAATAGATATATATATATATATATATATTGATCAAGAGTGCTTAATAACCACATTACATTCAAAAGGCCATACCAGGTCGAATACAATAATTGCTAGGGATCCATCCCATACAATATATGTTAAAATAGAGATCTAACTCATATATCAGGAGTCCTAGCTATGTCCCCCTAATTATGTAAATTTTATAGACCCATCCCTTAGATATGATGACCTTCTTACAACTCCCTAATGAAAACCCCCAACCCTAGGGCCTCCTAATACTTTCTGCAGAGCTTCACTTTTCCCGTGTTATATGTCTATTCCATATATATCTTGGTGTCTCTTCTTCTACCCGAGCATCTCTTCTCATAGGTCCAGTACCCACCACCATGCCTTCTTTTAGGAGTAGATTACATGCCAAGTGTCCATGTGGTCCTTCATCAGTGAATTCTTATCCTATTCCGAGCTCTCCACTTTTTGTAATTATGTCTTCCAAGGTATATTCCCTACGTGGAATATCCTTTTCTTGACCACCAAGTCCCTAGGTTGGCACCTTATCCACTTGGCATGCCTAGTCGGGTCATATTTTTCTTCAAGTGCCTTCAAAATTTTGAATATGGATAAGTCCTTAGATATCATGTACTATCTCCCTGCGCACACCCTGGTCTCTCCTAAACCCTTCTTAAACTTCTTTTTCATGTGTGCTTCTCCCCGTGTTCCCTTCTCTTTATTACTCCTACGTGCGCGCATATTTTGGTACTTAGCCAGTCATTCAGGGCCCAACATCACCTCACACTAAGTGTGTTCTCCATCCTTGGAAACATATTGATCCTTTAAAGAATAACAAATGGTGGAACCTGGAAAAATTGAAAGAAGAAGTAAAGAATGGAAGAATTTGTTATTGTTGCAAGAGGAGCAGGAACTCCTTTCTTACTGTCACCTCAATCTTCTCCCAAGCATCCACTTCACCCTACGCTTGCTGGAGTAGGCTACCTACTAGGGAACTCACCTCATCAAAACTTAGTTCATTTCCCTTAGTGTTTAGTGTATCTACAATTTCTTCTAGTTGTTTGTTAAGGTCGTCCAGTGCATCCATTCTATGGGTGATCTGGGGATATAACTCCTTAAGCTAGTTCTTGATCGAACCCTATAAGGCTTTGATTCATTCTAGCTTCTTTTCAACCTTGGCTAGGATTTTATCCCACTCCACCCAATTCCCCTTATTCTTCTCTTGGAATTCTTTTAGACTCGCCTCATGTCTAGAAACTAGTATACTTGCTACCCAATCTCTGTCAGTGTAATTTTCATATACGACTTCATCCATTCACACAACAGTCTGTACAATGGAAAGGAATTCAAAGTATTGGGTGATTTTCTCCTCAATATTTAGCCTTTCTTCCTTATTTTGGCACACCAATGCCTCTTCTGTTGATTATAGTATGATCAGTCACCTTTCCATGGTAAGGATGTGGGTTAAGTATTCCAAGCATTGCAAGGTTAACTCTTAATTTTTCTCAAGTAGGGCCAATTCTGAATGCTTTAATATAATGGCATTTGTAATCATCTCTATATTTTTGTATACCTTGTGCACCTTCACATTTTCCTCCCTTATTTTGTGCCTTAACTGTGCACTGATTAGCTCCTTCTGCTTTAGATCCTTGCTCTTCTCAATGATCTCTTCATTCTTCTTCTCTAAATATTCCTCCAAGAACCTTACCTTGTCATTCCTTCTGAATATTCTCACCTCAACCTCCACTAATACCTTATTGAGTGCATTGCAGACTTTCTCATTAGATAACTGTTAAGTGTTTATCAGATCAGGGGGTTTACTCCCTTGGTCTCTGATATCTTCATCAGTGCCCCTTTACCGACCTCAAACTCGGGCTCTTCAACATGGGACTCAAAATCCAAAGATAGCATCTTCCTCATACGTGGATACGCACCTTCTTCTTCAAATGAAGACCATGCAAGGAGTTATTTTGTAGGCACGGCACTTTGGAAGTGCATGTGCAGTACCTTACTTGGATCATTGATGTAACCCATTCCTTACTCTTGCACTTCTGCCACACTCTTCCCTCCTTTGTGTGTTTCCTTTGGAAAGCTTACCGCTAAGTTGGGATCTCCACCCGTGCTCCCATACTCCTTCCCTACACTCTCCTCCTCTATCTCTTTGATAACTTCATCAGTGTTGCACTCTACCTCCTGCTCCACCATGTACTTTATTATGCCCACTACTTCCCTTTCTATAGCCTCTTCTACCTACTCCTTGGTGAGGCTTGGGGTCCTTTGATCCTTAGTGTTTACATCCTCACTTCCCCCCTTGTCATGAGAATCTCCTTCCTCCTCATCCTTCCCTTTATTCCCTTCCTCCTCTGAGTCATGTACATCATACACAGGATGGTCCTAAGCCTCTTCATGCTTGCCATCATCCTTTTTGCCTCTGTAGGCTTCCATACTCTTCGTTTCTTCTAATTCCACCTCCTCCATTACCTTTTGCTTCTTCCTAACTACCAACTCTAGTATACAGGATTCTTCCTTCTCATCTTCTTTAGCAAATGAATCCTTCCTCAGTGACTCTTCTTTTGTAGGGGGGTCTTCTTTCTCTGACACATCTTCCTCATGTGTCTTTTCTTTTTCCTTAATGGGGGACTTCTTGCTTCAAACATATGTGCTCGGCTTTGCACATAACTCCTGTGTGCCAACATACTGTGGTTTTTTTACACTCGGTACCTTCTTCTCTAGTGCCTCCTCTCTCTCCCTCTTCTTTGGCGTGGTATTCTTCCTCTTGGTGGGGTCTTCTAGGATAGAGATATCATTCTCCATGTATGTTCCTTTCTCATACTTGGGCCTAATGCACAGGTATACCCTCACTACTATCCTTCCAACAATTTGTAGTGTCACAGCTTTTATCATATGCACCTCATGAGAGACATACTTCTCCACATAAGCATGATTCTTGGGGTATAATAGCTTTCTACGTAGCTCACGGTGGTCTTAGTCCACCTTGTTGAATTCAAACCTTAGTCATTTGGCCTCCTTGAAGAGATTGACCTCAACTTGGAAATATTGTGCAATGAAGGAGAATGACGGTTTACACCATGGGCTCTTGGTCCCTTCTGACAGAGTGAACCTGCCAATGCAAAAGTGTTAGTATACAACAAACTTAGCTTCTCCTTGCACTAGCACTGGTAATTTTTTGGGTATCCTCCACTCAGCCCCAAACATTTCACACATTCACTTGTACCATTTTTCTAGGTGCGCCTTTTGGATGGTTGTCATGGTATCACAAGTGTAATTCTCAAAAAAATTCACGGGGGAAGGGTCTTCATCTGGGTACTCCCATACAAATTTTTATGTCCCATCAGGCACTCCAATCTTCAATAATATGATGGTGAGGAGGACATTTTCAAACATGATCTTCTCTCCTTCACACGTGGCACTGATGATTTCTTCTGCAATGAAGGCAAACAGGTTATAGATGGTTCCTTCTAAAAAAATTCGGTAGATGTTCAGCCAAGCCTTGTTTATATTTCTACCTCTCTTTCCCATTCATCTTAGATACCAAGCGTGTGGACATCCTCATCACTAGGTTGGAGATATCTGAGATATCGAAGTAGCGCAAGCCCTTTTTATAATCATAAGCATGGAATATCTCCAAAATGGCTTCCTTATCCTCCAAGTCATCTTCCAATGGATCCCCTTCGCAAATAAGACTGGTAAAATTAGAGATCAGCTAGGGAGTTATACACATTCTCCAACCCACAAAGTATAAATGATCCTCATGTACGTGTGACATCACCCATTGGTACAGTCACTCGAGCTTGCCAAAATAGGGCAACTCATAGAGTTGCAGCAACCCGGCCTTCCCCATCTTCACCTTTACTTCATCATTGTAGATTGGCATTCCTTTTGGTGTCCTCTTGTCTATCAGGTGAACCAGTTCCAATGCCATCTCCTTCTCTTTGGCATTTTTGCAATGGTTGTAATCATTTACCACCATCTTCCTTACATGGGATACCCACTCCTATCTGAGAAACACACCATCTGGGTATTACATCTCCGCATACCACTCCTCGTTGAAACTAGTGGAAACATCATGTTTCCCTTGTCCCTTTCCCTTATTTGGTAAAATATTTTCCTTCTTTGGTGCCATTTTCTTGTCGGGTTACTAAAAACCAACTCTTCTTTCTCCTCTTCCTCGCTCTTCTCAAATGCTTGGCTTACCTTCACAAAAGAATCCTTTTACTCCCATGCCCTAGCTGTATAACCCTAACCTAGAACAAAACCATCTTCCCAACCTTTGAATCATATAACAAAACCATCTTCCCAACCTTGAATTTTTTGTTTTTGATATGACAGTCATGCCATTCTTTTTTTCATGTCTTTTCATTCTTCTAACTCCATCTACCAAGTGATCACCTTTCATCTAGTTGTATTAACTTCTCCATGCACTCTTGATTTGTTTGTTCATCAACTAACCCTCTTGCATGCACAATATGCAGTAATGGTAGCATAAATTCAACCAGTAAAATAGACTCTACACAAAACACCAATTGAAATGGTGTGGCCTTGTTCAATCTCTTCTAGGTTGTCTTGTATGCCTATAGAAAGGTTGATACCTTATCATCTCAATCTTTTCTTCCCACATCAAAAATTTGGTCAGTTTGTGGCTTAATATCTTGTTAAATGCATCAGCAGTTCCATTTGATTAAGGGTGATAAGGGGAGGTCTTATGATGGGCCACCATGATTTTTGCCAAAAAATCATGATTGTTTCATTCAAAAAATGTGTACCCCTATCACTAGTCAAGCTTAAAGGACATCCATACATGTTGATTATGTTCTCCTATAAGAATATAGTAGCTATCATTATTGTGTAATCCCTTATAGGTGTTTCCTCCACTGATCTTATTAAGTAATCAGTGCAAGTAATGATACAGTACAAACCAGTCCTTCATGCAGTAGGTGAAATTAGTCCTACAAAATCAATTGCCCATTTTTCAAATTGTTTTGTGCTGGCTATAGGTCTCAAGGGCATCTCATCTCTTTTTCCTAGCTTTTCAAGGCACTGGCAATGGTCATAGGCCTTGAAAAATTCAAAACAAGCTTGGTAGACACTTTCCCACCAAATCCTTGCGAGTAGAATCTTCCACACAGTGACATTCCCTACATAGTGCCCTCCTACAATCCCACCATGTGTTTCCTCCATGATTGCAATGCACTCATGTTTTAACACACATCATCACAGAACCTCATCACGGCCTAACTTATATAAGTCTCCACCAATTAGCATGTAGGGTGCGGCATGTATGGCTAACTACTTTCATTCTAAATTCTTCATTCCTTCCGACGCCACACCCATTTTGAGGAACACAACTATATATTCCAAGTCAAAGGGTGCGCAACCTAAACAGTTACGCATTTAGAATAGTATCTTTAATGCTCTGTGTGTCCTTTCCTAAATCAATCCTTGATAAATGGTCAGGTCCTAAGTTATTCTTTCTAAGTTTCACAACAACTGTAAACTCAAATTATTGAAACAACAGGACCCACCGACATATGTGCCTTGTAGAATGGGCTTGTTCACCAAGTACTCCAATGCCATGTGGTCTGTGTAGAATTTGAATGTTGTTGCCAATAGATATTGCCTGAATTTTTGTACCATGTAGATCATTGATGGTTCCTCACGCTTGGTAGTAGTGTAGTTCTATTATGTTGGTGTCAACTTCCTGCTAGAAAAACATAAGGGATAGTCAACAATTCCTTCTTCAGGTTGTGCTAAACAATTACCCAATCACCATCCCTAAAGCATCAACATGTACATGGAATGGCTTATCCCAAGAAGGAAAGCATAATATGGATGTAGTGATGAGCTTATCCTTCAATGTATCAAACGCCCTCTATTGCTCCTCTCCCCATTGAAATGCACTCTTGTGTTTTAGTAACTCCTCTAAGGGCGTGGTGATTTTGGTATAACCCTTGATAAACTTCTAAAAGTATCCCATATGCCCAAGTAATTTGTGTACTGTGCTTTGACTTGTAGGTTCCCCTGATCCCACAATAATGACAGCTTTGGTTAGATCCACCAGCAAGCCTTCCTTACATATGATATGCACTAAAAGGGTTCCAAATGGAGTAACAAAAACACATTTCTTATTACTTAATGTTGAGGGATATCCTCAAATATTGACATCTTTCAAACATCATCCTCAAATTTTCAAAATGGTCTTTCACTAGTCCATAAATTGTCCATTCATCAAGGTAGACTTGAAGAAACTTATGGATGAAGTCTTGAAATTCCTACACCACAATGCATGAAAATACAGTAGGCGCGTTCTTCAGTCCAAATGGCATGACCGTGTAGGAAAATATTCCCCATTTAGTGGTGAAAGTTATCTTTTCCTGGTCTTCCTTTGCAATTCTAACTTGGTGATACCCTGAGAATCCATCTGTGAAGGAATAGATCTCACGCCCGGTTGCTCCTTCTAGGATTTCTTCAGTAAAAGGGGTTGGAAAACGGTCAATGAAGCATATTGCATTCAAATCCCTTTAATCAACATAGATCCTTATCCTCACATCCTTATTAATGCTTATGACCATAGGGATTATCCATTTTGATTCCTCCATGGCCTTAACGATGCTTGATGCGAACATTTTGTCAATTTCCTCCTTGACCTTGACACGAAGATTCAGATTCATTCGGTAAGGCATTTTCCGAATTGGGTGCGCACCTTCCTTTAACTTGATTTTAATTTCCCCCAAGGAGTGTTGAACACCTTTAATCTCATGGTAACCACGCAAAAATAAGTCCTGAAACTCGTGTAATAGATAAATGATCTTAGAAACCTCCTTTTTTGACCAATAGTCCCATCTATTAGCTTCCTTAGGTTTCACCTCTGAACCAATGTTAACCTTCTTTATTTTTAGGGGTTCATGGTAGGCACATGCTTTCTCATCAGTATGGTTAACATCCAAATTTTCCACCTCTTTGCCATCTATCACATAGACCAATTTTCCTTTTTATTTCTCCATGCATGCATTCTCAAGTTACATCTCCTTTGATTTTTCCTCGTCAAATCACACTTCCAAACCAATTTCACCCAATATTATAGTATCATATCCTCCACCATATCACTATCTCCTATCGTAAGGAACTTGACAACCTGTAATGCCCTATCCATGGTTGGTTTAGTGCTCTATATTCGAAAGCTTGAAGGAGTTCAGATGTTAACTCCTGCCAATTTCTTGTTTGATGTCGCATCTCTAAGTGAGTGTACCATGTGCGTGCACAACCTTATAAGGTGGAATACATCTTATGCACCCATACAAAAGATGGAAAGGCCTTTGCACCTTCCATCCATGCTTTCTCACATGCTTGTATGTGAAACGAGGTAGGTTCCTTCCCATGGTAGTCTTGTCTGACACCAAGTGCATTACTTCGGTAAAATCTAACAGAGAATGTGATTCTTACCTCGCACCACTCTAGAAAGCTATCACGATGTGTCACCCACCAATGTGTTGCAGTCCCAAGAAAATTATAGCTTATCATCCCTCTTCTTTCGATCTCATTTTTCCACTGAGCCTCCATTTCTCGTAAGAAATCATCAAGGTTGTCTCCTCCAGAATAACTTGGTAACTTCTTCCCTCCCAGGCACTTGAATGAGCACACCCTTTTCACCCTTGTAATAGAACCTCTTAACTGTCACCCAATTAACTCATATGTCTCATGCACCCAATTTTCACATGTCACGCTAGTTCTGTCACTCATAGATTGAGCGTATTTGAACTAAATAACTCCATATGTAGGGTGAATCACCGCACGGTCCTTGATAGAGTGCACATAGATAATGTCAAGAACTTCTTCTCCCAAGGGCTCAGTATAGGGTGTTGACTTCCCATCGGTTGATGGGATGATGACCATTTCTTCCTTGTTTTCAAAACTTATGTACCCCTTATTGAACTGTAGGTCATCATTGTTCTTATAACACCAGGGGAGCCCAAGTAATGCTGGAAATTTTTCTGCCTCGGCTAGCACCAAGACTTCAAAACCCCTAGTGAACTTGTCCCCTTTGATAGTGATAACAACATCCTTCAAGACACCAATGGGCATTGGCTTTGTCTTGTTATCCATATATAGCACATTTGAAGATGGTTGTAACGAGGACCTTCCCATTTGATACCATGTATCTAGAGTGAGGACATTGACTTACACACCCATTTCAATCATAATATTTCTTAGAATCCATACATCCATAACATCATTGAAGGTAATCTCCTTATCAAAGTCAAGATTGTGGGGAGGAAGGTTAGCATGCAGAACCTATCTTTTGTGCTCTGATCCAGCACGTGGTACCTTCTCCCATAACCATTATCCCAGCAAGGGAATGATATTATCTTGCCTTAATATTTTACATACTTCCCTAACTTCATCCAGATCCTTATGTGGAGCCTCATACTCTTTATTTTCTCTAACTACCTTGACTGCTCTTTTAGGCACTGGATCTCTCTTTGTAGGCTTCGAATCACATCCATGGTTTCTTGATACACTTATTTCTGATGAGTAGGGTCCGGATACTTCCCATGTATCGCCTCTTCTCTTGTAACCAGTGGTTTCTACCTTGGTATATCCCTTGCGTGCACAGCCTCAGCTTATGTCGTAACTAGTAAATTCTCTAGTTTTGACTCACGTGCCACTCTTAGCATCCATTGTGAATCATCCTTCCTCATTCTTACCATTCTAGTGCCTTCGTCTTTCCAGTGTTGCTGGCTCATATGTTAAAATAGATATGGACACTCCTCATACTTATGTTTTTTTCCACACTAAGAGCATTGTAATAGATCAGGGCATTCACACTTATAGTGCTCGGTAGACCCACAGTTGTAATAGGTTCCACGCGGGAACTCATTTCTCCCTCCTATGTTACCACGACCATGAAATCCTCCTTGGAAACCTTTTCCACGTGCCCCTCCATCTGTGTGCCCTTCATAGTAGTGACCATCATCCTTGGAATTTTTTAGAAGGCTGGTCTGGCACACACCAACATCAATGGCATCATGCATCTAGTCAATCAACCTACAATCCTTGGCATCATGAGTAGTAGAGATACAAATCTTGCAATAGCAAGACACATTTTTATGGATTATGTGCTATAATAGTGGATACCTACTTGCATCATGATCTCTGTGGAAAATTTCACAGTCCACCTTCACAGCGCATACTGATCTCTAGGGAAATTTATCCTTTGTATGCCCCTCTACCTCATAATTTGTGCACCATAGACCACTATGAGTCTCATGTGCCAAGTTTGCATATAGATTTTCTAGCTACTTGTCCATTACATTAATCTGAGCCTCAAGAAAAGGGCTAACACCAGTATCCATTCTTCCAACATCCTTGGTGCATAGGGCAGCCTCTAAGGCCTCATGATGGTCTGTGAAGGTATTTTACGAAAGTGCTCTCCTAAACGGTGTTATCAATCCTCCAAAAAAACACTAAGCATGATGAGAAGGGTGAATATCATAGTAAAGTTTTGATAAGATGGTCTTAAAACATACGTCATATTCCCTACACACTCTTTTTCATACCCTATTGAAACTCTTTTAGCGTGCTAATGCTCTTTTGTTCAAACTCAAGGATATGAAATTCAGCCAAGAATGTATTCCGTAACGTGGTGTAACCTACCACTATCTGGTGGGGGTCATACTTCTGGTACCAACTATGTGTGTGCCCTTGCAATGTTGTTGTAAACTGGCTTGCCTTCCATTCTGGGGTAGTGATCCCCTTTATGCTCCATAGCAATTCACACTTGTGTACATGCTATGCAGCATCCTCAACACCTTTGTAGTCTAATAGATGCAAAGACATTTCAAAAAACACTTGCTGAGGTGGTTGAGGTCCTTTCCCACCTCATCCAGAACCTTGATTTCCTCTGGTGTTTCCTCTACCACCAAATCCACTAGGTCATGTTCCTCCTGATCCACCAAGTCCACCAGGTCCTCCAGCTTCTATACCACTAGATCTACCTCATGTATCCGGTAACAGGCCTAAAATTCTCACACCTAATGTCCCCAACATCCCACTAAACTGCCCACCAATGGTTTTTGATATTGCACTGCTACCAGATGTGTGTCCCGTGATACCCAAGCTTTGTGTACTTGTACTTTTCCCAAATTTCATTCCAGACGATATTCCTCCAAACATGGGAAATGATTATGCAGCAATGGATGTGCCAAATGAAAAGTTATACATCCTTGGTTTTAATCAGTCACTTCCACCAATTATTACTGGGTTAGCAATACTTATCTCTAGATATGGAAAACTAAGCGTCAAGGGTTGGTCACTAGATATATTCAAATTCACACCGATGAATCTCCTTTCTCCAAGTGATGAACTCTCATCAGAAGCTAAAGGGATATCTCTCCCACACTTTCCAATATGGGGTAGTACAGACTGCTCAGGCTTTACTTCCTTCATGTGAGCCTCAATTCATTCCCACAATGTCTACCTCCATAGATCCATCACTCTAGCAACCTTGTGTTTTCTAGCCAACTCCCTTTCATGAGCTTCACTATACTTGAGTTGTCTCTCTTCTCTCTCCTTTTCCATTGCAATGTCTAACATCTTCCTCCATGCTAGATTCCTCACCCAATGCTTAGAAAAATCTTAGAAGGCCATATGAAATTCTTCCAAACTTAGTGTAATGATCAGGATCTTCACAGCTAAAGGAATGGCACACAAAAATGATCCTCTAGGTTCCCTTAATAACTCAAATGCAGTAACCTTTAGACAATAATATGTATAAATAGCATATTCCTGGGTATAATTGGTTAGCAATCTTCTCCACCAATGATCAACAGCACACGTCCAAGTCAAATCAGCATCATGTAGCCTCTGATACTCATCTTGGTTCCACACACAAGATCTATAGTACCAGCTTGATCTAGATGCATATGCTGAAAGAAATTCATACAACTCCACTGAAAAATAGAAATATAAGGTCTCATACAGCTCATGGTATAGATTTTTTTCTACCCATCCACATGCATCAAACTCATGTCCAGTACTAAATCTCTGAGCAAACTCATCCTTCATGCTATTAAACCATGCTTCGACATTGTCCAAAGTCAACTACTCTTTCATCATGCATCATTCTCATAATAGCTTTGAAAATAGGTCATAGTAACAGAACTGAGATGTAGTCATTTTTATCCACCTACTAACTTCTAACCCCATGTGCATTGGCCTATCACCAAGTGGTCATTGGGTGCTAACCTGAGGCACACATGGGCACTAATCCCCTCCTTTATGTGAGCATTGTGAGAATATATTTCCATTGTTAGAGGGTTAGTTGCATAAAATTAGATATTCATGTAAAAGCACAACATGAGCTACCATATCCTTATACCCATGCATGAAAATGAGAGAAACAACACAACATGGATTATGAAGAACAGATCTAATTCATAATATGAAGAAATGACACTAGGGCTTGTACTCAAGAACAAGATATCCAGAACAGATATATATATATATATATATATATATATATATATATTGATCAAGAGTGTTAAATAACCACATTACATTCAAAAGGCCATGTCATGTCGAATACAGTAATTTCCAGGGATCCGTCCCATACAATATATGTTAAAATAGAGACCTAACTCATATATCATAAGTTATAGCTATACCCCCCTTATTAAATTAAATTTATAGACCCATCCCTTAGATATGATGACCTTCTTGCAACTCCCTAATGAAAACCCCCAACCCTAGAGCCTCCTAATACTTTCTGTAGAGATTCACTTTTCCCATGCTATATTTATATCATCCATTTATATCTTGGTGTCTCTTCTTCTACCCAAGAATCTCTTCTTATAGGTCCAGTACCCACTGCCATGTCTTCCTTCAAGAGTAGATTGCATGCCAAGTGTCCATGTGGTCCTTTATCAATGAATGTTTATCCTGTTCTGAGCTCTCCACTTTCTATAATGATGTCTTCATAGGAATATACCCTACATGGAATATTCTTTTCTTGACCACCAAGTCTCCTAGCTGGTAACTTATCCACTCGATATGCCTAATCGGGTCACTTTTTTCCTCAAGTGCCTTCAGGATGTCGAATATGGTTAAGTCCTTAAATCATGTGTAATGTCTCCCCGTGTGTGCTTTGGTCTCTCCTAAACCCTTCTTAAGCCTCTTTTTCTTGTGCACTTCCCCCGACACGCCCTTCTCTTTATTTCTCTTGTGCGCACGTCTTTTGGTACTTAGCCAATAATATAGGGCCCAAAAAATTGTGACCCAAATAAAACTTGTGTAAACTACAATGTGTTGTGTGATTCTTTCTTGGCAGAGTTACATATACTTGATTTTGAGTAGAAGAGCATAAGCACATTGAAGGACATTAAGCATGGCATGGCTAAGAATGTAAGGGTATATGATGGATTTTTTAAAACTTTTCTATAGAATTATTCTTATGATATTCACCCTAGATAGCATGCATAGTGGTTTTTTGGTGGTTTGATCACACCTTTTAGAAGGGCACTTTCTCAGAATATGTTTACATATCCACACAAGGATTTAGAGGAAGCTCTGTGTGCTGAGGTAGTTGGGAGCATAGACACTAGAGTTAGCCTATTTTCAGAGGTGCAGATTACATCTATGGAAAAATAGTTAGAGAAAATATGGGCCAATTTAGCTCATGAGACGTGCAGTGATATTTGGTGTACATATTGCAAGGTGGAAGGAAATACTAAGGATATCTACCCTCATAATTCAGTGCATGCCATGTTGTTAGATTGTGAGATCTTTCACTTGGATCATGATTTGAGTAGGTACCCCCTATTGTAGCGTGTGATCTGGAAGAACGTGTCTTGTTATTGTAAGATTTGTAAGTCTACCACTCATGATACAAATAATTATAGATTGATTTATCAAATTCATGATGCCATTAAGACTAGTGTATGTCAAACCAGTGTTGGAAATAATTATAAGGAACAAGGTGAACATCATAATCATAATCACAATGAAGGGCACTTTGATGGAGGCGGTGGAGGTAGAGGTTACTATGGAGGATTCAGAGGCTGAGGCCGTGGTGGTGGAAGAGGCGAATTCCCATGAGGAACTTGTTATACATGCGGATCCCCTTATCAATATAGGCACAAATGCCGTCAGAACATTATTTTAACATGGTGTGGAAAGAATCATAAGTTTGAGGAATGCCCAGATTTATATGAGCATATGAGTAAGCAGCACAAGAAAGATAAGGGCATGGGAATGGTTAGAGTGTAGTGCATTATGGAAGATCAGTAGATTCCAAAGTTATCACCTAACCCTGAGATGATACCCATGTTGGTGACTACATGCGTCAAGGTTGCGTGAGCTCATGAGACTCCGAAGTAGAAACCATTTATTACAAAACAGGAGGTATTACATGTGAAGTATCCAAATCCTTCCAACAGAAGGAATTTTATTAGGAAACTATGGAGGTTATAAGATACTTACAGGGTGAGATACAATGCTTAGCTTAAAGGAGCAGTCTTGGAAGCTAGAGCAGGTAAAGGAAGTTGACTTGCCTAAGAAATATGTTGATGACTTGAAGAAGTTTTGTAATATGATGCACCAAGAAAACATCATTCCTTTGTTAGGGGATTGGTTAAGGGACAAGGTACCACACACTAGATTTGAGTGCATGAGACCAATCCTGCATGCAAAATTACCTCCTCACAGTATTGAATATGATAAAGAAATCACTTTGAATGCCATTAGTAATGGCTGGCTACTGAGTAATATACTGATTGATACAAGTGCAAAAGTGAATGTAATCACTTTGGATGCATGGAATCAGATGGGGGAATATCCATTATATCCATATTCAAATGTGTTGTATATGGAAAACATGACTAAAGCCACACCCATTGGAGTATTGAAGGATGCCACTATCACTATACAAGAGGCCAATTTTACTGGAGACTTTGAGGTCTTGGCACTTGCCGAAGTAGATAGTTTTCTCACATTACTTGTGTGCCCATGGTGTTACATAAGTAATGTTGATATACACTTTAATAAAGGTTATATCAGTTTTAAGAATGAATAAAAATGTGTGATTATTCCTTTAACATATGGGAAGGCTACACTGTATGTAGAACCTTTCAGTGAAGAGGATCTGAATAGGATATACGCATGAACATTTAGAGATATTGAAGCACTCGAGCCATCTAAGGAAGGAGTTATTTAGTGGGATGATTCTCGTTCCATGAGTAATACAACTAGGGCTACCTGTGATAATTAGGCACATGGAAAGTATGAAATAGTCGAGAGGGAGATCAAGAACACAGTTACTCAGGTAATATGGCTACGCATGGTTAGGTGCTTGGGTCATAACCAGGTACCTTGATACAATGGTGAAGGAAACCTTGGTGTATTTCTACACATCATGGAAGCTCAATGGGAGGATCAAGTAGAAAGGAGGAATATTAAGTTTTATACCATGCATGGTATAGTTGTGTGCTGGTGGACTACACACATATATAACCTTTTAGAGTGGCAAGAAGTGAGAATCACCTTCTCTAATAGGTTTCTAAGGAACAATGTACCTTCACATATCTGTGAACACCATGGGAATGATTCTGCTTTACACCATGTTCACAAGCGTGAGAGACTTGTTAGTACAAATTCACAGCACCCCCAAATGAGTTATGGATCTATTTTTCTGAGGCAATTCATTTGGTGTGAATGTACAACATTGAGTTTTCTCCAAGGTGTGGGAACTTGAAAGGTGAGAAAACTATTGAAATTAAAGTTGGTTCTTACTCCTCTGTTTAGGTATATGCATGCAATTCTTGTAGAGGTTCTGATTCAAAATTCCTACTCTAAAACTACCAAAGAGACAGGGTTGAGAGAAAACAAGGAAATAGAAACAAAAACAAGCAAAAAAAAACAAAAAGGTGATACACCAAAGGAGTGTTGAACTCCTTGATTTCAAAAATAGACACAGATCATGAGGATGTAGCAACAAAACATGCACAAAGTACCAAAATGTAGTGAAGGATCAAAAGACAATAATAACTGCATGAGAGGATTGAAAATTGATCACAAAACATACATTATCATGACCAAATTTGATACAATACATTGCAATAGAAAAGAGGAAAAAACATGTTACAATCTCCATGGGAGGTCTGAAACTCCTTCAAATCCACCTGCTATGGGGAAAATAAGAGCTTGCAGAAGCAAGACATCCAACATTACAAAATGATCCAAAACTAGCTTTTAACCATTGAGCAAAATGGAAGAAAAGAGAAAACACAGGAAAATCTGATTTTTGATCTCCAACCACTAACAAGATTCATTAAAATGGAAAATTCACCTCTGAAAATCCACTTCCCAACACATTTGAGCCTACATGACAAGAAATTTCCCATACCTCATTAAATCTGGTAGATGAAAATATGATTTTTTGTCTTTTCCAGTGCAAGGGATGTTTTCTAATTTTCTCCCATGAAACTTTACTAAAATCCAAAATTGATGGATCCAACGTGTATAAAATTTCACCATCTTTCCAATGATATAAAGAACATGAAAATCTGAGCTTTGGATCAAAAGATATGGCCCTCTGAAGATTTAGGGAAAAAATGGGGCAAAAATCAGGTTAGTGGGCCGAAACCTCAAAATTTTCCCCTTTTTGAATTTGGGAAAATTTCCTAAAAATTCTCCATGCCCGACCACTCTGCTACCACATGGCACTTTCCCATTCACTGATGGAAATGTGGGCCCAATCCTTATTTTTCCCCTTTGATTTTTCATTTGGAAAATTTCCCAAATTTTCCCACTGCCCCGCTCTCTGGGTGACATGTGTCAGCTTATGGTTGCTCCGTGGTGATGTGCTTCAACATTTGCCTTTGCGCCTTTTGCAATTTTGGCAAATTTTTCCAAAACCTTCCACACCTCTGACCTCCACCACCGACTGGACACGTGTCGCTTCCTGGTTGCTCGGAGGGCCTTCTAAACTTTTCTCCATCCTCTTCCCTGCGGGCTTGCAGGCCTATTTTGGATTTTTTTACTTTTGCCCCAAAATAGCTAAGTGCCCAAATTTCTCCCTGCCTCTACCAACGCACTTCCTTCCCCTTTGTGGGTCTGCGGGCCAAAATTTTCCCTTACGCCTCCACCAACCTTCTTGGAAATTTTCTAACTTACCTCCGCCGGCACGGCCTTCACCACCACATGGCATCATTTCATTGGTTGCGAGCCTGTCAAGGGAAAATTTCCCCAAAAAACTCCGCCGAGCCATAACTTTCAAAATATTTGGAGTTAGGAGGAAATTTTTACCATTCTGGAAAGGTGAGAAAAAATCCTATCTGATGGATCCATTTCCAAAAACCCTTGAGTACTTGAAATGTGTGAAAATTGAATTTTAAGCACAAGGAAGGAAAGGATGAATGCGAGTTAGCCAAAATAAGTAGGGGGCTCATTTTGGATAACAATTTGGTGACTCTCAGGGGTCATCTTCCTGTTAGATGAATGATCAATGGCCTTTGAAGCATCCATTGGGCATGGAGTCAAGCCTAAGAACCAATTCTAATCTGAAATATGAAAATCTGACCTCTAAGCCACTTTAAAGCCCACTGAAATTGGAGTTGTTTTTCACCAAAATGTCATTGAAATGGAGTGTGTAGGAGAAAAACCAACACCACAAAAACTATGTACAAAATTAGAAATCATACGTACCCCAATTGGGATATGTAGAGTGTGCACAAGCACTTCTTCTGCTGAAATCAAACCTACCTACACTACTCTAACCAAGAGCAAAGGGAGCTCAAACAAAGCCTACAACTGGCAGGGAGAAATAGCTTCCCTTCCTCAAAAATGGCAGCCATGCAACGGATTTGGCACTGAACATGGCTAGTTGGATGAGTGAAAAACTGACCATAAGCTAGTCCTCCACCCAAATCATCATGGTATCAACATTAATGGAAAATACCTCCTTAAGTTTACCTGCATTGGACTCCTGGAGGTATTGATGGTGACCCGTGGTACTCTGATGCTCATCCTCATGCCCTGAAGTAGGCATGACTGGTTTTGGTTTCTCCTTTAGCTTCAATGAAGCCAAGTACCTGATTGGGCATGGTTTGATCCTTTGGATGTGCCCATAGCTCTAAATTTCAACTCCAAGAATGAAGCCTTCTTGTAAACCTTCCTGAATGGATGATGTGGAAGAAGTGGTGAAAGTCTCTTACTCTTCCCCTTCCTTTTTCCATGAAGTACATGGAAGATATAAATCTTCCAAACATGGTTCCAATGAGCTGTCACAAAACACAGGCTGTTGTTTTTCAGTGTTCTCCTTTGTGGCAGAAGGATCTTGATGTTGGAGAACAAATGGTGGAGAAGAGAATGTTGTAATTTCATATGGCTCCTCCTCAAGACATTCCTCTAAGTATGATAAAAAATCAAACTCTTCCCTGTTCCACTGCAACAAAGTTTTTCCCTCTTGCATGGTGACCTCCAAATCTGCATTTTCTTCACCATGTGTAGTTTCATTTTCAAACATGAAACTTGTCAATTCAAACTCATCCAAAAAATCATATTTTTTGAGAGATGAAGTGGGAGAGAAACGTGAAATTTCTTGTGCCTCTTGTTCACAATTTGGACCTATTTTGTTCACCTCCATAATGGCTTCATTAATCAAATCAGCCCCTTCAAATAAAAGCAAAAATGTATCAATAATGATTCCTTCTTCTACTGTTGCAAGAACTGACTTGATCTCATCCATTTGCTCCTCTTCAATGGGATTTGGAGCTGGTTTTTCTTCCTCAACTACTATTAAAAAATCAGTCTTGTCCACCACTTTTTCTCTAACTCCAACTTCCTCTTTTGGCTTCACCATCAAGGGGATTTTTGCTATCCCAAATTTGGCAGCCCAACTCTTCAAGTTTTCTGTTATTTATTCTTTGTTGGGCTCTTCTTCTTACTATTCTCCTTGACTAGATTTCTGATTCTCATCTTCCCAACATGTATTTGGGAATGCAAGAGGATGGATGGGTTATGACTTAACTAGTTTTTCAATTATTTTTGGTGGTGGAGGAGGTAGAACTTCTTGTTTCTTTAGAGGGAATGGCTGTTTCGAAGGGAAAAGAGTAGAAAAATTGAGGTGGGATGGGAGACTAGGAGATGGAGAAATGGAATCAACTTTTGGGATAGTAGATGGAGAGTTTAAAACTTGACACTGCTGAGATAAAATAGATTGGGAAAGAGGAAAAAAATAGGCATGAGATGGTGTGCTTACATGTTGACAAGGTTGCTAAATACTCCTGTCATACACCTCTATTCCTTCAGTCCACTTTGAAAGAAATGGTAGCATTGCAACAATGAATTCAAGCTTCTCTTAAGGGTTGTAATGCCTTGGAAAAGATCACACCCATGGACAAGGTGCTCTGCAACCGATTCCAAATGCTTTCATTTGTGCTTGAGCCCTAGATTGCACCATGTTTACCTCCATCTTTTGGATTTTCTCCAACAGACCAGCATCTTGCATCTAATTGTATTCATTTTATGCATACCCCTACTCGTGGAAAGAACCATAGCCAAACTTATTTTGGAATTTTTGCTCATATGGGTATGCATGTTGATCTTGAATCTACTCAAAATGCTGATTTGAAGGAGTTGTAAAGCATGTTGGAGGTGGATTTGAATGGCATTGTTGTTGTAAATGTGAATTCCATGATGGAAATGAATTCATGATTGCACAACTTCATGGGATGAAAAAATATGGAAGATATGGAAGGAAGAATGGATGAAAAATGAATGAAAATGAATGGAAAGGAAGGTCTACAACTTCAGATATGGGTTGTTGACCATATGGAGTCGCCAGATGTGCTTTAGAATGCCTCCAAAGGATGAAATCTTCACAGGAACACATCAACCTGTAAAATATGAAGTGGAAGACCTCTAAGGTCCCATCAAGCATGCCAAAACTATTAGTACAAATTCATAGCACCCCCAAATGAGTTATGGATCTAATTTTCTAAGGCAAGTCATTTGGTGTGAATGCACAACATTGAGTTTTCTCCAAGATGTGGGACCTTGCAAGGTGAGAAAACTCTCCAGATTGAATCTAGTTCTTACTCCTCTATTTAGGTGTATGCATGCAATTCTTGCAGAGGTTCAAATTCAAAATTCCTACTCTAAAACTACCAAGGAGATAGGGTTGAGAGAAAACAAGGAAATGGAAACAAAACTAAGCAAAAAAAACAAAAAGGTGATACACCAAAGGAGTGTTGAACTCCTTGATTTGAAAAATAGACACAGATCATGAGGATGTAGCAAAAAAACATGCACAAAGTACCAAAATGTAGTGAAGGATCAAAAGACAATAATAACTGCATGAGAGGATTGAAAATTGATCACAAAACATACATTATCATGACCAAATTTGATACAATACATTACAATAGCAAAGAGGAAAAAACATGTTACAATCTCCATGGGAGGTCTAAAACTCCTTCAAATCCACCTGCTATGGGGAAAATAAGAGCTTGTAGAAGCAAGAACATACAACATTACAAAATGATTCAAAACTAGCTTTTAACCATCGAGTAGAATGGAAGAAAAGAGAAAACGTGGGAAAATCTGATTTTTGATCTCCAACCACTGACAAGATTCATTAAAATCGAAAATTCACCTCTGCAAATCCACTTCCCAATGCATTCAAGCCTGAAAGACAAGAAATTTCGCATACCTCATTAAATCTGGTAGATGAAAATCTGATTTTTTGTCTTTTCTAGTGCCAGGGATGTTTTCCAATTTTCTCCCATGAATCTTCACCAAAATCCTAAATTTAGGGCTCCAACATGTAGATAATTTCACCATATTTCCAATGATATAAATAACATGAAAATCTGAGCTCTGGATCAAAAGATATGGCCCTCTGAAGATTTAGGGCAAAAATGGGGCAAAAATCAGGTTGGCGGACCAAAACCTAAAAATTTTCCCCTCTTTTGAATTTGGGATTTCCTAAAAATTCTCCACACCCCACCGCTTCGTTGCCACATGGTGATTTCCCATTCACTGATGGAAATGTGGGCCCAAACCTCACTTTTCCCCTTTGATTTTTCATTTGGAAAATTTCCCAAATTTTCCTCATGCCCCACTCTCTCTGTGACATGTGTTAGCTTCTGGTTGCTATGCAGGGATGCGCTTCAATATTTTCCTTTGCACTTTTTACAATTTTGGAAAAATTCACCAAAAACTTCCATGCCTTCAACCCCCGCCACTGAATGGACACATGTCGCTTCTTGGTTTCTTGGCGAGCCTTCTAAACTTTTCTCCATCCTCTTCCCTGCGGGCTTGCAGGCCTATTTTGGATTTTTTGACTTTCACCCCAAAAGGGCTAAGTGACCAAATTTCTCCCTGCCTCTGCCAATGCACTTCCTTCCCCTCTGCAGGTCTGCGGGCCAAAATTTTCCCTTATTCCTCTGCCAACCTTCTTGGAAATTTTCCAACTTACCTCTGCCGGCCCGACCTCCGCTACCACATGGCATAATTTTATTGGCCGCGGACCTATCAAGGGAAATTTTCCCCAAAAAACTCCACCAAGCCATAACTTTAAAAATATTTGGAGTTAGGAGGAAAATTTTACCATTTTTTAAAGGTGAGAAAAAATCCTATCTGATGGAGTCATTTCCAGAAACCCTTGAGTGCTTGAAATGTGTGAAAATTGAAGTTGAAGCATAAGGAAGGAAAGGATGAAGGCAAGTTAGCCAAAATAAGCAGGGGGCTCATTTTGGATAACAAGACTCTGGATGGAGGGGTAGGAGGCCTTTCCACTATCACTCTAGGTACGTAATTTCTACACCACTCTAATTGGTTGTGCACGTTCATGGTATGTTTATGCAGATTTAATAAGAGCAACAATTAATTAGCAGGAGATGAACTCGGGTATGATTCATACCTTTGACTATTTTTCTACTAAACCTCTAGTGAATGAAGCATTACATATTATAAAGTTCCTTATGATGGGGGATAGTGCAAAGGTTGAAGAAATCCTTTTAGATATGTTTAGAGAGTTGGACTTAAAGGTGCACTATGAATAAGAAGAGATAAACGATTGTGCACGCCTGCTTAGAAAAAGAAAAGGGTGAGTTAGTTTACATGATTGATGATGAAGAAATAGAGAATCTAGATTTTGATCACATTGTGGGTATGCATGAGGTCTTAGACAGTGCTGATGAGAAGGTGTGTGTTTATCATGAGCCTATGAAAACTAATAAGGTCAACATTGGGATAGATGCAAAACCTAAAGAGGCCATTATTGGTGACTATTGGTTTGAACAGGAGGTGTCAAAGATAATTGAGTTTTTGCATGACTTCCAAGACTTATTTCCATGAGGCTATCACAAGTTGAAGGGAGTACACCCCTCTTTGGGTGATATGAGGAGGTGTGCACTAGGTTAAGAAGATGCCTTATAGGATGAACCCTAATTTGTGTGTCAAGGTAAAGGAATAAATTGATAAAATGTTAAAATCTAGGATCATTGAGCCCATTGAGGAATCAGAGTGGGTTATCCCTGTGGTGATAAGCATAAATAAGGATGGATGGATAAGGATCTATGTGGATTATAGGCATTTAAATGTTACTTATGTTATAGATATTTTTCCCACACTATTTACAGAGGAGATATTGGAAGGCATTGCAGGGTGTGATATTGATTCCTTTACTGATGGATTCTCAGGTTATCATCAGGTGTGGATTTCTCAATACGATCAAGAAAAGATGACTTTCACCACTGAATGGGAAATTTTTTCATATACAATTATGCCTTTTGGATTGAAGAATGTGCCTGCAGTCTTTTCACGCATTGTTGTGAAAGCATTTAAAGACTTTGTACGCAATTTTTTACAATTTTATTTGGATGATTGGACTCTGTATGGATTGGTAAAAGATCACTGTGACAATTTGAGACTCATGTTTGAGAGATGTGGGCAGCTTAGCATCTCTTTAAACATTAAGAAGTGTATCTTTACTACACCCTTTGGAACTTTTTTGGGACATATTATTTGTAAAGAAGGCCTATTGGTAGATCCTACTAAAGTTGCAGTTATTTTGGGCTTAGAGGAGCCTACTAATTAGAGAGAGGTGCGTGAGTTCTTAGGGCATAGAGGTTATTATAGAAATTTTATCAATGGTTATACTAAGATTTCCACACCCTTGGAGGAATTGTTGAAGAATAAAGGAAAGATTCATTGGAATGAGGTGTAGAAAATAGCATTTGAGACATTGAAGGAGGGACTTAATTTTGCACCTATTTTACGCTTTCCTTCTTGGGATAAGCCATTTCATGTACATTTTGGTTCCTCTGGCATGGAAATTAGTGTTGTCTTAGCACAACCTAATGATGGGATTGTCGATCATCTTATATGTTTTGTAAGTTGGAAATTGACACCAGTTGAACAGAATTATACAACTACAGAGCACAAATCATTATCAATGATTTATGTGCTACATAAGTTTAGACAATACTTGTTGGAAACTCCTTTTATATTTTATATAGATCACATGGCATTGAATTACTTGGTTAATAAGCCCATTTTACAGGGGCCCACATGCTATTGGATTTTGTTATTTCAGGAGTTTGACTTTACAGTGCTGGTGAAGCCAACAAAGAGCAATTCTGGACCAGATCATTTGTTAAGGATTAACTTAGGAAAGGATGCGTAGAGCATTGAGGTAACAATTCTAACTGCATATATGTTCATATTGAATCATGTGCCCTCTGACTTAAAAGACATTGTTATATTCTTTTGTACTGGTGTGGCACCTGAAGGGATGAAGTCTCTGAAAAAGAAACAACTTGTCATATGCATTGTGCCTTATATGTTTATTAGTGGAGATTTATACAAGCTAGGCCAGGATGAGGTTTTATGCTAGTGTGTGCTTGAGAATGAGCATAAAGCCATTATGGGAGAATCTCATGGTGGGATTGCAGGTGTTCATTCTACAGGAAATTTTATCAAGCACAAGATTTTGTTGTCATACCTTTGGTGGGAAATAGTTTATAAGGATTGTATAGAATATTATAATGTTTGTGACAACCGTCAATGCCTTGAAAATCCTAGGCATATGGATGAAATTCCCTTGAGGCCTATTGCATGTGTAGAACCTTTTGAGAAGTGGGAAATTGACTTTTTGGGTCACGTTATATTATTACATGTATAGATTATCTAACAAGGTGGGAAGAAGTAACACCTACAAAGGATTGCATGGAAACATGGTTTCTATGGGAGAACATAATTAGCAGGTATGGATGTCCATTGAGTTTGACAAGTGCTAGGGGCACTCATTTCCTTAATGATACTATCAGGATGCTATTGGAAGAATTTATGGTGGCACACCATAAAACAACACCCTATCACCCACGTGTCATTGGCATTGCTGAGGATTTTAACAAGATATTGGGACATACACTAATAAATATCTATGATGGCGGGTGGAAATAATGTGATGATAATGTCTCTAATGTACTTTGGGCATATAAAATAACTTATAAAATATTGAACAAAACCACACACTTTTAGTTGGTGTTTGGCACAAAGGTCATTTTACCAATGGAATTTATGTTACCCTCTCTGCATATTGTGTGTGCAGGTGGATTAGTGATGCAACCTAGAATCTACTATATAAAACTCCAAAAAACCTAGGCGCACTGGCACATCACCCAACCTGAGTTGAGTGCTCACCTAAAGCACACAAAAGTACTAAGCCCCTCTTTATAGTTTCTTATGTAGGATGTTAGTGTAATGAATATACAACATATTCATAACCGTAAATAAGCATAACATTCCACAGAGCATATTCCAGATCTAGATCTTAGAGAATCTTTAATTAAACAATAACCATAATAAGATTAAACATGTAAAAACCAGATACAACCATGTTTAAAAATATTATCCATCCAATATACTCCTTTATATTAAACATTGTAATACATAGACACTTCTTACATTATAAAGCATCACCATAAGTTATGTGTGTATTATATCCAGTAGCATAACTCTACAATAATTCACTATTCATCCTCTCTTTAACTACATAGCTCACTACATATTTATAGGGGTGGGGACTTTCCCTTCACCAGCTACACACTTCCCAAAATAGGTCACTTTCTAATAATAGCCATGCACCTTTACAATAACATACATACATGTAAGTGCACTAATAATAGACATCCTATAGTTAACTAGAAGAATTAATCCTATTATTATATTGAACTCATGCATGGCGCTTATCAGACGCTTGTTCCCAAAATAGAATTTTCATGCCATGCAAATCTCCATCCCAAATTGTGCTCCACACGCTACCTTCCAAAAATAGCCCACATCCATGAAAATGGCTAAGTCCCAAATCAGCTTGTCCTAACGTGCATTTCTTTCCCTATCCTTCTACTCCTTCAAGTACGCATCCTAGGTGTGTCTTCTCCTTAGGACAATATTGTCTACTCAACAATTGGATGATGAGAAATAAATTGAGGAGTGCATTGATAAATTGATGTAGTTGGACAAGTGGCATGCCATTGCACGTTTGAGCCAAAAGACAGAAAAAGGCTAGGCAGAAGGCATGGCATGATAGGCATATTAAGAATAAATAGTTTGAGGTTAGACAAATGGTTCTTCTGTAGAATTCAATTTTTTTGTGCCACCCTGGAAAGTTCCAGGTGCATTGGTTGAGACTATATGTTGTGACTTACATAGTTGATTCAGACACTTATCAATTATAGGTGCTTGATGGAACTCAATTTTTTGGTTACTTCAACAGGATTAGGTTGAACCCCTACTATAAATAAGTCTTCTTGGTGTTTGTAATAAAGAATTATTTCCATTTAGATTATATTTCCTTTAATGCTTTCCCTTTATGTGTTTCCTTTTATATCGTTATGCTTTTTCAATTTCGTTCAGTGTTTTGTTGTAATAAGCAAATTTACATGCCAGAAGATGATTATTATCTATCAAATTCATGTGCAGAGGATCACACATACTTTTAGTGTTGGGTGGATCAGAAAGTGATTGGTTCCTTAACAAATATCGGTGTGCATTATACAGGTGCTTGAGGTAAAGGTGCAAATTAAGGAAAATTTCTAATAGATGAAGACCATGTGTAGATGGATGGATGCAAAGTGTAATGGGAGGTAGGCTGCAGCATTGAAAACTACTTGGGTTGAGACACATTGGATAAGTACTTTTGTGCATGAAGGCACATGTAAGGGAATTTTTAGTCAAGAAGTAGTGAGCGTGTCAGAAGGTTATGACTGGGGTGTAAAAAAATAGCACAGAAAGGGAAAAAAACACCATTAAATGCTGAGTATGGTGGTAGGTGGAGAGCAATAAATGCATAAAGATTTGTAAAAGTTATAAAAAGTGGGCCTCCGATGTCATTATTTTTACCTTGTATTGTGAAGTGTTTGAGTGAGTTAACGAGTGAGCTGAAGAGTGAGTTACATGGGAAAGTATATGAAGAGATGTTATAGACATCGAACTAGGGTGATTTGTGCACAACATTTTTTGGTGCTCCATCAGAAAGGGTGTTTGAGTGAAGTAAAGGCTTGTAGGGAAGAAAATCTATGAGTTAGGGTTCACAGAAAAGTTAGGGCACATAAGTTTGCTAGGGCACGTAATTTTAAGTTACAGAGCTCAAACCTAGCGTAAGAATATATTTGTATCATTATAGTAGCACCTAAATGAGCACTTGGAATGACCACAAGGGGCATTAAAAAAAAGGAAGTGGAAATAGAGGTGGAAGATACCTCGAGAGTCAATTTTCAGAAATGCAGTACCTAGAAGGTTTTATAATGGGATTTTATTGGGAGTCACATATTAGAAGATAAAAAGTGAGTGACTACAATCATCGGACTAAGGAAAATAAGGATGAATTGGACAAATTATTGGTGGTGAAAATAAATTTGTGAATAGAGAATGAAATGGTTGTGTTTGATGATGCAGGGGAGAAGTTTTTGGAAAATGTAGGAGTGTTACAGCTCTACAAGCTATCATATTTTGGAAAAATAGAAAATCTTTACCAATGGCTAATGACCCGAGTCCACAAGGACTTCTTCTATTTTGTTGAGTGGTGAATGTGACTTATAGCACCCTTGATCAGGAGGTTGATAGGATTGAGAAACGTGGGCACCGAGATTGGTAGTGATCCATCTAATGATGATGGCATAGAGGCAATAAGGGTTGCACTGGCATATGTAAAGGGAGGGTGCAGAATGGATATTTGTGAATTGGAAAAGTGCCCTACAGTTCAGGAAGCTGCACACCTCCTTATTAAATTAAATAACCAGGAACGCTAGACATAGGTAAATAGGTGATGGTTGCGTATAGTGAAGAAGATGATAGAAGGAGTGGTATACAATGTGTCTTCCTTTATTGTTGAGACTATTATTACATAATCCCACCAGGGAGATAAGATAAGTTTTGGTGCTATATTATTGTCTTTAGTGTTTGTAGAAATTGGAGTGCTCAATGGGCCAAAGGACAATATTTGGCAATTCCTTGAAGAAAATAAGTCTCTTGCAGATATATTTTCAAAATATACATGTGATGGATCCCTGAGTGGACCACACAAGAAAAGGTTATAACTCTAGTATGAGTGCTTGTGCATTAATTTTGAGTATGAGTGGAGAATACCCAAGGACCTTCCTTTGGTATTGGAAAAGTAGGCCCAATTTGCGGTATATTAACAATTTGTAAAGGGTGTTTTAGAATGAAGGATGAAAAGTGGAGTCCTTGGTGCAAGCTCCCATATGCCTTCACCACACACTATTTTCAGGCCTCGGTGCACAGGTTTTCTATAACATCCACTTTTATGACTTAGAAACAAGTGAAAAAAAACATTTACATGATGCTCTCTGTTCTAAATTAATATAATTCAGAACACACATTCCATTACCAATCCATCTCATAACAAAAAACCATATGCATCTATAATGACTTGGTGAAACCGCAATCAAGGGTATACCTTTGTATAAGGTATAAATATGAGAAAGGTGCTTAC
>CM034147.1:265265992-265628074 GCA_019776745.2 Taxus chinensis | reverse complement strand
TACTTTAAATGAAAATGAATACATTATACCTTGGTGACAATGCCTCTCTCCATCTTGTCATCCTCATGTCAATTGATATGAGAAGTAAAATAGTCATAATCAAGTCATAATAAAATCATTCAATTAAAATAAAACTTTATATTAACAAATAAACTGTAAATTTAAGCCTCACTGTAGGGGACACCCTGAGAGCAGACAATTCCTACATGTCTCTATAACTAGTAGAATTGTCATTATAAATATGTATAATTTTGATTTTAAATATGAAAAAATAAAATCATAAAATATATTATAAATTTATACCTTTATGGTAGACGTATAGAGGTCAATGAATGTTGAGGTGGCACATGGGGTTTTTCTAAATCCTCATCCATGTCATATTGTGTTGGGCCTATATCTCTAGAGCTGACACAAGTAAATGCATCAAAAGTCTTTCTGAATAGGTCGCATCCTCTAAAATATCAAAACTAGAATTATAAAATACATTGAGTGAGAAAATAATCTTTTGAAAAAGATACTAAAAATAAAAATATTTTTACGTACATCAAATAAAAATTTATGCCCAAATGTAGTTTTTAATGAACATGAGAATTATTCTTTGTATTCTAATGTCACCAACCAAAATAAACAATCAAATTCTATAGAATATGAGAATACATGACAAGAGGAGAACAATGAAAATAATATTTTAAACCCACCATTAATGGTCACTTTGTTGTAGATCTTGATCATGTATACCTAGATTTAGATCACCTGCAAGATGTATTAGTTAATATGAAAACTACAAATACATGCTAGGCTTATGTTGCTATTGTGAAGAGAGGGCCAAGTGTTGTTTCTTTCATTGAATAAAGTGGGTAAAACTATTCCAGATCTGAATCTAAACGTACACACAAGCACATTTGAAAAAAGTTAGTTGTTTTTACTGGTTAGGAGACTTGCATTGGTCAGATCCCTAACCATTTCAAGGAGATAAGAGACATTTTATTGATGTAAAATAAAAAAATAGTAAATAAAAATGACAAATATACTTGACTCAGATAACATAATAATCACAGTTGTGATTCACCAGAAATCGCAAGCCAATCGTAGTTGCGATATCCACCTGCGTTGGAATTCTACCAAAATGGTGTTGCAGTAAGTTGTATCATTCCTTTGTAATTCATTTTCAATTCTTCAAAACTTGTAAAACCAAGATATGTTAATAAGAGAGAGAAAAATCAAGTATATTCTTAGTGCATAAAGAGTCAGGCCCTAAGAGTTGTTAAGAGAGATGAAATGATGTGAGTGAGAGTGGTTTTATAGATTTGGAGTGCATAGGGGAGTGGGTTACAGATAGGTGCAATGATAGTGTCTATAGTGCATTGATCATGCACATGGGTAGCTAGGATGGACATAATTAAATGTGATTGGGTGAGGGTTAGTAAATAGGTGGTGAGTTGTCTTTTATCCCCATTTTGTGGGGTTATCTGATTTTTTTGGACTCTTTGTGTTTTATAATGTATTTGGTGTTTTTGAATGAGAGACCTTATATACAAGGTGTATTTTCCAGTTTCTACATTTTTCTCCTTTTGGGTTGCGTGTTACAGTAGGAAAGATGCAACACAAAAATCGAAGATGAAATGAGGATCGTGTAACCCTATAATAGTGGTTGTCACAGTCATAGGCTTAGATGGTTAACTGGATAGAAAATATCTTAGAAATGCAATCGATGGGCCACTTAAACTAGAGTTTATGAAGGGTTTGATAAGTTGATTTCTCGAGGTAGAGAATATTGAGTAAATCGATTAATTAATTGATGTTTGGGTGTCATAACATTGACAAGAAGAGTTTTTTGTATGATTCCCCCCTAAAGTGATAATTTTTGGAGCCGCAGGTTGCCCTACTGTAATGTGGTATGAAATATGGCAATTGAAGATGATAAAAAATGAACCTTGGGAAGAAATTATGAGTAGAGGCGAAGACAATGTTTCCTTAGCCATGTGAAGATGAAAATGTGATGATGGGTATATACAAGAATAGATGTAAGTGAGATCAGTGTTGTCCTAGCTAAAAGTGATGAGAAATGATTGTAAGGTAAATGGCATGAAAAATGGTGATAAGGATGAAAAATGAGATGATGAGGCCATGCAAAAATGAAAAGCAATGATGCAATGCAAAGCGAGGCAGTGCAAAATGATGTGAAAAGTAATGGTAATACAAAAGGTGTGCAAAAGGCATCAAATGCCCATAGATGCCTACTCCAAATGAAGTGGATCCTAAATAGTAAAATGGCATGGTTGAAAAAAATGGAGCACAAGAAGTAGGTAGATACATGAACATGGTTTGAAACAAAGTGTTGGCGAACACATGACGAACCCAATGACACAAGACATGAGACAACAAGTGAGCTAAAATGAAAGTTTGAACAAGGTCTAAACCAAACAAGGTGATATACTAGCTCTATGCTGCTATGAGATCATATGTGTGTGAATGAAAGTTAATTACTACTTGAAGAGAAGACTTGTGAGACAATGGGTAAAAACACAAGCCAATATGTAGGTGTGTCTGAAACAAGTAAATTGTGAGTAGTGAAATGGAAGGTAATTATAAGTTGTGTATTGCGCTACTACCAGAAAAATGTCCATAGCCATGATGGAGATACATTTGATTCTATTTATAACATTTATGTACTGATAGCCATACCTCCATGACCCTAATAGAGTTACTAGAAATACCCCTTAGAGTGAGTGTTTGATATTGCTTTTATTTTTCTTAATTATTTTGAATTTTGACTTTTACTTTTGATTGGTTTGATTTGTTTTTCACATGATATTAAAATCTCTCTATTTTCCAAGGGGTTTAGAACCACAAGTAGGTTGATGGAGGGAGTGGGAGTGAGGATGGAGATGACAGTTGGAAAGTGTCAATAAATAAAGCCCCATGGTCTTCAAGACAAGTTAAGTGTGTGTTGGAACATAATGATTAAGTGGTCTGACCAACCCTTAATGTATATGGGTCCATCATTAATATATAGGTTACTATTTAATAATATGAAATATTTATATTTCTATTATTAAATATGCTAACTTATGTATATACTTTAGGTTAAATATTTAATATCATGAAATGATTATATTTCTAATATTAAATATTATAAACTTAGGTGTATGTGTCAACCATTTTAGGTTGAAAAGGTGGGTCGGGAGACATACCCGATCACCTTATATAAAAAGGACTTTAGGTCCTCATTTGATATATTCAAAAAATATATCAAAGGTGTGCAAATCAAGTGATTTGGTTTTACCCTTGGTAAATAGAGTTTCAAAGGAGGAGGTGATCTTACTGGGTGTAAAATAATTTCTCTGAAGTAAAAGGTTATTTTGAAAGTGGTTTTTACCCTATTGGGGGGTTTTTACTATAAATACTATGTCACATGTGTTATTTGTTTCATGTAAGTATTTCTTTATTTACTTATGTTATGATGTAATCTTTATTTAAATATTTATTGTAACATTATGTAATATGTAAGTTGATTAAATCTGTATTTATTAGAATCCTTAAATTCTAACATGGTAACAGAGTGAGTAAATTAAATAAATTAAGATCAAATATTTTGTATTTTATTTATTTAATTTGTATGGGTTTTTTAACCAACCTGAAAGGGTATTTAAAAGTATCTGTCCCCCTTTTTTTCTCCAATTTAGTTTGGCATTACATTTGTGCAATTAAACTCTCGGTAATTTTTTTAGGGTTTTTCAATTTTAAATCCCTAATTTTTTGGGGGGGAGATGTAATATGATATGATTCTTAATTTTATTTACATTTTATAAATTATATGGAATTAATGTTTGTTTGATGATTGATGTGTGCACAGGTGAAAGAGGCTTCAAATATTTATCTACGTGAAAGTCACATACAAAAAAGAAAGGATTTACTACTATATGAAGTAATTTTCACGTTTTTTATAATTTCAAATATTTGTAGGTTAAATATTTCGAAAGGTAAATTCATACTTGTGTTCTTTGGTCCCATCTAAAATGATTTAATTTTAAAAACTATAGTTTATAGTTAATCTATAACTATATCCTATATAATTTGAAAGCTATATTATTATTTTTAAATAAATATATATCATATGGAATAAGGTTTATTTTAATAAATATCATATTAAAATTTGTATAGTTTCGAAAAAAAAAACTATATATTAAAAGTTTTAAACCATATTAAAATTACATGAAATTGCGGGAAGAGTAACAGACCATATTCTAAGCCTAAGTTTAAATCATATTTAAACTTAACTTATAAATCTAGGCATATATAGTTTTTAAAAAAAGAAACAAACCTAAGTTTGAATCATATTTTATATATATGGTTATTTTAAACTGCTTAAAATATAAATTTTATTAGATTTAGTTTATATATGTTAAAAAACCAAAGTGCTTACTTTTTTTTAGTAAGGGGCCCGTGTTTATTTCTTGGCCATGAAGGGATTACTTTTTAAATCTTAATACTTATTAAATAAAACCTAAAATGTGTCCCTAACCATTTATATTATCCATGTAAGGGGGCGGCCCCATTCATTTAGATCTTATAGTTTATAAAAACTATATAAATAAACTTATTTAAAAGTTTTCTTTTATATAAGAGTGGGAGTGGAGAATAAAATGAGATAATATTTCAGGTATAAATGTGGAACTCTCAAGTATAAATGGAGAATTAAAAAAAGGGGCTAGTTTATTGGTGGCCCACGTGAAGTGTGATAAATATTTATTAAAATATTGGTAGTTATAGCCACATAAAAGTTTTAAAGTTTTTAGCTTGTAGGAATTATATAAAATATTTTATAATATTTCCATACTTTTAAATGTGTGCGGGTAAAATTAAGAGTAAATGAAGGAAGGAGACAAGGTTCATGAAAATAACGATTTCAATTTATTTCATTGGTCGGGTGAAATTATTTGTCCCCTTTGTAAAATATGCAGGTTAATCTATACTCTCATAAATCTACTTGCACCTAGTAAACTTTTTTTAACCTAGTCTATATCCTTTAAACCCCTTTAATAAGGGTTATGTGTTTTTTAATATAAAAACAATATACTATAGTTTATAATTTTTATGAACTATATGTTGTTTTTTATTTTCATTCTATAATTTATATACATTTTTTTTATATAAAAAAGTGTATATATTTTTACATTATAAATTATAATAGGTTATTATAATGTGTTAAAATATAACCTCCCTAATATTATACAGAAGAAGAAATTCTTGAATTTCATATTCTGAAAATACACAACAAGTTTTGGCTTCATTAAATTTGATGGTCATTTAGACATCAAATTTAAGCTCGTAGGTTCCAGGAAACTTTAACTGTGTTAAAATTGACGGTCAATGACCGTCATGATAGACAAAAAATAAGCCATTATGATGGTCATTTTGACGTCAAACTTAAGTTGGCCGGCTTTTTGTCTATATTATTTTTTTTTTTCAGAAATTTGAAGTTGTTATGCATTCTTAGGGGTCTCTTCTTCACTTCTATGTGGTCAGAAATATTTTTCATATAAATTTGGGGTATAAGGCAAAGCCCTTTATAATGTGGGTTATTATTTTGATCATGAGAGGTTAATTAGTATGCATTGTAATGATAGAATTAGTTATAATCAAATAGTTCCTTTATATATGTAAAATTTAGATCTGATTCTATTAAAAGTGTTGTTTTTATCACTAAATATGTATCTAACTTTGTGGTACATTGTATATTATAATGAGGTGTGTTTTATAAGTTTAGGAAAAAAATGACGTCTAACTATTTCTGTTTTGAAAAAACTTAGATCTTGAATGAAACCAACTACAACATTTGGGTCAAAATAGAATTTATGGCAAGGAAACTCTAGATGATTGTTTCTAGATCTGAGGTTTCTCCCACCGATCGTCAAGTAGCTGTAGATAATATGAATGCATTCTTGCAATGAATGTAAGATGCTCTTTCTATTCAATGTGAACAATGAGTACGTTCTACACATTGGTAATATCAGATATCTGAAAGAGGTATGGACACAACTAGAATCCATGCATGAAGGATACTTGGTATATTAAGGATAGTATAATAGCTGAAGAAATTCAAAAAATGATCTATATATTTTTTATGATTTCTTTTCTACATCTTGTTTTATATTTCAGAGTTTGAATAATTCAAAACTATGACATGAAAGGTTAGGACATGTTAATTATCGAAACTTATATGAAATGTATATATAGTCTAGTGAAAGGTTTATGTGTTGTTTTCTTCTCTTGAAGTTACTCCATTAAATGCTTCTAAATGATGGTTTTGATTTTGATATAGTAAATGGTCATGATGATGTTTTGATGCTATAGATATTTTTGGAACTCTTATCTTCTTAGATAAGAAATTAAATTGGGATCAATCTATGTTAGAAAACTCAAATCCTATTAACCTTAGGAAAATGACCAAAATCCATCATATGTACCATGAATTAATTACCTTGTATGAACCTAAACCATGAAGTATTATAGGGTCTAGGTGGATATACAAAGTAAAATATAATGATGATGGTAGTATTAACAAACACAAAGCTAGACTTATTATTATAGGTTTCACTCAGAAACTTGGTATTGATTATGTTGAGACATTTCTTGTAGCTAAAATGAGTACTGTTAGGGCCTTATTTGCAATTGCCGCTCAATTTGGGTGAGAAATCCACCAAATGGATAAGAAAAATACTTTTTTGAATTACGATTTAAAAGAAGAACTTTACATGTTTCAACCTAAAGGATTTGAAGAATATGGTAAAGAAACTATGTTTGTAAGTTGAGAAATCCTTGTATGGTTTAAAACAAGTTCTTAGAGCTCGATATGTAAAAAATGTGTCCTTCTTTAAACTGTTAGGTTTTGTTAATTGTTCTTCTAACAATGATATATTCATCAAGCAATAAGACTTGCATATTATCATTATATGTATATATGTTGATGATTTACTTATGTTTGGTGAAAATTATGATTTAATTCATAGGATTAAAGAGAAATTGAAGCAGTACTTTGAAATGAATGAGTTAGGTCTCTCACATCATGTTATTTATATGATTGTATTTCATTTTATTGTTATTTTTTAAAACACAATATGCAACCATTGTATTGAAAAAGTTTCTTATGATTGATTGTAAACTATTTTCTACTTTAATAGAAGTTGAAATAAATATTGATCATAAATTTACATATGAAAAAGGTTGATCTTATTTTATATGCATTGTTAGTTGATAGTTTGATTTATCTAACTATAACTAGATCATATATTTCCTATACAAAATAATTAATTCAAGGTTTATGCAGGAACCTTTTTTAGATATTATTGAAATATTGAAAAAAGAATTTTTAGATATTTGAAAGGAACAATCAATAATGGGTTGCATTATAATAAGAATGAAAATGCTATCTTATATGGATTTTGTGATTCTAACCATACTGATGTTATATTATAAAATATACTGGATATGTGTTTAAGTTTTTTGGTGTAGGAACCATTACTTGGAACAACAAATAAAATCAACAGTCTCCATTTTTTCTATTGAGGCAAAGAAGTACAATGGAAGAAGTAAAGAATTCATGTGGCTGCAACGGCTATTGGTAGAGATACACATGGAAGCTAAAGGAAGTATTTATCTTCTATGTGGTGGTCAGAGTTGTATTACTCTTGATTAAGAATCTAGTTCAACATCAGAGGAAAAATAACATTGAAATACATATACGCTTCACCCATGATAATGTGTAAAGTGATGAGATAAATTTCAAGTTCATGTTGACTGAAAAACATGTTGCTGAAATCTTCACAAAGTCCTTGAGTGCTGCAAAGTTTTGTCACTTTCGTGAAAATCTTAAATTTTCGGAGTTTCCATTGAGGGGGAGTGTGCATGACAATGTCACCTTCTAATGGAACTTGTTTTTTGTAAGAAGAATTTCAGACAAGTGTATAAATACCTTCATGCATGTATACCTCATCGAATTATTTTTTAGAAAGAAGTGTAGAAAGATCTTAAAGGTGGTCTTCAGTAAACTCTTTAGTGTTATCGAGTTTATTGGTAAACATCCAGTACAAGCATATTATTAAGGAGGTCCTTGGTTGTAAAATACTCCTATATGCTTGGGTTCAATAACCTTTTATGAGAACTTGTGAGAAAATGTAAAACTCACAAACCATACTTAGCCACTGATCATGGGATGATCTTTGGGATTCCAAATCCTTTTGTACCAAAAGGTAAATTGAGTATGATGAAGGTGTTATAATTCCTTCAATTGATATGCTAGCCTAAAACCTTTATGGCTTAAGGATTGTAAATCCTATAATGTACCATGAGCAGGTAATCTATTGGCATATGTTATGTTATCTCACTTAACATTAATGAGGAGTGTTGGAATATAATGATTAAGTGGTCTGGCCAACCCTTAATGTATATGGGTCTATCATTAATAGATTGGTTACTATTTAATAATATGAAATATTTATATGTCTATTATGAAATATGATAACTTATGTCTATACTTTAGGTTAAATATTTAATATCATGAAATGATTTTATTTTTAATATTAAATATTATAAACCTAGATGTATGTGTCAACCATTTTAGGTTGAAAAGGTGGGTCGGGAGACATACCCGATCACCTTATATAAAAAGGACTTTAGGTCCTCATTTGATATATTCAGGAAATATATAAAATGTGTGCAAAGCAAGTCATTTAGTTTTACCCTTGGTAAATAGGGTTTCAAAGGAGGAGGTGATCTTACTGGGTGTAAAATAATTTCTCTGAAGTAAAAGGTTATTTTCAAAGTGGTTTTTACCCTATTGGAGTTTTTCACTATAAATACTGTGTCACCTGCGTTATTTATTTCATGTAAGTATTTTTTTATTTACCTATGTTATGATGTAATCTTTATTTAAATATTTATTGTAACATTATGTAATATATAAGTTGATTAAATCCGTATTTATTAGAATCCTTAAATTATAACAGTGTGTAAGCGTGTGTGGATTTTAAAGAGGGCGGTCATTTTTAATTCACCAAGTAAGGAGAGATCAAGTTCAAGTAACTATAGTAGAGACTATTGACTGCCAAAACATGACAATAATATAATCAAAGTGTTCATAAAAAAATGTGAGACAAACCAAAACATGGAATGTGAACGAACCACAAATGAAATGTGTAGCAATGAGCAGAGAATTGGAATTAAATATGAATAAGTGGAGAAAATGTGGAAGAACATCCATGAGAAAGAAAATTTTATTACATGTTTTGAAATATATAGTTTTTTTTGATTTTTTGAAAGATGTTTAGTTGTGTTGATGTGTGTGTTAGTGTTGATGATGATGGAGCTAGATGTTTGGAGAATCAGGCCGGGTTTCAAATCTAAGACAAATGAATAGAAATGAAATATAAGAAGCATGCATAACATAGTAGTGAGAACAAATGAAAGTCCCCCTAGTCCACATAGGGACTAGATGAAGAAGGAACATGATGTACAAAAGTAAGTGATAAATGAGATAAATAATTAGAGTGGTGGGGATGACGTGGATAATAAGTGAAGAAAGAATGCCAAATAGAAGCCATAGACTGGTGGTAGGTGAAGAATGTGAGTTTGGGGATGAAATGCACAAGAAAGGTGATGAATGTGGTGGATATGCAATAATTTCAAGTAGACGAGGACATCAGAGTAAACCAATGGTAGAAGCTATAGGGTTATGAAGCATGGTGTTAGTGATGATATCATGTGGACAAGGCATGGAGAAAATAATTTTTTTTGAAGGAAGCGTGAGAGATAATGATGTGGTATTGTGAAAAATGAATGTGATGATGATATGTAATAAGAAGTGGTATGTAATAATGAACGTTAAAAAAATGAGAATGTGGGAGAAAATTGAAAGGATGTGGAAGTGTAATTGGTTGCGGAAGAGGCTTGGGAAACACATTGGGAAGAAAAAATGGTTGTGTGATCATGATAGATGATGATCGTGAAGGGGGAGGAGTTGGTAATAAGAATGGTTCTTGAATGAGTGATGATGGGGGTGAGAAAATGAATGTGGAAGAAATCTCGAATGGAATTGAAACAAGGTGAGTGAGTGTGGGTGACTTGTGAGAAAGAGATGAAAGACAATATAGATATGAATGGTGGGAAATAAATGTGAGAGTAGTGTAAACAACCATAATAGATGGTAGATGATGTAACAAAGGTGCCATGAGAAATAACGGTGCTTGAAGGAGTGATGAATAAGAAATTGAGATGCATGTGGAAGAGGACAGTAAGAGAGGTGAAGTGATGAAGGATGAATAACTCAATATAGGTGTAGGGATGGGTTGTGTGATAATTTGAGTGTAGGTGAGAAAATAAAATGGATAAGTAGAGGTCATGGTGGAAAATATGGAATCACATGAGGATATAAATGGTGGACAACTAGATAAATGTGGTGACAAAGTGAAAGACTTCGGAAAGGACGAGGATGAGACCACATCCATAGTGGAAGTATGTGATAGTGGAGATTGATATGAGGATGATGTAGATAATGAGTGATTAGGTGAGCACAAGGGTGTTGAGTTAAAGGTATAAACATGAAAGGGTTTGGATTGTGAAATGTACTAGCAAGCAGAACAATGAGTAATCCCATGGATTTGAACAATAAAACATACAAATGGTGGATTAAAGATATTATTTTTCATTTATAACAATGGGGTAGGGTAAATGATGTGATTATGCTATCATTGTGAAGAGAGGGACAATTGTGGTTTCTTTCATTGAATAAAGTGGGCAAAACTCTTCCAGATCTAAATCTAAACCTACACACAAGCACACTTGAAAAATGTTAGTTATTTTTGGTGGTTAGGAAACCTACCTCAGTTAGATCCCCAACCCTTTCAAGGAGTTAAAATAATTTGTATTGATGTAAAATGAAAAAATAGTAAAAAATGATAAGTATACTTGATTTAGATCGCAGGACAATCACATTTGCGACTCACCGGAAATTGCATAGGGATTGCAATCCAATAACATTTGTAATTACCACCTGTGTTGGAATTATGCTAAAACAATGTTGCAACAAGTTGTATCATTCCTTTGTGCTTCGCTTTCACTTCTTCAAAACTTGCAAAACTGAGATATAGAACAAAAGAGAAAGAAAACTCAAGTATAGCCTTAGTGCACAAAGAGTCAGGGCCTAATAATTTCTAAGAGAGATGAAACAATGTGGGTGAGAGTGGTGTTATAGATTTGGAGTGCATAGGGAAGTGGGACACACATGGGTTCAATGATAGGGTCCATAGTGCATTGGGCATGAACATGGGTAGGTGGGATGGAAATAATTAAATGTGAGCGGGAAAAGGTTAGTGAATAGGTGGTGAGTTGTATTTTATCCCCATGTTGTGGGGTTATTTGATTTTTTTTTAGCTTTTTTGTGATTTATAATGTTTTTGGTGTTTTTGAATAAGAAACCTTATACACAAGGTGCATTTTCTAGTGTCTACAGATCCCACAAAATGTGTAATAGATAACACTAAAAAAGAATATATAATTTTAAATATGCCAACAATAGTACCTTGCCATATATAGTAGCTATAGGTACACTATTTTGTTTAAAAGTAATATAGGTGATGTGCCATTTACAAACACATGAGGTATAACTTGGAGTTCTATGGGCCTGGTCTCACATTGAGGATATAAAGGAAGATCAAGCAAATAATATACAATAGCAGAGGAAACTATACTAGGTATATCATATGTAACTTGAAGAGAATCAACATGTTCATTTTTGCTAAGAGAAATAGAAACAATGTCAAGTGTTCATTTTTACATTCAAGAGAAGTGGTAGAGACAATTATTTTCATTCATATCATGCACAAAAGGAAAGAAGAATAATCATTTGTTTCATCACTATGTAATTCAATAGGAAGTGATTATATGTCTGTTGTTGTGTGTGACTTGCCTTGTCATCACTCAGGGTCTCATCCACATCATGTGGTGATTCATCTTGCTTAGCGAGATCATAGGTCTTGGAAGTTATATGACAAGTGGCAGATTCCATCATAGAATCTGTCATTTTCATATGCATTAGTGGTGCCATAGGATTTACATCCCCTATTTGGAATTGTAACTCCTCTTTCCCTCTTGAAGGGAATGATTGTACATGAACAAGATTTACACAACACTCATATATGTACCCTCTTTTTTGATCCATGAGAATGCTAGACCTATTTTTTCCTTATGCATGATTTTTCATTGTTTTTTGATTCTTGTTGATTATTTGGAGCATCACATCACCACTAGAGTGTAACCTCTTCGATGTGCATGGGGTTCCGGATTGATTCTCATAGAACAATCTCACATGGTATCAGATCTCTTATTTGGTAAACATGCACTCGTGTTCATTGGTTGGTAATTACTTCTGGTTTCATTTCTTTTGCTTCTCATGCAAGTTTTCATTCATTTTATTTTAAATCTTGCTAACTGTTATTAATAGTTGGTTCTTTAGAGTTTGTGCATTTTTTCAGGTTTGTGCATGTGCTGGTTTAGTACTTTCTCTGCCAAATTTAGCTAGATGTAATTATATTTGGTGGGAAAGATATTTTAGAGGTTAGTTCTTTATTTATGATCTTATTTGTATTTTTAATTAAAAGTAATTTTTTTAAATTTTGCATTTTGGACCTATTATGGCCTCTTTCCCTACCTCGTTTTTCAGTTTTACATTTTTGGGTTTCCCTACTGCCATCACTGTGTGTCTCATCTCCTTAGCTCGGTTGAGCCCTTGCAAAGCTCGATGAGCTCCATGACGAGTTGCCTCTTGGACAATGGAGTTGTATGTTATTTGTTTGCATTGCATTGTCTTTTCTTGTTCAAGTTACTCGAGTTGGATGCTTGTTTAGGTTGCATTGATTTTTGATCGTTAGATTATTGCATTGTTTTTTTCTTCCTCGGGTTGGTGGGCTGTGCTATTTTTTTTCCTGCATGCATCAAGTTGAACTTGAGCTAGTTCATGCATGGTCATTTGGGTGCTTTTCCTTATTCTTACATTGCATGGTCGATCTATCTCTTTACTTGCATTATTTTTTGCTTCTGCATATATGCATTGGTGAGATTTCCTCTGCCCATATCGAGCTAGGTTCAAGCTTGCATTGAGTCGATCCATGCTGGGTCTATGTTGTTTAGTTCACCTTGAGATGAGTGCTTTCTCATTTCCATCCTTGTTCTACTCTAGCTTGCTTGTGGGATACCTGCCCTGTGTCCTACCTCACCGGTCGTGTGACTGTTGCCTCACCTGGTTCATCCTCGTGCTCACCTATCCCTCTGTACCTTGTTCCGTGCTATTAGGCTCATTCCCTATGTTGGTCACCATCTCTCCTACCCACTCTATTGCTGAGCATCTCATCGTGTCCTCATGACTCTTCCCATGCTAAGCCACCTTGTGGCTCTAAGCCCTCCATACACCTCGTCGGTCATAGACTGAGCCCTCTTGCTAATTGACCATCCCTTCAAAAAATTCAACTCTCGCTTTTAATTGTTTTGCCTTATAATTTTTTTTATGTTTTGAAGCTTTATAAATTAAAAGTGGGTGTGTTATTTTTTATTAAGTGGGCCGGGTTTTTAAATATTAAGTGGTTGGCTTTAATTTAAAGGGGCCACGTTTTATAAATATAGGGTAAGGTGTTTGTATTCAAAAAGGCAGTTTAATAACTAATTAGGTCTTAAGCTTAGCTTTACGATTTAATTTAATTTTCCAAAGTGGATTCATTAAATTAATTAATTAAGGCATTTTATTTTAATTAGACATCTACTTTTAATTAAGATCTTTAATTTTTATTAGTAGTAAATTAATTACTGTTTAATTTATTGTTTTTAAATCACTTTTTTAGTCCTTTTAATCTTTAAAATTAGGTTAATTGGTGAAATTCAAATTTTGATTTTTTGCGTTATTAGATGATTTTTTCTATTGATCCCTTACTAGAGTGTAACATAATTTCTAGTGGGTTTTTTCCTTATGGGATCCCTCGCTATGTCCTAGAGTCCATGTGGTCTCATTTTGAGTCGTGTTATGCATTGTATCACCCTTGTTATTACTTGTGAACTAATGAGTGTGTCTGCCATAGTCTTGTGGAAAGGGGGTTTCTACTACAACATGAGACACTATTTCACAAATATGAATGTATTTTTCCTCTTTTGTGCTTACTTATGGTGTTGAACTGCTATGATTAATGAAACTTGATTGCAGTCTCCACATTTGCACATTATTACGCTTATTGCAAGGTGAGTGACTGACTATTTCACGATGCACATTCACACTTGATTGTAATCAACACACTAAACTATAAAGTGCCAAATTCGGGGTGTCATAATATTATTTTGAGGTGGTTTTGTTTCTTTCTCTTTCCTTCTACATTTCTTATTTCTCTCTCTTCACCATGGATTCCTCTTCAGTACCTTTTCTCACATCATTCAACTTATTCGAATGGAGATCTAAAATGGCTATGATATTACACAGTAAAAGGTTTTTCTGTATCACCATGGGATTAGAGAATGAACCTGGTGACGATCCTGAAACATCTAAGTGGTTGAACTAATATGACAAAGCCTTGGGTCTTTTTTGTATGCCTATTTCTCTTGACTTGCTCTTGCATATTGAGTCATCTGAAACACCTGATGGAGCTTGGAAAGTTATTGATGAGATGTTAAGAAAACAAGATGATATGAGAGTGCATGAGTTGGAGAGGGAACTACTAGAATTAAATCTTAGCGTTTTTGAAAACCTATAGGCATTCTTCTCAAAATTTCTCCACACTAGATTATTTCTAAAGGTGCAGTCACTAAACCATGCACTTTGAGTCATTATTTAGTTCCGGTTTCATACAACTATTCATATGGTTCTTGAGTGAAAAGAGTACTAAATAACCCATGTATTTTGTCATTTTACTTTGCTTTCTATCTTGACTTTCAATCTTTCACCCACACATGCGCAATATTTACTGTCATTTTTCATTCATACTATCTCTGACTAGGACGCCCTAGGTGCCCTGGTCCCCTCTAGGGCACCTTGATCCTCTTTGTACTTTAATCTTATCTTTTGGGAACTTTCTAGCCATTTGAGATTTCTATCTTTTTGGTGGTCAGCCATTTCATGGTTAATTATGAAATTATAATAAGAGAACCATTTAAATATAAAGTTATGAGACCATAATGAGGGACTAAACACTAAGTAATCTACTATCACCATCTAGAGTTGCATCCATCAAAGGAATCTAAAGCTACATTTACATCCATCTAGCTCCATCACAAGGAACACGAGGCTGATTCATCTACATCACACATCATAGGAGGAGATTCTATTGTTTCCATGCACATATTTACTACATTCTACATATAGTTATTTACTTGCTACTTCACTAAGTGAGACTAGCACAAGAGCAACCTAGGGCATGATTTACACACACACACACCTAGAACTACATTGAGTCTGAGATGTAGTGTAACAATCAGTTATAGGCCCACTATTGAGGCCATTGAGGATAGTGACCCCTTCATATACATATTTATTTTTTAGGGTTTTGATGTTTTATTTGGGGTTTTATAGGTGATTCTTCCATCTCCTATTCACAACGACATCCGATGCAGTTCAATGACATTAATGTGATAGGAAGAGAACACATGTAAACATCCAGTGACACCTTGAAGGAGGTTTTTAGAGATTTTTCACAAACCAGGGCAACTAGATTTCAGACCAGAGTGCCCCTATCCCTCTTCGAGGTGCCCCAATCCAGCCGGATAACCCAGATCTACATTTTCTTAGACTAATGTGTGACATTTTTTATCCTCTGGTTTCGCTAGTATCCATTGTAACACAGTCCTATGTCATCATCAAATCAACTAAGTCCTTCCTAACCCTCTTTGCACATTAGGGTTTCAAATTTCATTTGATTAGTTTTCTTTGGTACTTTTAGCATTGCATTAGTTATTTATTTACTGTTCCTATAACATTAGATTACACTAAAATATTTCTATTTCAGTTAATCATTTTGGTGAACCCAACTTCAATCTTCACACTTTTAGGATCCTCATTTCTTTCTTATCATCTTTTCATCTTGTCCTCATGAATATCTCTATCCATGCTTATTTGCATAATCATCTTGATTGTATCAATAGGCTCAAATCATATTTGGCTACTACATATATTCCTCCTCACATATCACCCGAGTATGTATACTGTAATTTTATTTTGGCCTTATCTCTTAATGAAGATCAAACCACTTTCACATTAGATGAACTACCCTCTTAAGCAATACTAGAGCATGACCCCCCATTGTATATTCAGGTTTATATAAACAATATTGGGGTTAAACACACCTTATTTGACAATGGATATGGCCTTAACATTTGTAATGTCACCTTTTTGAATCACTTAGGTCTTTTTGAAAGTTCCTTGGCTCCTTCATCAGTGTCCATTCATGGCTTTAACAACATTCCCAAGTGTTTCTTAGGAACTATTAGTCTTCTTGTCACTATTGGTCCATGTACCATCACCATTCCATGTCATGTCATGCCCAATAACCTTAATTATAACATTATTCTAGGGAATCCATGGATTTATGCCATGTATGTGGTCCCTTCTACCTTACATACATGACTTACATTCCATTATCAGGGAGTTTTTTACGATGTTCTAGCCAATCCATCACATTTTACGTATTTTAATGCTATTGAACAATCCATTGATATCCCTAGTTATTATGATATTACTCAAGAATTTTCTAAATATGGGTTAGGATATGAATACATACGCCATTATGGATTCTCCACTACTAGTTCAGATCAATAAGAAATTGGAATAAAAAAACTTTGGGCGTTTCCCATACAATCTAATAAAATTGGATTGGGATATCATCCACCGCCTAATCATACCGCCCTACACACCTCTTCACTTCCACTCATCCATCTATAATTCATCGCTGACAATACTTCTACCATTTGGGATACTTTAGACACTGTTGCTACCGATGAATATATCTTAGAACACATGGGGGTTTATGATCAATTTCCTTCTTTTCACCATAAAAGGCAATATCCAGCCTTGCTCCAAAATACCACTTGCTTTGGAGAACCTGACACACCTACTAATGACATTGATTCTTGTTACATTATCCCTGCAGATCCATAGATTGAATATAGCTCCGCCCTACTTAATGAAGAAACTATACAACATAACATGAGAACATATGAGAACCCACACATTGTTTTTCTAGCCATCTCTCTCACGCCTAGTGAACACAAATAAATCAAGTAAGCATTGAATGACTTATCTAATTTTTTTGCATGGGAATATAATGATATGCCAAGTATTGATCCATCTATTGTGATGCATAATATTGTCCTTAACTCCAGTACAAAGCCAATCCAACAGAAATAAGAAAAATACACCTAAAGGTGGCTCTCTTAGTCAAGGGAGAAATCCAAAAACTACTTGAGGCTGGCTTTATTCGTGTTGTCGACTATCCTAACCGGGTCTCTAATATTGTCCCACTAATGAAACTAGATGGTCGTGTCCATTGTTGCACTAAATTTTGTGATTTAAATAAAGCTTGTCTTAAGGATAATTTTCCCCTACCTTACATCGATGCTATTGTTGACTCTACCACCGGTTATGATATACTCTCTTTTATGGATAATTTTGCGGGCTATAATAAAATGAAAATAAATCCCTCTGATAAGGAGAAGACCTATTTTACCACACCCTGGGGAATGTTTTGTTCCAATGTCATGCCCTTTGGCCTTAAGAATTCTAGGGATACTTATCAATGGGAAATGACGCATATATTACATGATTATATTCACAAGATTATTGAAGAATACGTTGATGAAATTTTAGCTTAGTCTAGAAACCATTCAACCCATGCATGAGACCTATGTATGATGTTTGAATGCTTATGTCAATACCACATCTACTTAAATCCTAATAAATGTGTTTTTGGTGTCACAACTGTTAAATTTCTTGGGTATATCATCTCACAATGTGGCATTGAAATCGACCCAAACAAGATTAAATCCATTTTGACATGCCTTTGCATAAAAATTTGCATCAACTACGATCACTACAAGGAAAAATATAGGGTATCCAAAGATTCATTTTTCAACTTGCCGATAAAACTCAACCATTTACACAGCTCATGAAAAAGGATACCAATTTTGTATGGGATGAGCAATGCCAACAAGAATTTGATGATATAAAGACATATCTCCTACAACCACATGTCCTTGTACTTTTGATAGTTGACCAACCTTTCTTGTTATACATTTCTGCCACATTTCATGCTTTAAGGACTCTCTAGTGTAAAGGGATTCAACTAAAAAATCCATTCTAAATGACTCCCTAAGACCTCATGAACCTACAAAAAATATTTCAAACCAAAAAAGATGTTACTTATCTGGGAGGATTCTTCTACATCCTACTCATAGGGAAAAGAAGAAGTTTTCCCAAAACTTGTATTTGTAAACTTTCTTCTCCTTTCTTCCTCTACTTCTAGCTAATGTTGATCCACTTGAGAGTTATCTTCCTAGCATGCTAAGCTTCCAACATATTTATGAAATCCTCCATCATTCTCACAAACTTCTTCATACTTGTATTGATAATGTGTTTGCCCAAAAAAGTGATCTTAAGACTATTTTGAGTCCTTTTGTCCTCATGTTTGAGGTCATTCACCTACTTTATGTTTAAACAAGATGAACTTCTTCCATCTAGGACTATTATACTACCTCTTCCATTCTTTATTTTCCTTTTGTTTTCACTTTCATAGTTAGAATACACTGAATTTGACTTGAAAAATTCATCTTTGATGGATGGTTCTTCTTCCACCTCAAAAGTCAGATCTATATATACCTTACTGAAGGTAAAATAATCTTGAAAATACTAAATTCTATTGACATTTTTTCTTACCATTGTTATTGGATAGTTACTTCCTTTATGGCATTGGTATTTATCTACTTCTTGGGCTATGTGTTCATGTTTTTCAAGACTCTCTCCACCATTTTCTAGACCTGAATGCCTCCAAAATTCTTCATAATATATTCTTTGCTATAATTTTCTTGAAATCTGTGCTCTCAAGAGCTTCTTTTAGTCTTCTCCCTCATTCTAATTTGAAAATCCTCTAGTGTATTCCTTCATAATCAATTCCTTTTGATAATGATCTTCCATCTTCCTCGTGCTCTTTAAAAAATAATCCACTTCTTCATTTAATTATTTCTTATCTACACATTCAAAACTCAAGAAAAAATTAGAATTCAAATTTAAAGGCTTACATACCTCTTCTTAGACATGTTCTTGCTCATCTTCCTTCACAGCTTCCTCATTCATCATGTTCATTATACTTGTCTCTTTCTCACTCTTCTCTTCATCCAATGCATCCTCATTTGCTGACCTTTCATTCATTTTTTCTTCTCTTGTTTTCTCAAGTACTTCACTAGGTGATTCTATTCTATCTCCTTCACTTTTCTCATGCTTCACTAGAATATCTTGCTTAGTTCTCTATTCACCTCTCTCTTTGAGTGATTCCATATACACTACCTCATTATTGCTATTACAAGGTTGTAGAAACAATTCTAAGGCCTCTTCTAGGACCTTGTAATCCTCTTGTTCATTCCCTTTATACCTCTGCTTCATTATTTGTTGTTTCTCACTCTCTTTATACTCATTAAGCTCACAAGTTTCCATCTTCTCAATATTTCTTGTCCTCTCCCAAAACTAAAATCCTTCTTCTTATTTCATATATGCACAATTATCCTCAAATTCAGTTAGTACATCAGATATGTAAGGCTTAACAATCCTCATCATTGTATTTTTTACATGTCTCTTTTTTTTGCAGCAAATATTTCTTTGATGATAACATCATGATTAATCCTGCCTATGGTTCATGTTCTCCTTTAATAGGTGAAAGTGTATGGCTGAATCCTGTTGGTGCTATAATAGTGGAAGTGTTCTTATTTCTATCATGCACTTATTTCTTGTCATACTGCCATGGTCTTCCCAACAACACATGACAGACATCCATTGGACCCATCATATCCACTTTGTCATAGTTCATGTGTTTTGTAGAGAATCAAAGTTTAGGTGGAATTGTGGAAAAATTCCCTTCATTCCATTGGTTCTTGATTTACTCACATTGCCCACAATAATCTTCCCCACTTTGCTATTTGTTGGGTGGTTCCTATCACCACTTAGCTGGATGATTCTCTCATGCGGGGAACTAAAGGCTTGGTGGAACTTTTCATCTATTCCACCAGTGCTTGATTTGTCCACAACACTTCCCTTTTCCTCACTGTCGGTCCAAACATCCATACAGGGAACTCAAAGCCTTGAGGATATGTTCTGTCTGTTCCATGTAGACCCGATCCATGTTTTTTCAAACCTTCAAGCCTCATTTTTTAGATAATACACAAATGTGGGGAACATGAGGAATGAAGGAACAATTCCTCATGTTCCTCTAAAGTCTGATTTAGCCACACCAAAGCATATTTTTCCCAATTTGATGCATGAGAATCTTGAAAACATAGGAAGACATTTGTTTCCCTCCATTTTACTTGTCTTTCAAGTGCAAGTATGCAGTAAATATTTTTAGTAGAGATTAATAAGCATTTAAAAAGCGAGAAAATGTGAGTAAATGTGTTTATAAGTAATTAGGTGAAATAGGTTGTTTTCATTCCTAATAAGGCATGTATGTCAAATTGAGCAATGTGATGGTTGTTGAACAAGTTTGAGTTGTTGAAAATCCTAGGTGTGTTGAGTAGGGGTTGTTTTATTTGTAACTCCAAGATTAGCTCTCTGTGGCAGAAATCAAGGAGGTTGTTACGTGCAGCTCTAAGCCAAAATCAGATTTAGGATGTTTTTTGGTTGGAATGGAGTTATTATTAGGAGATTCTGCATGTAATTAGGGAGAGGTAAGTTTCGGATCAACATAATCAATGCATGTAGTTAAAAGGGGAGTGGACTATAGTGTGTAAGTGCATGTGAGAAGATTGGATTGGAATGAAAAAGAAAGAACTATCACTTTGGTCTTATGCACGTGATAGTTTAATTAAATTTTACATTGTTAAGCTTTGTTCAGGGTATGACAACTCCTCTTCACATGCTATGCATTTGAATTTGAATACAAATTTGAACATAATGCATCTTATGGTTTATAACATAGTCCAAGTTAGAACTATAATGAATGTGGATCAATGAGAAGATATTACAAGTGCATGCATTATTTTGGTATTAGATCTTGAAGATGCTCTCAGAATTAGTGAATTGTGTAGAGGAATCTGTGAACCGTCAAAACTAAGGAGAATTAATAGACCCAAAAGATCCTTATTGAGAAAAACAATGTATGAAGAAATATTAAGACTATAAATATTTAATGGGTGAAATCTATCAATGGAAATAAATTGGATCTTGAAAATCGTGGAGGGTTTGATACAAGAGCATCAAGACAATGAAAGCTGGTAGGACGTAGTGGATTGAATTGATAAAGAAGTGATGAGAAAGATTGAGGCACCATCACATGATAATTAATGTGATGAGTAATGACAACCAGGGATTGAATCAGTCATGAATTTCTAATCTTAGAGTACGTGTAGAGGGGGATTATTGATGGCTTCCACTCAGCCATGTATATGGCGACAGTAACTAGATAGAGATAGTTGATGGGTTGAATCACTGTAGGATCACCTTTTGAATGAACGATTGACAAAAATAGATCAAAGCTGTGAAAAAATAGAGGTATGTGTTGTCAAATACTAGTAGTGTCCATTAATGATAGTTGATTTATCAATGTTTTATTCTGCAACCTGTTATAATCTCCAAAATCAAAAGTAGAGGCTCATAGGAAAGAATAATAACAGGAGGCCTATTTTGATTTGCACATTTATAACTTTTATCATGTCATTAAGCATGCACTAGGTTTATTTGGTTTCAACTGATGAAGTGATATCCTAAGAGGGACCATGCTTTCATATAAGGCATATAATGGTTTTGGATACATAGATGCACTGTCTGAAGAAGGATTTGAGTTACAGAGATTTAAATTTGTCTATGAAATGTAAATCTATGACAAAGATAGAGAATATGAGTGCATAGTGGAATTCGATTCATATCCTTACAAGAGTTCAACTCAAAAGGAGAGATCGGAAACTGAACTAACATTGGCTTACACATTGGTATAATTGTATAAGAGGTCTTTTGTTGTAGGATAATACTACTTCCAAAAGGTGTATAGTGTATTACGGTGAAGGTTTTAATTCTTCTCAAAGATGAATCAAAGTTGTGTTGAAGCCTTCCTCATGCAAAGATTTGTAGACTAATACATATGCGTGAAGGAACATCCATAGGAGATAAAATAAATAAAAGAAAGAATTGAGGATGATATTAGAAAAGAAAATGTATTGGTTGGTTTGTTATTAATTTTTTTAATTTGTTGATAGATTTTTTAAAGAATTTGAGAAGCTTGTGGTGGTATAGTTGGATGTGATAATTTGTAGAATGTTGAAGGAAGTTATGCTAGAGACGAAGATGAAGAATCTAGAAGTAGCTTATGATCATGGCTACATGATGCCTAAGTGGCTGGAAGAAGCAATTGAGAATAAGTTAGAGAGAAGAGAAGGAATAGATAAGAGAAAAAAGATGAAGTCTAGGAAGAGGATGAGAAGAAATGGATAGAAGAAGAAAGTGAGTTGCAGAGCAAGGTACAACTGGTAAAAGAAATAATGCCCTAGATACACTAGAAAAGGAAATAAAAAGGGAAGAAAGAGAGGGAAAAGAAAAAAGAAAAAAAAGAAACTCTCTATATGGAGATCGATGAAATAAAAGAGAAATTAATGTCAATTAAAATTGTGATTGAAAATTCATGGAATAAATATATGTTTGCAGGTACAGAGGAAAAAAAAGAAAGAAGTCAGAAAGATGAAAGGGAACACAATGATGCAACAATGGAATTTGAAAAAGATCATTAGGAAGACTTTAGACAAGAAGAAAATATTCCAGGTGACAGATTCCCTAGTGTAGGAAGAGGTAAAATTTGAAGAAGATTTGTTTAATCCAGTTTATTATAGTTGTGAGAAGAATTCATGAACACATGATGGATTGCAGGAGGTTGTTGAGGTGAACAAGAAACCCATATATATGGGTAAGAAAATTTTCATATTTGATGAAGATGTAATTTTTCAGAGTGATGATTTATATGAAGAAACAATAGTATTTTTGGATAGGGTCATGAAGGGTGAATGCAAGGAAGAAGCAATCATTGAAGTACTCAGGAAACCTAATATGTTGTAGAAAGAAGAACAAGTAATGGAACCATAATTCCATGATGCAACCATGAAGAATGAGTGGGAATAGATAAGGAAGATGAATGAAGATACAAAAGAGGCTATCATGCCTCACATTTTTATTTCTAATTTTTAATGTCTGGTGAGTGTGCATAATTGTTAGACAAAGAGATATGAGCCATAGAGAAAATAGCTCTTTAAGAAATCTAGAACAAGAAGATAACATGAACATTTCCATTTGGGAATATAGAATCATGTAAGAGTCAGAGATGAGAAACACAAAGGAAAAATATCAATTCTAGAATGTAATAAAGAAGAAATACAAAGAAATTGGAAGAGAAGAAAGAAAGATGTAGAATTACATTTGAGCAGGATCTCAAAATTTTCCCTCGTCGGGAATATGATGCAGGAGCATCTTGCAAACATAGGAAGACATTTTTTTCCCTCCATTTTACTTGTCTTTCAGGTGCAAATATGCATTAAATATTTTTAGTAGAGGTTAATAAGCATGTAAAAAGTGAGAAAATGTGAGTAAATGTGTTTATAAGTAATTAGGTGAAATAGGTTATTTTGATGCCTAATAAGGCATATATTTCAAATTGAGCAATGAGATGGTTGTTGAACGAGTTTGAGTTGTTGAAAATCCTAGGTGTGTTGAGTAGGGGTTGTTTTATTTGTAAATCCAATATTAGCTCTCTGTGGCATAAATCAAGGAGGTTGTTACGTGTAATTCTAAGCCAAAATTGGATTTAAGATGTTTTTTGGTTGAAATGGAGTTATTATTAGGAGATTCTGCATGTAATTAGGGAGAGGTAATTTTTGGATCAACATAATTAGTGCATGTAGTTTGAATGGGAGTGGGCTACAGTGTGTGAGTGCATGTGATAAGATTGGATTGGAATGAAAAAAAAGAGCTATCACTTTGGTCTTATGTGTGTTATAGTTTAATTAAATTTTGCATTGTTAAAATCTGTTTAGCGTATAAAAAATCCTCTTCACATGTTATGTATTTGGATTTAAATAAATTTGAATGTATTGCATCTTATAGTTTATAATATGGTCCAAGTTGGAACTATAATGAACATGGATTAGTGAGAAGATATTACAAGTGCATGCATTACAATTCTTCTGATTTTTTGGCTAAGTGTTGGGCAGTATACCCTTGATAATGGAGGGGGGAAGCCTTAAAACATTGATTTTTTCCATTTCTTATCAGTTTATACCTGTCCAAGTTCAAGACAATAATGATAGTTATCAAAATAACTTACGGGGTGTATTTTGGATAACATCTACAAATGAGTGTGTAGAAGATTTTGGATGTGGTGAAGATCAAATTGAATTTCCAGAGGAAGAATATCTGCAACAATAACAATAATTACATTACTTTACAAACATTATCTAAAACCATATACCAATAATAAAGTTACAACAATATCATTATTTTGCAAAAACTTGCCAAAATTTCTAAGTTACAACTTTTCATATTTTCATTTTGAGATAAGGAAGGTTCTGAAGTAAAAATATACTAGCAATGTCAAAGAATATTGAAGGTATGTGTATTGTTGCAAAATGTAAATAAATTTAATATCTCAACACTGGGTGAGAAATGATTTTATATTCCCTCTCTTTTATGTTGGAACAATTCTACTTTCCCTCCAAAGGGGAAACATGAATTTGCAAGAGCTAGAGATACGTAGAAGGTTTATAAGGGGTTTCCGTTTATGTGTTGCTATTAGGGTTATAATGGTATTTTGTCAGTTTTCAAGGTTAAAAATGTTGTAGTAGGCTTGAAACCATGCAAATTGAGTCAATGAGGACTATAAATACTGATATGGCATGACCATTTTTTATTGCTTTACACCCACAATGAATCATTTTGTATGCATGGTTAAACTTCTTGGTCATCTTAGCTATCTCGAGGAAGCTCTAAATGTTATGATCTAAAATCTAATTAAAATTTTGGTGGTTATGTGGACATGATTTATTGGTGGTTGGATGAGTGGGGGTATGAGAGTAAAATAACTAATTGGTATTTATTATCTGCCCCACTGTAATTGATTGTATCCCCAAATTTCTACATTGAAGACAAGTGTTGTGTGATGTAAACATTTTATAGGTTCCTATAGAGTTCCAAAATGTTTGTGATTCATTATGCAAGTGTAGATTAAGGACCATCCATAGAACATGTCTTTCTAAACTTCCTTGTTATGATTAGAAATATTATTGAATTTTACATTATAGCATTAAGGGATTTTTCACCTTGGTTAACCTTGTGCTAATTCTAATTCTTTAGCGAGTTTTAGAATACCCTATAATTACTTTTAATCATGACGTAGGGTGATAATTATTTTCTTGGATACTATATCACATACAAAAGTAGTGCAAACAACCATATTTCACCTTGTAAAAGTTATTTCAAACCAACATGAAAAAGGAACCCTCATTTATTTTTATTGTAACCTAATGTTTTAGTCATCATTTAAAAAGATTTAAGTTCATGAATATTTATCCAGATCAATTTTACCTTAAGGAAAGATAGTGTAAAATTGTGTCAAAAACTTCCCATGTAAAAATAATGGATAAAGTTGGAGTTTATGTAATATGAGAATACAGTTTGGCGAAATTTAAAATTTATCATAAGTTAGGAAAAGTTTGGTGTAAATATCGACTCCAAAACCTTTTTTGCATACTTGAAGCCTCTGCAAAAATGAGAGTTGCAGTTTAGGGTGTGGACATCTATCAAAGTATAATGTAATTTTTTTTGTATAATATTATAATTTTTCATAAACATAAGCCATGAAATATTTGAAAATTTGATTCCAGGATATGCATGTGTCATGTAATGCACTTTCTTAATTAATTTTATTGAAAAAATTATTAGGAATATCACATTAGCGCTCACATTATATGGGTGGATTATTACTTGATATCATTATAAGAAAGATAAATTAGTTTGGTGTGAGTTGTTCAGTTGTTGACCAAACTCACATGAATAGGATATTGTTGAATAGTTAAAGCTAACTCATTATTTATAGGAGTGGCTTGAGCTATACATATGTAATATGTTTCGTATGAAATATAACGAAGACTATTTTTGTACATATAATCTTCATACCTTTCATTTTGCATCAGAGCTTATCACTGATCTGATGGTAATTTGATTTGTAAGAGTAGATATAGTAATAGATTTCTCTGTATAATGAGTGAAAACCACCAAAACTAAAATGAAATCAACAAGGAAGAGAAGAATTTTACATTGGGAGGAATTCAAATTTGTATGTTTCAAGCACGTATCTCTACATTGATTCAGTATGTTCATTAATGCTCCTTAGCACTGTGCCTATCTGATCTCCTCACATCCTAGTCGCGGATCCTCATTTTCTTACACCTCTCTTTCATAAATTCACATTTTGAAAATTCATCCATATGTCTTCACTACTGTTTGAAGCCAAATGCAGTCATTCATGTCTCACTTCATTCACTTGATCTCCACATACATAATCTATTCCCTGCATGCCTACAAATAGATTAAATTCCTTGCAAATTGATGATTGGAAATTGAAGGCTTGGTATTCAATTAGAGAGTTGTGGTTGTTCCTGTGTAATTAGTGTATACAACGTGGTGAGACAAAGGGAAACGATAAAATCAAAGTAGTAAAGGATCGACATAGTCTATGCTTGCATTGAATCTATTTTTCAAATTAATGTACTCTTCCCTCCACACGCTCTATCAAGATAGAGCTCAACTCGACTGTAACACAACTTGAGCACTATCTCTGCAAACTGGGTGATAAGTGACCATCAATTAACCCAAATCCACCATCTCAATAGTCGACTCACATATTTGAAAGAAAATGTATTTTTTAATTAAAAAAATAAACAACCAAGATTTATATATCTAGTGTGTTTAATAGTTGTATTATTTTCTCCTAAGTGGGTCGAGGGCATATTAGGATATGTGTAGTACCTTAACGTGTTTTCGTTGGTCCTTCATATCATTGTGTCAACATATGGTGTTTATGTTTGCGGTTATCCTCAAGTTTTTCATTATGATGTTATGAGAAATAGTATCAATTTTCATTATTCATTACTTGTTAGTTGGAGAAAAAGTATTTAATGTCATGTTTTTATGTTTTAGGGTCAAAATAAGTTTTTTGAATTGAGTCTAGAATATAACAATGAGAAGCGATGTTTTAAAATAAGGTTGTATTTGTATTGTCTATAAATTTATATTGTAGTTTAGTGTCATTAGGTTATAAGTATCACATATTGTGTTGTCTGTGTCTTGGTCATTATATAGAAATGTTAAAAGTATTCTAAAATATAGTTGTCATATTTAAATGTGTAGTTTCATCAAAATTTGTTATCTTGTCAAAATTTTTGAAAAATATAAAAAAATTTGCCTCAAATTTTCAATAATTGGATGCATTTTCTCTTGTACGCGACGTCCACCTTATGGGGGTGAATTTTTCAAAGTGTCTTAAAGACAAATCAAGCTAAGTTGGCAACATCACATCAGAGGACAAAGGTAAATGTAGGTTTGAGGTCAATTAACAACCTCTCGTTAGTCGCCAATGACGGGGCCACATATCAGCTGTGGTGACATTTTTGTGGTGTGAATATTTACTTTCAGTTTTTGTAGTATGCTTTCCACCATGTTTTTCAGAGTTCCAATTATAATGTGCTTCAGTTTGTAGTGTTCCTGTTTGAATAAGTGGTGTAGCCACAAAATCATGCACTTTAGACATTATTTAGTCTCGGTCTCATACTACTATTTAGAGGGTTTTTGAGTGAAGAAATTACTAATTAACCCCCATCTCTTGGTCTTTTTATTTGATTTCTATCTTCATTCCTGACCTCTGCCACATACATGCACAGTCAATTTTTATCACTTTATGTCATTTTAGCTTTGACTGGGGCACTCATGGGTGCCTTGGTCTCACCATGGGTGTCCCGATCCTTTTTGAACTTTACCACCACTTTTTGGGCTCTTTTTAGCCGTTTTAGGTTCTTATCTTTTTGGTGGTCAGCCATTTCGAGGTTAATTACGAAATTAGATCAAGAAAACCCTATAAATATAAAGTTATGAGACCATAATGGACCAAACACTATTCACTACTATCATCCACCTAGAGTTGCATCCATTTCGAGATCATTTACATCCATTAGCTCCATCACAAGGACAAGGCTGGTTCATCTGCATTACACAAGCATAGGGGGAGGGATTATATTCTGTTTCATGCACCATTCTATTACATTCTACATCTTGTTATTACTCGTTACTTCACAAAGTGAAATTGGCAAAAGAGCACCTAGGGCACATGATGCACACACACACCAGAACAACATTTAGGCCCAAAATGTAGTGCAATGCTAAGTTAGTAATCCCATTGTTGTGGCAGGTGAGGTCAGTGTGACCCATTCATATGCATTATTTTTTTAGGGTATTGATACTGCTTTGGGTATTTTTCAGGTTTTCCACTCATCTTGGATTATCAGTGACATCTAGCATAGTGAAACAAATCTAATGCAACACATAGCGAGGGTTTCAGATCACTTACTAGACCTATGAAACCAAATTCTGGGTATTTTACATAGACTAGGGCACCTACAAGTGCCCTAGTCCCTCTTTAGGCACTCCAGTCTAGCTAGATAGCCCAGATCCATCCTTTTTGGGGTCTCTGCATAGTCATTTTTGTTTCCTATTTCTCCAGCCAAATCTACAACACAGTCCCACAAGCTCATCAAATTAGGTAATTCATTTCCATACTTCTCTTACATATTAGGATTTGTATTTTCATTAGGCTAGTTTCTTGGGTTATCTTCTATAGTCATTTATTGCATTTATTTACTGTATTTACATGCTGTTCTAGATTAGATTAACTATCATTATCTCCCATCTTAGTATGTACCATTTATGCCTCAATGGTTTGTTACATGATAAACTAAACACTATTGATTATCAAGTAACTTATGCTTATCCATATGACTTTGAACTTGAAGCTGATGACCTACTAGATGACATTACATGATAACCTCTTTCATCATGCAAATTTTGGGGACATAGTATTCATATGCCCCTCTCTCATCATCATACCATCATAGGAACATCATTCATCTTTTCATTATCATTCATTCACATCCTTGCATAGTGCTAAATCAAACTCTTAGCATTTATGCATATATCATCTTAACATCCACATGTCTATATTTTTTACATTGTCGTACCTCAGCCTCTTTGTATAAAATATTATCATCACATGTTCTCACATCGTTATTACCTGATGACACACTCTTGTGCTTTAGTTCACACTTGAATGTTGAGGGCTTACCACATATGAACCCCACACAATACACTATAGGGCTTACACACCGCATCTATTCACACATTACACGTCATACACCATACATTCTACACTTAGTCTACAACATTTTGAGATTTGCGTGTTTATACATCATACATCATACTAGTCCTCATCATGCTCATCTATCATTTTATCCTACTCCTTCTACATACTATACACTCTTAGTCACACTACACATATTGTATTCACTACTATACACTACATACACATCACATGGTCATTTATTATCAGTCACACATTACATACTCTTTTATGTGCCATACTTACTACCCTATGATCTACTTTAGTTCCTTGGTCGATACTAGACTGTCGAAGGTTTACAAATCAAATGGACCTTACATTCATCACACATTTATAATTCAACCTTTCACCATGTGACATTTATAGGATAGTGACACACACTATAGGATAAATTGTCACTTACTCTATCATCTTGTTGTGGTATACACTTTAGGCTACATCACCACTCCCTACTATTCATCTTGTAGTGACACACACTATAGGCTAAATTGTCACTTCCTCTATCATCTTGTAGTGATACACACGTTAGGGATATATCATCACTCATACATTCATTTTGTCATGATATACACTTAGGATATAAGGTACACACACACATCTCTTCTATATGTCGCATATCATCATCACAATGCATACATTCTCATCACAACATGCTTGACAGAATACACACTATTCGACAATTTCCAGACGCAATATCATTTACGGTTCATTCTTGACTGCTGACGGGGAGAACAAATGAACCTTATTACATACATTTCCATTCACATAGGGGGCACACAACTCCTATCATTCCATTTTGCATTCCATTCCATCCATCCACATCTTATACTGCATCTTATGGTTGTTTTTAATCATGATTATTTGTTCTTTTCCATGGTCACTTTATTACACATGCTAGTTAGATTACTTGTATGTTATTTATCTATATCATCCACACATGTGTGTTCACATCTTTTTCTAGTTGTGATCATAGATATAGGTCTCTTACACATAACACAAATGCTCACCTTCTACCCTTCCTACACTGGTCTCTGGGGGCATCCACATTCATCTCTCATAGGTGCTATCATTTCATTTTGTACTTATCACTTTACATTACTTGGTTATACACGTTTTTCACATACTAGTTATATTTCTAACATGCTAATGGGTGCTTCATGTACAACATTTGTTATACATGTAGATTTTCTTCCATACTTGTTTGTTACATTGTTTGTTATTATTTGCGGACCTTGCCCTATGTTTGGTGTGCACACTTGTTTGTTTATATGTTTCCATGATGGCATTTCATGTATTGCGACATCGTAAGTGATGCCCCATGTTTGCAACCCAATTTGGCAGTCTAATTTGTCTTCTTGCATGTTTACTAAATTTCTTGGTAGTTTTTACATTGTTTGCGTAGCTTACAAATTATCTTCTACATGCATGCCTTTTCATACTAACACTTTTTTTGGCTAGCCTTCTTGTTTTTGTACACCTTGGTTTCTGCTAAGCACTTTCCCTTCCCCTTGTAGGGTAGAGTTTTAGAGTGCATGAGGTTAGTCCTCTTTTAGGGCTACATTCTCTTATTAGTGACATTATATGCACCCCCAAAGAGGGGGGGAATCATTTGGGGTTTATACATATTACAAAGAGATTATACATCGGTTCGGTTTAGTTATATATAACAAGTGGGTTCAAAACATCCTACGAACCACATACACAAAGGATTTTACAGGACATGGTCATCTTTAGCATTCGGGGGAGTAGTTAAAGGTTGGAGGATACAATGGAATTCCTCCCAATACTTCTATCACCGGCATCGGATCACCCAAAAAACCAGGATGTACAAAGATCTTTTCACACAAATTTAGGGAATAAATTATAGGAAGCATAATAATGCAGCTTTTTCCCTACACTTCTTCAGCCAAGGTGGCGTGAGATCGCCCAAAAAAATCATAGTACATGATATCATTTTACAATCTCTTTCTAAACATGGATCAGATGCACATGTTCGATTTTCACTTTTCATTTACGTATTTTACATTTAAATGATTTTACATACATATAAATGCATCTTTTACATAACATTTTTACACACATATACATACATATTTGAATACTTGATCATTTTATCCTTTCAAGTCAGACCGTATGAGAAACAAGTAGTCAAATGGGGGTAACTACAACAAAAAAAACAAAAATGTTAACAAAAACACTTTGTGACATCACACACCATACAAACCATACAAGTACATCACACACATCAGTAGTTATACCCACGTTTCTGCCATAGCTTCACTCTCATCACTTTTTTGCACATTTTTCATCTTCAGATTCCAATCTCCATCATCTTTTATTACTCCACGCTTTACCTAGTCCTTTGTCATGCCTCATTAATTACTCTACATCAACATCAGGTACATATCTCTATCTACTTTATGTTACCAAGATTTCCACTCACCAACATAAAGTGGGGGAAAATGTAGTCACAAAATCATGCACTTTAGACATTATTTAGTCTCGGTCTCATACTACTATTTAGGGGGTTTTTGAGTGAAGAAATTACTAACCCCCATCTCTTGGTAATTTTTATTTGATTTTTGTTGTCATTCCTGACCTCCACCAAATACATGCCCAGTCAGTTTTTATCACTTTCTGTAATTTTAGCTTTGACTGGGGTGCCTAGGATAGTACTGGGGTGCCCATCAACACCTTGGTCCCACCATGGGCACCCCCATCCTTTTTGAACTTTCTCATAACTTCTAGGGCTATTTCTATCCTTTTCAGGTTCTTATATTTTTGGCGGTTGACCATTTCGAGGTTAATTACGAAATTAGATCAAGAGAACCCTATAAATATAAATTTATGAGACCATAATAAGGGACCAAGCACTAGTCACTACTATCATCCACCTAAAGATGCATTCATTTGGAGATCATTAGCATCCATTAACTCCATCAAAAGGAAAAGGTTGGTTAATCTCCATCACACAAGTATACGGGGAGGGATTCTATTCTATTTCATGTACCATTTTATTACATTCTACACCTAGTTATTGCTTGCTAATTCATAAAGCGTGACTAACACAAGAGTACCTAGGGCACATGATGCACACACACACACACACACACACACACACACACACACACACACACACACACACACACACACACACACACACACACACACCAAAAGTACATTTTGGTTTTAAATGTAGTGTAACGCTCAGTTAGTAATCCCACTATTGTGATAGCTGAGGTTAGTGTAACCCATTTATATCCATTATTTTTTAGGGTTTTGATACTACTTTGGGTATTTTGTAATTTCTCTACTCATCTTGGATTATCATAGACATCTAGCGTAGTACATAAAATCTGATGTGACACACAAAGAGGGTTTTAAACCACCTCCTGGACATGTGAAACCCAGTTCCAGGTCTTCTTCACTAACTAGGGTGCTTGCAGGCACCCCAATCCATCTCTAGGTACTTCAGTCTAGCTAGATAGCCAAGATCCATCCTTTTCGGGGTCTCTGCATAGTTGTTCCTGCTTCCTGTTTCTTTAGCCAACTCTGCAACACAGTCTCTTAAGCTCATCAAATCAGCTAAGTCATTTCCATACTTCTCTTGCATATTAGGGTTTCTATTTTCATTAGGCTAGTTTCTTGGGTTATCTTCTATAGTAATTTACTAAATTTATTTACTAATTTACATGATGTTCTAGATTATATTAACTATCATTATCTCTCATCTTAGTTAATTTTAGTTAGTCAAGTGGAAATTTCACATTGAGGGGGAACATCATCCAATGTTCCATTTCTAGTTTTCAGTTTGTAATGTGTGAGAAAATTTTTTTCTAGTCTTATTCCATGTAGTGAAGTGTGATGAGGGCTAATAATAGTACTTGGAACATCATGAATTGGTTGTAGGTAAACAACTTGAGAACCTTCATTTGTGGTTTATGGTAAACCAATTGTGAAACCACCATTCTTGGTTGTTGGAAAACCATTCACAAAACCATCACCTTTTGGTTTGTGGTAAACCAATTGTAAAACTACCATTCTCAGTTTATGGTCAACCGTTTGTAAAACCATCCTTTAGGTTTGTGATCATCCTATGAAAATCACTAGATCATGAGCAGGTGCAAGTGTAAAGACATGTTTTCCCCATGTTCACAGTTATAGGGGAATGTTAGGAATATCACATTAGTGCTCACATTCTATGGGTGGATTATTATTTGACACCATTATAAGAAAGATACATTAGTTTGGTGTGAGTTTTTTGGTTGTTGAACAAACTCACATGAATAGGATATTGTTGAATAATTAAATCTAACTCCTTATCTCTAGGAGCAACTTGACCTATAAATATGTAATATGTTTCGAATGAAATATAATGAAGATTGTTTTTGTACATCTACTCTTCATACCTTTCAAAAATTATGCAAGGATATGTGGTCCCATGTGTTAGGTAAAACCTAGTAGTAGTAATATTCCATTGTAATTATATTTGTACTATTTAAGGTAGTTAGGTAAGTTATTGTAGTTATCGTGAGTAAATAGTTGTTATTTAATTATTATATGGTTTTATAACCATATTTTTTATATTATATTTACATTTTTAATTTATTCATTAGTTTGTATATTGTTGTTCTTGCACAAAAAATTAAGGTTTTAGGAATTGTTGTGCAATATCTATAAATATTACAACTTTTCCATTCTCTGTAACTAGATTGATTACATCAATAAAATTTCAGGCTTTTGTTCGTATTCATAATAAAAGGAATGATAACCAGATCGTACTAAGCCAAGAACACAGATGCTAATCAAACACCACAATCAATAAGATGAAAGTAATTTGCCAGAATAAATTTACATAAACCTTTGCAAACAAATGAGCAACGATATCATATATTATTATGGAACTCAATGAAATACAATGAGAATGGCCCTTTCTTATATAGGAAAGGAATACCAATATAAGAACCAGTCAAGATAGATCAAGCCATATCAAGGAAATAACTAGTCATCAAAGAACTAGTCAAGACCATAGATTTGTGAGTGAACTAGACATCAAGGATCTAGTCAATACCATAGATCAAAGAAATAACTAGTCAATACCATAGATCAAGGAAAGAACTATACCTAACAACTAGATAATATCCCCCTAATATCTAAATAAAGAAAAAGAAATATCCACACACATAAATGGGTGAGGATAAATACAATAAAGGTAAATAAAGTACCTAGGTGAACATGAGCTAAGGTAAATACCTACTCTAACACCCCCCCTCAAGTGAAGTTAGGGGCCAAAATAGAAGTGGCATGTCTACAGTACGAGTCCTGATAACTAGGTTTGATGAGGTATTTATGTACAATATATCCATGTAGAAATATCGAACCAAAAGAAGGAAAGAGTCCTGCTAGAAGGAAAGAGAAAGAAGAAGAAGGAATATGTTATCACGAACACCCCCCAAGAAAAAATTCTGAAACCCCAAGTATTCCATGCAAATCAAGGTAGCAATGTGATGCAAAAGGATTCGTAAAGATGTTTTCAACCTAATGTTGAGTCAGAATGTACTCCAAGCAAAGAAATCCATCTTGAATGTACTGACAAATGAAGTGGATGTGTATCTCAATATGCTTGGTCCGTTTGTTCTCAACTGGGTTGAGAGAAATGTGAATTGCACTTTGGTTGTCACGTGCCAAAGTGTAGTTATTGAATCCTGTGGGAATCCAAACTTTGTCAATAACTATCAAAGCCAAAGAATCTAATGACTCGCTATAACTACTACCCTGTACTCTGCCTCTGAAGATGAAAGTGCAATAGCCTGCTACTTTTTGCATGCCCAAGCAACTAGAGAAGAACCAAGACAAAAAGGATAACCAGAAGTGGAATGCATGTCATCAATAGAACCTGCCCAATCTGAATCTGTATACCCAACCAACTAAGTAGAACCCCTAGTGTAGTGTAGGCCAAAGTGGGAAGTGCCATGCAAATAGCGCAAAATACTTTTAGCATCCTGCCAGTGACTACTATGAGGAGAATGTGCAAACCGAGATACAAGCTCTACTACAAATGAAATATCAGGGTGAGTATGGGTCAAGTACATGAGACTCCCAACCAACTTCCTATACAATGTAGGATCACAAAGTGGTGTGGTACATGTGGAAGTAAGAGTAACCCCAGGCTAAAAAGGAGATGGACTTGGCTTGCCTTTAGCCATATCAAAGCACCTAAGAAGATCATGGGTGTACTTTTTCTAACTCAAATGAATCCCTTAATCTATCTGAGAAATTTGCAAACCGAGGAAATAATCCAATAGCCCAAGATCTGTCATGTCAAACTATGTAGAAAGATCCCTCTGAATACTCTGAATGTGGGAAGAAGAGCTTCCAATAAGTAATAGATCATCAACATACAAGACAAGTATCACAATATCCTGACCAACATGCTAGAGATACATTGTATGATTAGAGTGGTAATGAACAAAACTAGTAGATAGAAGAAAAGAATCCATCTTCTCATACTAAGCCTGAGGGGATTTTTTGAGACTGTAGAGAGACCTTTAGAGCCTATAAAAAACTGAAAAACCCTGAACAAATCCAACCGGCTGCTCCATGTATATTTCCTCTTGTTGATCTCCATGTAAGAAGGAACTCTTTATGTCCATCTGGTATACATGCCACCCCTTATGCACCAAGGCATAACCATCTTGGTTGTCTCAGAGTAATCAATACCTTCAACTTGTGAAAAACCCTTTGTAACAGGATGACAATGGACCCATTAGCTGTGTATTTGATTCAGTAGACCCACTTACACCTAACCATGTTTCTTCCTTTAGGAAGAGATACCAAATCCCAAGTTTGATTCTTCATCAAAGAATAATACTCAGCTATCCTCACATCATCCCACTCCTGTATCCCATGAGCCTTTGAAAAATACTGTGGATCCTCAGAAACTGCTTGACACAAAAGTCCAGAACTTGTAGAATGTGTGTGATGATGCCTCGTGGGTGGAAGATCCTGTATGGAAGGTGTTGCCTCAAAAACTGTAGTACAAGCTCACTTAGGTATAGTGACAACATCAATGGGGAATAAGATCCTTAACGACATCTATAACATCCTCATCAATCTCCTCAAAGAAAGGATCCTCAAGATGAGATGAAGAATAAGGAGGCATGGAAGAAGATGAAGAATCATGAGGAGTGAAGCGCTCATAAAACTAAACATGTGTTCGAAAAAGAATATCATGTGTATTAGGATCTAAAATTTGATAAGCTCTCATGTCCTCACAATACCCTACAAAGATCAAGGGTTTACTCTTCTAATCTAAAGATTTCCTTTTCTTCTTTAGCACCAAGGCCCAAACATGGCTTCCAAAGACTCGAAAAAATGAGACATCTGGCTTAGTATTGGACCAAGCTTCCTTTGGAGTCAAATACTCAAGTGCTCTATGTGGTGTGTGATTTTGAATGTAGTTAGCAAAATTAACTACTTCTACCCAATAGATAGGAGGTATTCTCTAGAATGCATCATACAGTTAGCAATTTCCTTCAAAGTTCTATTATTTTGTTTTGTTAATCCATTCTGTTGTGGTGTATGAGGAAAAAAATGCTGGTGAATAATGCCTTGAGTTGCCAAAAAGTCAGAAAAACTCTTTTTTGAAGTACTCCCCCATTATCAGTACAAATGTTCTTTATGCAACTAGAAGATTGTTTATCGACCAAAGCCTTGAAGAATTTGAAGTGTGAAAAAACATCACTTTTGTACTTGAGAAAATAAATCCAAGTATGCCTTGAGAAATTATCAATAAAGGTAAGTGCATACTTAGCTCCATTGAAAGAGGGGGTTGGAAAAACCATCAAGTCATTATGCACAAGGCCAAGTGGTGAAGAAGCTCTCCTGGACAAATTATTAGGAAATGGATCTTGGTGTTTTTTCCCTAATACACAGCCAGAACAAAATCCCTCAAGACAAGAAACTCTAGGAATACCATCTACCATAGTGCTCAACTCCTTAAAATATCTGTAATTAAGATGTCCACATCTTTCTTGCCAAAGCTTACTCTCTGAATATGCATGAGAAACCAATCCTATCCCTATAGAAGAAATGTCATCAAAACCATCAAAGTGATATAGTATAGAACTATGATCAACAATAACCTGAGCAACAAGTGAATATGGCTCCAAAAAATTTCTTACTTCTGCCCCATGTGGTGTAAAAGTAACTATTTTCCCTTGACTAGAATGCCAAATTTGATATACAGAAAGACAATTTGTAGTGATGTCAGGAACATATAGTGCATCTTGGATACTGCCACCATTAAGTTGTATATCACCTTTTCCCTCAATAGAAAGAAAGGAAGAATCTCTAATCTCAATTTTGGAAGTAGAACTCAAACCTAGAGAAATAAAAGAATCCTTGGAAGAAGTCATGTGATGAGAATCACCAGAATCTATAACCCAACTATCTATAAGTGGTGACTGAGATCTCTCAACAACATTAAGTGCTTTTCCATACTGATTAGAAGGAGGTGGAGTGAAGATAGAAATTTTATGTTTCTTGACTGTATCCTTTAAGGCTTGCATTCACTTATAACACCTATGTTCTTCATGACCAATACCCCCAAAAAAAGAGCATGAAAGGCTAGACTTATTCTTAGATTTTGAAAACTCCTTGGGTTTAGAGTTTTTTTCTTTAGGTTTAGGAGAACTTTGAGAGGGATAAAGGGTGGATTTGGTTTTACTTTTTGGTTTTCCCTTGCCCTTAGGATTAGATGCAACTAATGCCTTTTGAGATGTAGAAGACTCAAGGTGAGACAATTTGGATTCTTCCCTAGTAAGTCTTTCACAAAATGTTTCTAAGTTAGACATTTTGAATGTGTCACCTAAGGCATCCATGCTAGAGAAAAAGGTAGAAGAAAATATTTGAAATGGTTCTCTCAACTTGGATAGAATCAAGTAAACACACTCTTCATCTTTCTTATCTCTTCCACTCTCGTTCAATTGTGTCAAAAAATTCTTGAACTTGGTAAGATAGTCTATACTTGTTGGAAAATATTCAAGATTAAGAGAGGTGATCTCAATTTAAAGTTACATGGCTCTCATATGATCCACTTTACCAAATAAATCCTCCAATTTCTCCCATTTCCAATGGAAAGAGCATAAGAAAACAAACACTTTTGCAAAAACTGACACTCAAAATCGAGTTACAAATAAAAAGTTACAAGCTTTTCAATATTATGCTCTACTATTTATTTTAGTTGTCACTAAAACAGAATAAAATGCTCTTGCCTTCACCACACAAATAAAATGAAATGTATAATCACAAGATTTAAGCCCTCACATGACCATACCATATGACCAGGGGCTAAGGATTTCATACCGCAATAGAAAAAAACCCACAGTAGAAAGAATTTATTTGCAAAATAAAACTTACAGATGGATGTCAACAACAATCTCCTACTCTGATACTAGGCAGTTAAGTATGCTCGACTTAGAGTAGTACTAGGATGGGTGACCTCTCAGGAAGTCCCAGTGTCATTGCCTCCTAATGTCATTGGGCCTAATTTGGTGAATACATGGTGGGCCTAGTGCTCATGTGGTTGCATCTGGCTCCATCGTGTGGGGGTGTGTTGGCATAGTAGCTAGTTAACACGATGAGATACTCTCCATTACAAGTTCAAGCTTCTGGTGTGATGGCAAGTTGTGTAACTATGATACCAGGTAGTTAAGCGCGTTTGAATTGGAGAAGTATTGGGATGGGTGACCTCCTGGGAAGTCCCAGTGTCATTTCCTCCTAATGTCATTGGGCCTAATTTTGTGAATACATGGTGAGCTCAAGGCTCATGTGGTTACATCTGGCTCCATCATGTGGGGGTGTGTTGGTGTAGCAACTAGTTAACATGAGGAGATCCCTCTCCATTACTAGTTCAAGATTTTGGTCTGAGGAAAAGTTGTTCAACTCTGTTAGATTAGGTATTTACCTTAGCTCATGTTCACCTAGATACTTTATTTACCTTTATTGTATTTATCCTCACCCACTTATGTGTGTGGATATTTCCTTTTATTTATTTAGATATTAGGAGGATATTATCTAGTTGTTAGGTATAGTTCTTTCCTTAATCTATGGTATTGACTAGTTCTTTCCTTGATCTATGGTAATGACTAGATCCTTGATGTCTAGTTCACTCCTAAATCTATGGTCTTGACTAGTTCTTTCCTTGATTTATGGCTTGATCTACAACCTTGACTGGTTCTTAGATTGTTATTTCTTGCCTATATAAGCAAGCGCCATTCTCATTGCATTTCACTGAGCTCCATAATAATATATGATATTATTACTCATTTATTTGCAAAGGTTTATGTAAATTTATTCTGGTGAATTGATTTCATCTTATTGATCATGGTGTTTGATTAGCATTTGTGTTCTTGGCTTGGTACGATTTGGTTATCATTCCTTTTATGGTATCAGATCTGCACAACTTGTCATCACACCAAAAGCTCAAACTGGTAATAGAGAAGGATCTCATCGTGTTAACCAGTTGCTATGCCAACACACCCCCACATGATGGAGCCATATGCAACCATGTGAGCCTTGATCTCACCATGTATTCACCAAATTAGGCCCAACAACATTAGGAGGAAATGACACTGGTACTTCCCAAGAGGTCACCCATCCTAGTATTACTCTAGGTCGAGTGCACTTAACTACCTGGTATTAGAGTTGCACAACTTTCCATCACACCAGAAGCTCAAACTGGTAGTGGAGAGAATCTTGTTATGTTAACCAAATACTACAACAAATAATTTACATTTGGTATCAAAGCATGACATGAGAGACATGTACAATGTATGAGAGATTACAAGTAAGATAAGAGTTGTTGGAGAAGAAACTACATCATTTGGAGATCTAGAGCTACCTCCTACAACTTTCCAACCCCATCCCTACATCTGTATACTATGCAAATATTTATAAGAGTTAGTGCTATTGATTTCCAGCAGTTTGCAAAAAATATGTGTAATGGGAAATGAGGAGTCACTTAGGCACTACCTCCTACACCAAACAACTCTTTGTAGTTTTTCAAAAATGGAAAAATTAAGAAAAAATACATATTTTTCCCTAATCAGGGTTTTTTTCCCTTCATAAGTGCCCCAGTGGGCCCCATAGTTCTGTTGCAGTGTTTAGGGAGAGTTGAGAAAATTCAAGTTTCTACATGCTAGTTGAGCTACCCAGGCGAGATGGGAACTGAGATAGGATAGATGTGCGACAAGCTGGGAAAGTGTCATTGGGGTGAGCCATAGACCAAGATAGGTGAGTTCATTAGCGAGTTATGAAATATCCTAACCGAGTTGAGCTTATAGAACAAGCTACCACATTGTAATAAGAGAGCTCTTGTTGGTTAAATCTGAGCTAAAATGTTTAGACAGGCCAAGCCAAAATTTCCAAACACATATGTGCCAAGTTAAATCACCACTCCATATAGAACCTTGAACCAAATCTATCACCAAGTGATCCATGAGTGAGCTGCATAGTCACCATACTGGGTGAGTTGCATCTACCTTGGAACAATGTAGAGATGTTCTGTAAAAAATAACTAGCTCACCAAACTATGGATCAACATCGCCTACATACACCCAATGTGGTTAAGGTGCATCCACCGAGTTTTCATTAGAGGCAAGATACTTTGGGACCTGCACAAGGAAAAACCCTGCAACTAAACCAAAACACAATGAGATGCAACAAAAGTGGTGCACAACAAAAGAAAAGGTGAGTTACAAAGGAGACATAACAAACACCAACTCTATAGCTGGATCATCCTTCCAAGTTAGGTGGTGAACTCGTCATGTGGAAGAGGTGAATGCTGTTTTAAATTTGGTGATTATTTTAGCGCCTACTGTTAACTTTAGAAGTCCAAACCTTCACTAAATTTCCCTCATGAAAACTAAACCCTCTGCCAAATTTAGTGGCAAAAACCCTATATGAGGCCAAATTATTTTTTTCTCCTGTAGCTTAAAATGGGATTCCAAGAAAATTTTATAAAAGGGGGGTTCCTGAATGGGCTGTTTTCACTATTTTTTGTGGGTTTTGTCTGTTTGAGCTGGTTTGAGCTTTAGAGGCCACTAGGGCTGCGAAAATAATTTTTTCTGCATGCCATTTCATTTTTCTGCACAAGATACTATATTCATTATTTTCTATGTATTGTAAACATTTTTATTACACTAACATGCCATTTAGTTGAGAAATTATAACAACCCGTTATGGCCAATAATGCTCCCAATTTTTTTTCCTGATTTACAACTACTTCATGATGAAAATTATATCGGGTGGAAGACCAAAATTTGAACTCAACTCAAGTTTGAAGAAATATGGCTTGTTGTAAATGGTTCCACAACCAGATCACCCATGCAACATAACAATGTCAGTATGATAGGGCCAATAAGAAGGCCAAATTTATTATCTTGTTCGCAATGTCCGATGATGTGCAGCCACACATTTGATATGCTAAAATGACCAAAGAAGCATGGGACAAGCTGAACACACTATAGGAGGACAATAATAAGAACATAATACTGAATTTGTAGAGTCATTTACATATGTTGAAATTCAATCCTAAAGATAAAGTTGATGCTTTCTTGTGTAGAGTTGTAACATTGAGGGATTCACTTCTAGCCATGGGAGAGGAGATATTAGATACTGCTCTCATGCCCATTATTTTGAGAGAATTTCCTCCATCATATAGAATTTTTGTGAAAACAAGAAATGGTTTGATTAGAACATCAATTTTGAGATGTTTGTGAACTTTTTGCATCAAGAAGAGTCATTATACAATAAATATGAAGAAGAAGAGCAAGAAATTTCTTCTCATCAAAAAGGGAAGAAAAATATCATTCTTCCAATAAGTCCCCAAAACAACAACAACACGAGGAAAAAAAAGATAACAAGTGTCCTATCTACAACAAAGGACATGATTTCAAATATTACTGGTATAACACGTATAATAAAGGGTCATTGAGAAATTCTAGACCTAAAAATCAACAATTACATTAGGTAAAATCTAGCTACAAGTGAGGGCAAAAGAAGGGGAATTGGAGGAAGAAACCCGATCAATAAGGCAATGTTTATGAGCAAGAAGACCATTCAAAGAGTGAGGAATTCTTGTACATTTCCCATTCTAGTGAATTAACCACATCATCTAGTGCAATCTAGTACATTGATTCAAATCCACTCGACACATGACCAAACACAGAGACTAGTTCTCCACAAAGAGAGACACACCCTCTAAAAATCAAGTTTCATTGGGTGATGAATCTTCTTACATTGTCTAAGGTATTTGGAACATTTCTCTACCTATTGGTTCATGAAATTGTAGGTTATTAGATGTTTTGTATGTCCCTAGTTTGAATTTTTTTTTCTATTAGTAAGTCAACTTCTAGATCATAATCTGAACATTGATTTTGATTATATAACCAAAAATAATGTTTGTTTGATATGAGATAAATCCAAAAGCTTGAAATTTTTTGCAAGATATTAAAATTTGGGATGAATGTTCTAGATTGATTTTGTCTATAGAGATGATCAAGAACTAGTGGCTAAAGATACTTCCTCTGCATAATTAAGGCATAAAAGACTTAGTCACATTAGTTTTGGATATCTTGACATACTTCACTGATGCAACATGGTGAGAGGTTTTCCATATCTCAAGAAGGATATAATTTTTTTTCCTAATTTCCTCTTAGGAAAACAACATAGAACCTCATTTTATAAGAGTACATATCGAGCTCTAGGTAAGCTTAATTTGGTGCACACCAATCTTTGCGGTTTGATGCAACCTAGTCAATCTAGATTTCAATATTTCATGCTTTTTGTTAATGATTATTTGAGAAAATTTGGATTTTTTATCTTAATACTAAAAATGAATCTTTTGATACCATCAATAAGTTCAAAGTTGTTGTTGAGAATGAGTCTGGTCTCAAAATCACATCTCTCCACTTAGATCAAGGGGGAATTGACCAGTAATGAGTTCAAATCCTTTCTAGAATCTCATAAGATTCATCAACATATGCCTCCCATACACTGTAGAAAAATGGTGTTGTTGAGAGAAGGAACCATATTATCATGGAGATGGTGCATTGTATGATTGATGATTTATGACTAGTGAAGACATTCTGGGATGAAGTAATAAAGGCTGTAATGTACTTTTTGAACAAATTTCCCATATTTTATTTTGACATAGTAACACCACATGAGGCATGGTTATAATGGAAATTTTTGGAGCTCAAAATTTCACCTGCACCTAACTAATAATGATCCAAGGATTTGAGGCAACATGGTACTATCTCTAAGTTATGGGACTTGCAGTTGAGACAGAACTCCAGAGAAGGCCATCTTCCTCTACCTATTCCTAATGCTAAAACTAATCCCAAGGAAGGAAATGAAACTATATAATCTTAATCTAACAATCCAAGGGACCAGGGGAAGAGAAAAATTCATGAAAAGGAAATTCTAAGTTAATAATGGTGATAACACAAGGAGAAGGGGGAAAAACACTCTTAGATGAGTGATAATGGAAGAAAATGAAGGATGAGAGGGAAAAACTAAGTGCCATAGTCCAATACAACATTAAAAATCTCATTTTCATGGAGCTTAATAGAAACCAAACCCTACAAATAGAGGGAACATGCAAAACACACCAAAAATGCAATAGAGAGGAAATAAAATGTAATAAACACAGGCTAGGGTAGAGAATAGCCAAAAAAAATATATTTTATTGCTTCAAGAGGATGCATAGTCCATTACAATGGAGGAGGGAAGAAAAAATTTCTATAAAGAGTTCCATATTTGAGGCGTACAACTCAAAACACTAATGCACTACTCTGGATAATGCCTTTGCATTCCAAGAGGGTCCAACCTTTACAAATGGGCATAATTCTACATTATATAGAAGAAATGAGATAGAAAGAGAAGAGAAAAGATAAGGAAACTCAAACTCTACATTCAACCACCAAAAATAAGCATTGAATTTTTGAAAACCATGATGGGCACCCCTAGAAGAACATTGCTCCATGCTATATTTCTTTTTGAAGAAGAAAGGGGAACCATACTTCATTAATGTAGGTGGTTTAGACGTTTGAAATTGAAAATTAAATACCGAAATTGAGTTCCTTATTTTTCCCCACCAAACATCACAAAAATTATTTCCTTGATTCTATGTTGAAAATCACAAGGTGATCTTTCCAACGAGATCAATTTCATGTGATTTGGAGCTCTGGAGCAAAATGTATGGTGATTTGAAGTTTATAGGTCAAGAGGAAAAAAAGTTGACACATGGCGGCTTCTGGTTGGTTGTGGAGATTACCTTTTGTCTTGTGTACATCACCCACATGTCTCCTTATGACTGGATGCGGGGAAGATGACCTATGATGCAAGTGTAAGGAGGCGGAAAGAGAATGCATGTTTGCAATAAGGAAATTTATGCAGGTTTATTCTTTCAGAGGCTTATTGAGCCCCATATGCAACACATCTAGGGGTGGATAAGATGCATGCAAACTTGAGACAATTATATTAATGACCGGGGTTATTCCATGAGACAACAAAATTTATAGATCATTTTCTCAAGTTTCAGAGGGTTAAGGTCGAACACTCCCATCCAACATGTATTCTTTAAGCACATGATATTCCAGAATGGAAGTGGTCTTCCTACTTCATCATCTCATCACACTGACATCATGATGACGGTGGAAAAGTTGACCATGGTCACCCACTTATCACCTAAAAAGGTTACATATGATGAAATTTCCATTACTCAAGTATTTATTGATGATATTATATGGGATTATGAAGATAATCATTTGTGATTGAGATTCCATTTATACATCAAAATTTTGGACATCCTTCCAGTTAGCTTTGGGAATGCAAATTAATTTCAATTCAACTTATAACCCCAAGACAAATGGAAAGAATGATAGGGTGAATCATGTGCTTGAGGATATGTTGAGGATGTATGTCATGGACCAATAAAGGAAATGGGAAGATTACCTATACCTTATCAATTTAGCTTACAATAATAACTATCACAACTCGATTAGCATGACACCTTATCAAGATTTGTATGGGAGGCCATGCAACACACATTTGAGTAGGTACTATTTAGATCAAAAAGTAGTTCTTCACTCATCTATTCTTCAAGACATGGAGTAGTAGATTATCACCATTAGACAATGTATTGAGTAGGAAGGAGCATGCCATAAGGCATATGTAGACACAAAGAGGGTTGATCATCACTTCTCAGTAGGTGACATGATATTCTTGAGATTTCATTTGAACAAGAGTAAAATATGTTATGGAAAGGGCTCTAATATTTCCCCTCATTTTTTGGGTCTATTTGAGATTATGGAGGTTATTGGGCCCATTTCTTACCACCTAACATTTCCAACATGCCTATTTTACACCCATAATGTATTCCACATTTCAGTTTTGATGAAGTATGTGCCAGATATTTCTCATGTTTTAGATTGGTTAGTCTTGTAGGTGGAGGCCAAATGGTAGTGGACACTGGAGTTTGTGTGTATTATGGAGCACTAGAGGTTATCCCTTCAGGGATAAGACATGGAACATGTTAGAGTGTAGTGGGAACAATAAGATGAGACAAATGCTACTTGGGAGGATGCAACATCACTAGGGGCTCGATATCCATACATCTTATAGTGAATTCCAGGATGAAGTCTAATTCTAGGAGAGGGAGATGTAGTGTCCACTAGTTTATTGCTTTATTTTCTTGCTGGCTCATCATATTGATTTTTTAGTGACATTAATATAACACTATTTTGGACATTATATTATTTTTTCGTATACTAACATGGTGATGCTAACTTTTTTGACAGCTTGTGTATGAGGAACATGGTGCCAATTTACTATTGTTATCTTTATTGATAGTTTTAGTGATGATGCTATAGATGTTATTGAGATGTGTTTTAGATGGATTATATCTTGGTATGTTGTGGATGTATGTCATTTTGGCTATTTATCTCATTATAGATAACAATTGATTAATTAATTTGGATGGTTCATATCATAATTAATTTTATTATTTGGATGTATGTGTCATCATTTCATTTGGTTTACTGTATTGAGTAGGTATGATGTGTGAATCGAGTGTGCAGGTTACATTTTCATCACAGGAGAACATGAGACTCAATGGTAGCACCTACAAGATTGCATAATTGCCAATTGGCCGTTTGGTCCAAATCCTCACTTGTTGATTAATCAACTTTACCGTGCTTGTCTATGGATTAAATGGTAATGATAAATCCATCACCCTTGCATGTTTTTTTGACATTTGACTTGGTCACCTTGGTTTGCTGTCTTCTTTTGATTTATTTAGGTATTATTTATGTTATCTCATGTTTAAACAAATTTTATGGGTTTAATAATGCCAACTTGGATTAGAGATGATTTTATTAACTTATAATATTGTTTAAGGAGGTTTGGGGCTTCTTAATCATGAACTAGGTGGGCCCACAACCTCTCAAAGTGTGCCACTTTTTCCACACCCGAATTTGGGCTAAACATGGAATTTGTAAAAGGTGCTTTGCTTCTTGGGGGTCTCATTTACACTAAAATGGGCCCCTTGGACCCTACCTATGGGTAGAGGACGCTTTCCAGGGTTCAAAATAGTTTTTCCATCTCATTTGAACCTCTCTTGTTCACTTCTACATTTATTATAGTGTTTTGTGAGCCACTTCGGGATTCATAGAAATTTTTATTTTATTTTATTTTTAATTTTGAGGGATTATCCTCCATTAAAAATATTGTCTTGTGCATGATGGGGAATTGGGGTATCTTGGATTTGAGAAGGGGAGGGGTTAAACATGTCACCCTCTCATTAGGTTACATATTTTAGCTCCTCATTACTTATTCCTCCATTTCCTCCATTTTGGAGAGGGTGATAACTTCTTGTCTCATTTTTACACTTGGAGTTTTGGAGAGCTTGGGAGAAGTAACGAGCTTAGAAGGATTGGTTTGCACTTGGAGTTTGATTTATTAGGCTTGAAAGGTTTTCCTCACACCTTTTGATTTTTTTTAATGTATTCAACTAATTTTATGATTTGGATTTCTTGTGAGGAATGTCAAATTTATTGTTGTTGAGTTTGAATGTTGTGATGATTTTATTCTTTTGTTTCTCCATCCATATCCCCTGGGATGGATTTTGGAGTGTTGGGGATGAGGTAAGAACCCATCTTGCTTCCACATGGTTTGATGGGAAATCCATGATGGGAGTCATATTTCCTCCCCTCATTTTTTTGATGAGGGAGATGAGTTTTCATATGTTTTAGAACTCATCTCTCTTCCTTGCCAAGGAAATCTTACAAGGTCTTAAAAACCTTGGCAAGGAGGAGGCACAAATTTTTGGGATATGGGAGAAATATGGTGTTGGGTATCATGATAATTATTAAAAATTGTGATTAAATTTGGAATGTGATAATGTTATCAAATGGGATTTATTTCCCCTCTTCCCCCTCTTGAGAATCTTAGAGATTCTTGGTTATGATTTGGTCTTTGAATTTGTGGATAATTTAAATGTGTGTGTAAATTTTATTCCCTCCCTTTATTCTAAATCTTGAAGGCATGCATTCTCCCTCCCTCCCATGGGATTGGAGGGAGCCTAACATGCCCTCCACTTATTAAGATGACATTTAATGATCTCAATTGGTTGGGTAGACAACCAATCCACCTCTCTTATGTTGGATACTTCCTATTTAGTGTTGGAGAATGATTTTAAGATCCCTTGCATGGATCCTTCACTCAGAATAAAAATTTAACATGTTGTTACCATTTAGGGATGATTTTCCACTTGCATTTTAAGTTGTAGTCTTCTTGTAAATTTTAAGTAAATAAGGATTGTAAGAGGGTTTGTTTTGGATTTGAAAATCTTATTACTATTTCTTGTGCAATCCTTTGTTGAAAGGAAGATATTGTGTGTATGTATAAAGCAGAGATCTTATAATTACCATGTTATCTTAATGTTGAAAATAATTGAGGATATTAATTAATCTTCTTTCAATCTTCTTATAAGTTTGCTTTGAAGAGGACATTTGTATGTTAGTAAGAAGAAATAAATTATTTTATTATGTTTCCAAAGAAATCTTGTATGTTGTTTGCTAAGGGAGGATAAATGGAAGTTAATTTACATGGTATTTAGGAATCTTATTGTTATGAATTTTACAAAGTTTGTTGAAAATTATATGTTGAGAGTATGATCTATTGATGTCCCAAGTCATCTAAATAGTGTAATGGAATATGGATCTCATCATAAATCATCTTGTAGTCCTATTAGGAAGAGAATAATGTTGTGATTTTTTGTTGCAAAAAAAAGAGTGTTATGTTTTAACTTTAGTTTCCAAATGATTTGGTTGGTGTCAATATCCTTGAATTGTATGAATGATGATTCCTCATCACTAATCTTGAAATGGGAATGTTGTAATATGATTTTGTAGTTAATAGATTTGTGAAATATTTATAGAAAAAAAGAAACTCTTTTTTTGGGGTTAATCCCTTTTAGTCTAGTGGTAACCACACTTTCAAATTTGGGTGAAGTTTTATATATTGTAAGATAAGTTACCTCTCCCAACATTTATTATAATTTTAAGTCTTACTTCTCGGTTGTTGTCTTCAAGTTATGAGAGAATAAATATGTTGAAATGGTTGAAAGGAATGGAGTCTGTATCTGGAAATTATTATTGAAAAGCTGAAATGTTTACTAGTGACAAAATTCACAATATGAAAACAAGGAAATATGCCTCAGATCGGATTCATTATTGTTGGAAAATCATATTGGAATCAAGGCTAGTTCTAGCTTATTGAAATAGAAAGTTGTGTATTTTTGTTAAGTGAAAGTTTTTTTAATTTATTGTTGCTATAAAGGAAAATCCTATTATTATTATTATTATTATTATTTTCTCTTACAAATTTAGTCATGAAAATATATAGAATTTTTAAAATTTATAAAGTTAAAGGCAACTATAATTACAAGCCATATATATAAATATATATAGATAGTCTCATTATATGTGATATATATATATATATGAGTTTCCAGCAAACCCAAGTTGAGATTACACACACACACACACATGAGTTGAGTTCCTATAAAACACAAAAGTTAGTAAAGTGAAAAATTATGTGTATACATATTTTCCAATAAAATATTGACATGTGTCACAAAAATTATACACAAGAAAGGAACATACAATGCTGAAATTGGTATATAACCAAATCCCCAAGTATTAAAAATTACTTAAAACTATGTATAAGAGGTGAAAATTAATAAATATAGATAAATACCCTAAGAGTTATATGGGTATGCAAAATTATAGTGAAAAAAGACACATAAAACTATGCATTTACTGGGTAAAAATATGAAAAGTCAAAACAATAAGCATATTGTAAAACTCGATGATGAGTGTGTTATGTTTATATTGACATTACTATGTACAAAAGAAATAAATTAAAATATGTAAGTTGGGGTGTGTTGGTTATAAAACTATCCTACAAAGTTATACGAGGTCTGAAAACTTTAGAAAAGGGCATAAAAGAAAATTGTTTTGAAGACCTTGTGTGAAAAGATGAAGGGGACACATGGGAGGGAGAATGGGCACATAAGGTGTTTCCAACCAAGAGTGCACGGTACACCTTTGATGGTTGTGGCCACGGTAAGAGGTACACACACATATTTAATTATTTTCCTCCTCCAAACCATAACTTGAATGACATTTGCCTAGGATCATAAGAGGAAGCGTGTTCCCTTTTTAAGGATAAATTTAGATATTTTTTTAAACTCAATACTCAATAAAATGATTCTATTTTATTTATTTAACTTATTATGAAATAAATAATGTAGATTTTCTTAAAATCTTCTTCTTAAATGAATTTAAAGAAGCATTTTGTTTAATTTTCTATTGTTCACATATTTACTTTTATATTTATATTTATTAAATTATTTTAGGTATTAAATGGAAAAATAAATATTTGGATATGAAACATAAATCACTTATAATTTGATTTTTCTCATCACATTTTGGTATCAGAGTCAAGTTTAATTCTTATGTTGAAAGTAAAATTTAATATTCATATTTTTTAAAAAAATTAAAAAATTAATATCTTGTTGGTTGGATATTTTGTCAAACCAAAATATGAGGTTCAACCACAGTACATGGGATTAAATCCCTCCTCAAAGACAGGTGAGGCTGCCTGTTTATTGCTAATCTAAAACACAGTAATTAATATATACAATATTCACACTAATCTAACCATTGGGGGTTGGGATGAAATCCCGAAATCCACATTCACACGATTCAAGGATATTGCTTTCGTAAGTGAAATAGGTTAGAAACTGTTACAGTGAAAGAAGCACGGTAGAAAAGAAATGGGAGAAACGTATTTTCTTTCGAGTAAACACAGAGCACGAAATAATCATACGAGTTTTAGATCACAGATATAGTGTCCGAGATAATTAGAAACACTAAGATTCTATGCAAAGAATAGCTTTAAGATCATGAACATAAGAACACTGTCTTAAATAAGATATATTTCACAACACAAAGTCTGTAAAACAATATCAGCTTCTATTCTTTAAAATGATTGAAAGAAAACACAAAGTTTTTCTCCTTTCCAATAGCCTCTTAATGCTTCAAAATTCTCGACCCTTTAGAATGCACAAGCATCCCTTATTTATAACAAAAGAAGCTAGAGATCAAACAGGACAGATCCTAAAGAGTAGCCTGTTAACTGGAGCTTCAACTTTGCATGACTCTCACGCAGGAGATCAAGTCAAAGTATGAATTAAAAATAATGATAAAACGGAAATAAAAGATATGTCATTCTAAAAATAGAAATGGCATGTGACATCTGGACTTAATCCGAATCATCATCTTTTGCTCCTTCCTTCTGAATCTCCCCCAAAACTGATGATTCTTCACCACGTCTTGAACTACTTCCTTCCCCTGTTGGAATAGCTTTTGGATCCATTAGCAATCTTCTCAATCGTAGGCACCGATGAGAAATCGAATCCGGTAGAAACAGAAGAAGGTGTTATGGATTCAAGGGGTTTTGAAAGTTTAATCAAAATCTCTGTCAACTACTCCACTTTTTCCTTAAGCTCATCTCTGCTGACTTCTCGGCCTTCTCCTGAAATAGAACAGGGTCCGACATGAAGAATGTTGGAGGGAGAAAGGCTCGGAACTCAGGTGATGCTGTTCAAACTGGAAATCCCGATTGAATGAATGCGCTGGAAGAAGAGATGAAACCAACACGCTGAAGAGGATGTCGGAACTTTGAGGAACCCGACAAGTTTGATCTGTCGGAACCTTGGCCAAGCCCGACACTTGCTTTCAATGGCGGAAACAGGAGAAAACCCGACACTCACTGTTAATGGCGGACACGGGAGGAAATCCGGCGCCCACTTTTGATGACGGAACTTCGGAGATGCCCGGCACTTAGTGTTGAGGTCGGAAAGTTGATAAACCCCGTCACCGCGAGCTTCCTTTGTATTTCGGACTTTTGAATCTGCAAAACAGTCTTCCAAAAACCGAGAAACAAAAACAGAGCCTTTCCTTTGAATTTCTACATACACATCTTCCTTTCTTTTTTGTTATTCATATCCCATACATCATGCAAGTATTTGGAATTTGGGAGGAACAGCACCAATCGATAATCTAAAAAAAAAGGAAATAAACCCTGAAAACCCAAAACCCCTTCCAAAACAGCACAGAAGGAAGAAGCAAGAAAAACCCTCAACAACTGGCAAGAAATTGGAAAGAAAACACACGCAGTTGATCCAGAAAAATCAAGAATAAAGAAGGAACGAAAAATACCTTCAATTTGAGACAGGTAAAATCGGAAACAAACGATCCAATCTGGTAATGCGAGCTTGCGGGTTTTGGGAGCGGCAGAGCATGCGAAAAATCCACGAGTTAAAAATATGAACGGCAAGAATGACGTGGAAATCCGCGTTTTTATACGAAAATGGAAATAAATACACTTCAGCTCGGCACGTGCCAACTCACCAACCATTCGGCTTGAATGCCAGGTCAGTATGTTGGAGGAGTCCGAAAACCCGACACGAGGAGATTTAGTGCATTTCGGGTTTCAGGCTTCGGAAAACATGGAGCACAAAACATGTTTTGAATCACGAATGTTCCGATGCATTAGAGTTCCGAAAACCCGATTACAAAGGCTTGAGCGGACTTCGGGAATCGGAGAACATGGCGCATAAAACATATTTTGGACATGAATGTCCCGATGCTTTAGAGTTCCGAAAACCCGATTTCAAAGGTTTGTTCAATACAAGGCGGGTCTCGGGTTTCGGAAGTCACGCGACACAAAGCATGTTTTAACACAAGTATGTTCCGATGCGTTGAATTTCCGAAAACCTGATTTCAAAGGTTTGTTCAATACAAGGCGGGTTTCGGATTTCGGAGGTCATAAGACATAAAGCATGTTAAAACTTATGTCAAGCTGTTAGTAACACCCGAAAACCCGATTTGCTCTAAAAGAGGTCATAATGCAAAATCACTTCAAAAATTTTGTAGGGGTTATCCGATCGTTTTGTCGTTTACCTCAAAACGGGGATAACAGCTGGCTCCAGTTGGGGACTTTCTTTGTAACATCAAAGGAAGAGAACTCAGAATCTCTGGTCTTATTCATTAGGCTACGGGGTCAAGGAGAAAACCAAAACAAAACAAAACGAAGAAAGAAAGAAAACCAAAAGCAAACACACAACAAAAGCAAAATATGTACAATGCAAGAGAGCATCTTGCATTAATGGTGGAACAGCTTTAGATGTTGCCCACTGAAAGGCAACGGAAGTAATCCTCCATCCAGATATGATAGCAGGAAACTATTCTCACCATTCAACTCGTGGACCTTGAAAGGTCCTTTCCATAAAGGATCAAACTTTCTATGCATTCCTTTCCGTTCTCTCCTTTTGTCCCAAATCAACACCAAATCGCCAATTTGAAAGTTACGCTGCTTTAATTTCTTGTCAAAAAATTTCTTTACTCTGTTCTGATGATCTGCTAGTTTCCTGGTTATAGTAACCAAATTCTTATCAGGAGGTTCAGCATCAAATTCGAGAGTCCAAATAGCATTGGGATCTTCTTCTTCGACATCCACAATTGGTATCTCCGAAGCCATGAAGTAATTTCCAAAGCCAGCATCTTCAAAAAGAATCTGAGCTCTTGGATCATCTGATTTGGTCACCAAATACTTTGCCTGTGGTTCAGGATGAAGAACTTGTTGAACCCCTTTGACTGGGATCTTGATTTTGGTCCAATCCATACTAATTTCTCCTCCGACGTCTTTACAAAATCCTCTACCCAAGAGGATACCATAAGCTGCAGGGATGTCGGCAACCAGAATAGTCATTTTCATTCTCTTCTCAGGAAAAGCAACAAATGCAAACTGTGCATCTTTGATTTGACCTATCAAAGGGACTTGTTTAGTTTCCATGGAATAGCACCGTCCATATGATTTAGTCAAAGTAAGCCCGAGGGCATGGGCCACTTTTGCGGGCATAACATTATCAGAAGCCCCTGAGTCGATGATGCAATTGCTGAGTTTAAAACCCATTTATAAGTAGAGACAAATAAAATGGTTCAATCTTTCCTGAGGAAGAAGCAGAGGTCAGATTATTCTGAGGTGTGGGTTGAGCAGGATTTGGAAGGAGACCTTTAGAAGGTGATGGAATAGCCGCGTTACTTCTGATAAACTTGGCAAGCTTTTCAAACTGGTCAGGATTTGATTGAAGGTATTCTGCTTCTGACATTTGAATTTTGGTTCTCTTTGCGTGATCAATAATATCAAAAGCAGTATAAGAAGGAATGATAGTAGGCTCAGTTCTAATTACATGAGCTTGTGCTGGGGTACTGGCCTTAGGAGAAGGAGCATAAGGAGCAGCTGCCTTTTTAGTAACCTCTTTCTCAGTTTGTGCCGAAATAGGTGTACCCCTCTTGACTATGGATATGGGAGGTTCCTTATTCTTCTCTTTAGTATTTTCCGGAGGTCTTCTGGGATTCTGAGATTGAGACCGAGTGAAAGCAGCAAATGATTGACCATCTGGCTCACATTCATCTTCATCGTATTCCAAATACCCAATGCTGGAGTCGCCAGCTGACTCATCATAAGACTCATCAGCATATCCTGAAGCTTCAAAATCCTCATGGGAATCCTCTTCTTCTGGTTCATCATCCTCTTCAATCAGTTCCACTGCTGCATTAACGGGCGGAGCTTCAATTACCAGTCTCGGCTGAGCAGGAGCTAACCGTGGCCTATCTCTGACAGGTACACCATTGTTATTAAAATTCCGCCTAGGGATATCCTGGTACGGAACATTGCTCCCCTGCTGAGACACTTGCTTCTTTAGGGCAATCAAATCATTAGCCATTTTTTGAAACATAGGGTCAGTATTACCTTGAGAAGAACCTTGATTTTTTAGTTTGGGAATATCTTTCTTGATCCTTCCGGCTAAGATGAGATCATCCTCTATTTCAGTAGCCGTTGACTGAGCAGTAGCCAAATCTGGGATAACCGACCTTCGTAATAAAAAGCTTATATCAGGAGGTTGAGCATTGATGAAGAAGCACTTTTGGTTTTCCAGAGTTGGTACAGCTATAACTGGAATTTTCTGAATCAGCTTATTGAACTTAGCCACGAATTCCCGCATAGGTTCATGCGATTCCTTCTTCATATGAGTAAGCTGGGCTAACAATGCATGAGAATCTTCGGCTGGTTTGAAACGTGCCTCAAACTTGGTCCGCATGGTAGCCCAATCCGGAATGCATGCATTCGGGAGGTGATAAAACCATTCAGCTGCTACTCCCTGCAATGTTTCAACGAAGAGCCGAACAGAGACGTCTTCATGGGCTACTCCAAGGACACCGCATGCAACAAAGAAAGACGCAATATGCTCATCAGGATGCTGCTTCCCATCCCCATTAAACTTGGGAATGTTTTTACGTGATCCACGTGGTAACTCATGCAATGGAGGAGTCAAAGTAAGAGGACCAATGGCTGCACCCCAAGGCACAGGTTGAACCGCCATCCTTCTGAAAAGAGTGCGTATAGGGATCCGGGTATCAGACAAGAGTAGTGCACGGCAAGTTGCAGATGCTTCACGTTCTTCAGGGATCCGATTTCTCCGAACAGGTGAAGAGCTTCTGGCTCGATTAGAGACAACGCTGTTGGGAGAAAGGCTGAAATTGTGCTGTTGCAGCAACTCGAAGAGTGGATCAATTTCACCTTGAGCTCGGCGAGACCGAGTGAAGATCCTCCTGGCCAGCTTGAACTGAAAGGAGATCTTATTAAAAATAAGGCAAATATGGAGTCGCCAGACACCGAGAGGATAAGCTTTACACTATGGATCCGTCGTTCCCCAGCGGAGTCGCCAAAAACTGTTGGTTGGATATTTTGTCAAACCAAAATATGAGGTTCAACCACAGTACATGGGATTAAATCCCTCCTCAAAGACAGGTGAGGCTGCCTGTTTATTGCTAATCTAAAACACAGTAATTAATATATACAATATTCACACTAATCTAACCATTGGGGGTTGGGATGAAATCCCGAAATCCACATTCACACGATTCAAGGATATTGCTTTCGTAAGTGAAATAGGTTAGAAACTGTTACAGTGAAAGAAGCACGGTAGAAAAGAAATGGGAGAAACGTATTTTCTTTCGAGTAAACACAGAGCACGAAATAATCATACGAGTTTTAGATCACAGATATAGTGTCCGAGATAATTAGAAACACTAAGATTCTATGCAAAGAATAGCTTTAAGATCATGAACATAAGAACACTGTCTTAAATAAGATATATTTCACAACACAAAGTCTGTAAAACAATATCAGCTTCTATTCTTTAAAATGATTGAAAGAAAACACAAAGTTTTTCTCCTTTCCAATAGCCTCTTAATGCTTCAAAAATTCTCGACCCTTTAGAATGCACAAGCATCCCTTATTTATAACAAAAGAAGCTAGAGATCAAACAGGACAGATCCTAAAGAGTAGCCTGTTAACTGGAGCTTCAACTTTGCATGACTCTCACGCAGGAGATCAAGTTAAAGTATGAATTAAAAATAATGATAAAACGGAAATAAAAGATATGTCATTCTAAAAATAGAAATGGCATGTGACATCTGGACTTAATCCGAATCATCATCTTTGCTCCTTCCTTCTGAATCTCCCCCAAAAACTGATGATTCTTCACCACGTCTTGAACTACTTCCTTCCCCTGTTGGAATAGCTTTTGGATCCATTAGCAATCTTCTCAATCGTAGGCACCGATGAGAAATCGAATCCGGTAGAAACAGAAGAAGGTGTTATGGATTCAAGGGGTTTTGAAAGTTTAATCAAAATCTCTGTCAACTACTCCACTTTTTCCTTAAGCTCATCTCTGCTGACTTCTCGGCCTTCTCCTGAAATAGAACAGGGTCCGACATGAAGAATGTTGGAGGGAGAAAGGCTCGGAACTCAGGTGATGCTGTTCAAACTGGAAATCCCGATTGAATGAATGCGCTGGAAGAAGAGATGAAACCAACACGCTGAAGAGGATGTCGGAACTTTGAGGAACCCGACAAGTTTGATCTGTCGGAACCTTGGCCAAGCCCGACACTTGCTTTCAATGGCGGAAACAGGAGAAAACCCGACACTCACTGTTAATGGCGGACACGGGAGGAAATCCGGCGCCCACTTTTGATGACGGAACTTCGGAGATGCCCGGCACTTAGTGTTGAGGTCGGAAAGTTGATAAACCCCGTCACCGCGAGCTTCCTTTGTATTTCGGACTTTTGAATCTGCAAAACAGTCTTCCAAAAACCGAGAAACAAAAACAGAGCCTTTCCTTTGAATTTCTACATACACATCTTCCTTTCTTTTTTGTTATTCATATCCCATACATCATGCAAGTATTTGGAATTTGGGAGGAACAGCACCAATCGATAATCTAAAAAAAAAGGAAATAAACCCTGAAAACCCAAAACCCCTTCCAAAACAGCACAGAAGGAAGAAGCAAGAAAAACCCTCAACAACTGGCAAGAAATTGGAAAGAAAACACACGCAGTTGATCCAGAAAAATCAAGAATAAAGAAGGAACGAAAAATACCTTCAATTCGAGACAGGTAAAATCGGAAACAAACGATCCAATCTGGTAATGCGAGCTTGCGGGTTTTGGGAGCGGCAGAGCATGCGAAAAATCCACGAGTTAAAAATATGAACGGCAAGAATGACGTGGAAATCCGCGTTTTTATACGAAAATGGAAATAAATACACTTCAGCTCGGCACGTGCCAACTCACCAACCATTCGGCTTGAATGCCAGGTCAGTATGTTGGAGGAGTCCGAAAACCCGACACGAGGAGATTTAGTGCATTTCGGGTTTCGGGCTTCGGAAAACATGGAGCACAAAACATGTTTTGAATCACGAATGTTCCGATGCATTAGAGTTCCGAAAACCCGATTACAAAGGCTTGAGCGGACTTCGGGAATCGGAGAACATGGCGCATAAAACATATTTTGGACATGAATGTCCCGATGCTTTAGAGTTCCGAAAACCCGATTTCAAAGGTTTGTTCAATACAAGGCGGGTCTCGGGTTTCGGAAGTCACGCGACACAAAGCATGTTTTAACACAAGTATGTTCCGATGCGTTGAATTTCCGAAAACCTGATTTCAAAGGTTTGTTCAATACAAGGCGGGTTTCGGATTTCGGAGGTCATAAGACATAAAGCATGTTAAAACTTATGTCAAGCTGTTAGTAACACCCGAAAACCCGATTTGCTCTAAAAGAGGTCATAATGCAAAATCACTTCAAAAATTTTGTAGGGGTTATCCGATCGTTTTGTCGTTTACTCAAAACGGGGATAACATATCTGCATAGGAAAAAGACAACATATTATTAAAAACATATTATAATTTATGAGGTAAAGACATGGTTTTACACGTGGGTATGTATATTTAAACTATGTTTATGCTCAATAAATCAATAGTTGATACAAATTTGTATAAAAATCCCATCCAACCCTCTTTTGTGTCTATCTAATCTTACCATCTCCCTCATCAATTAGACCTATTATATGAGGAAATTATATACAATGGTCACAATAACTAGCTATATAATTGTAACAATATTTTATTCTATGGATTAATTAGGTCTTTGTTGGGGTTAATTGCTAGAACAATTTTTTTCCCCTAAAATCATACATATTTTGCGCCTCTTTTTATATTCCATACATTAAGAATTATCTACAGTAAACGATTACTTTACTTCTCTTGTTTTCTACTAATAACTGTCATGATTAAAGTTTAGTTGAATGCCAAAGATTATGAATGAAACAATCCTCTTTATAGGTATGAAAGTGTATGAAAATGTGTAAAAGAGTTAACAATATTGAATTTAGTTTATAGAAATATTTTCTCTGTAATCATTTAGATAATCATAAATTATGTATTAATATCATCGTAAATCTATTATCAAAATCCAAAAACTATAATACTTACACAAAATACTTTCCATGAATATTGAGTTACTAATCAATAGTGAAACATGAGGTATTATAAATTAGTATGTTCACTCTTATAAAGTGTTAGCCTAAATGAATACCAAAGTAAGAGTAGATTTAATATAATGAAGTACTAAGTCTTCAAAATGTTTGAGGTAATCCTTTATAAGGCACTATTACCCTTCAAAGTGTCCATAGTATTCACTATAGAGTCATATTATCTTAAAATGGTTAGTTTTAAGGAAGAGTCATTTGGCTAAGATATAATTACTACCCTACTAAGTTGTGGGTTAAGTATGTTTTCCCAGAAGTCAAGAGCATAATATATCAAGCTAGCACATATGACATTACTACCCTACTAAGTTGTGGCTTAAGTATGTTTTCTCCATGAAGTCAAGTTGCAGTAATATATCAAGCTAGCAAAAATATATTACTATCAAAGAAAATTATAGCTATTTAATTATTGGTATATAAGGTATATAAACATTTATAATGATAAAATTTAATATGACAAACATTTTTTTATTTCTCACGAAGAAGTTGAGTTTGATGAAAAATATATTATCATCAAAGAAAATTATAGCTATTTAATTATTGGTATATAAGGTGAGTGATTAAGATTTAAATATGTTGGATGACAAAAGAGTGAAGTTTTATAAAAAGAATATTGATACAAATGGAAAAGCTCCAAAATTTGAGCATAAAATAATCGGGAGTTTTAAATAAAAGGTTCTAAATTTGTTTTTAATTATTTATACATTCAATAAAAATTGTATATTAAAAATTTAATTAAAATATAACATTTAAATTTAGAAGTGATTTAAATTTTAACATTGAAAATTATGTAAAATATTTGGAAGAAATTTGACGCATTTAATTTTTTTTTTTTTTTTACAACAATAGAAATATGTTTTAATTTCGTATATGAGAAAATGATATCTCATGTTTGTAAAAGGATGTAGTTTGGAAAATTAAATTATAAATAGAAGTATAGATTGTTAATGGGTATTATCTTTATCTATAAATATAAATATTTGATGAAATTTTAATTCTAGAAGTAAAATAATATCTTTACCATCAATGAAATTCTCATAGGATTATATTCGAAATGAAATTACTCATAAGTCTTGGAGGCTATCTAATAACCACGTCTAAACCAAATAAAAAAACCCACTTAGCAATGTTAAAATTATAGACATAAAAGGCATATGAAATTTATATTCAACTAGGTAATGGTAGATGCAAGAAAATTTGTATGATTTGTGTGTTCATATACTTGTTCATTATAGTGTCTAATAAGACATGTTAAATTACTATTTAAAAAAAGTCAATAATAAATAAAATATTCCAATAAGTAATGATTTTATCAAATTTTAATATAAAAGATAATATAATAAAGAAGTATATGATAATTGAGAAATTGAAAGTTAATATATTATCAAATAAACACCAAATAATAATAAAGTGAAAATCAAAGAAAATTCTTAAATAATCAAGAGAGTAATACATGATATATATTTAATAATAATAATTATTAATAAAATCTATTTTGTTGGATTATTGGGTGGTTCTCTCATAAATAAGGAATTTTTTTATGAACAAGTTTTGGTTAGAAATTTTGTGTCTTAAAGTGGATGTGTCAATCGAGACGGTATAATATTTGTGTAATTCATACACGTATAAGGTGTGATAAAATTTAGATAATGACTATTATCTCATAAATAAAATATTGAGTTGAATCTTTTTAATGGGGAAATAGGCTATAGGGTAAAAAATTCAATGTAGTGAATGAATTCCCCATTTATTCCTCTAGTAAAAAATTCTTATAATGTTAGTATGTTAAAGTAATTATTTGATGAAATAGTTTTATAATAATTATATGGAGTGAGTACTTAATGTGGGGTCATTATATTTTGTAACTTCAAAATTTTAAGGAATTCATATGGAATAAATAATTTCTTTATTGTTCATACGTTTGGTGAAATAACAAGTGTAATTCTTTCCTTTTAATAGATAGGTTAAGGATTCCATTATATACATGACGATGCTAAAAACAAAGACCATAAAAAAATGGATTTAAGGAAGATATACATTTGGTTTAGAGAACTCTTTTGAACATCATGGGGTAAAAATAATATTGGTTTTAAGAGAATGTTGTAAATGGATAATGATTATGATGAAAAGTTTAATATTTATGCCAAAAATTCTATAGTGAGACCTTCAACATCTGTTTATATGTTGTTTCTATTCCTTGAAGAATTTGATGGTGCTTTATTTATCTCCCCTTAATTCTAAATAGAAAATGATACGTAGTTATGTATTGTTGAGAGTAAACACTTTGAATTGTGTATAGAATAAAATGCGGACCATTAGGTAGAATAAATTATATCAATGTAATGTAGTAAATGCTCGTAATATAAATTATAGAAATAAATATAATGCTTTTTATTTTTCATTTACATTTTAATTTTGGAATATTTTTAGTGGGTTATGTTTCAATGGTGAGGATGATGATGTAAAAATGTATATCCTCACTATTCACCAAAGATCCCAATAGATATTGAAAATGGTTGCAGTTAGGGATATGAATTTCTTCAAATGACCTAGTTATTTATAACATGTAATAAAGGGAGGAATATATTTAAAGAAATTTTTAGAGTATTACAAAATTAATATTTAATTAATAAGGAAAATATTGTATGCACATCACATGACATTTGGGGGACGTCCACATTGGCTATGTTAGAGACATCAAATAATAACTTGTATCCAATATATGTTGTGTGTCATTAATATATTGAATACATATTGTCAAATGGGGAAAGTATTTAAGGGGTTTCAAGGGGAGAGATAACTCCATACAATTAAAACCTTTTATTTATAATTATGTAAAATATATGGGGAATTGAAGAAACGCTACAGACTTATATGTCAATTCTAAAGGGAAATAAATGTAATATTGATATAAATATTAAATTATGTGCTATAGACTTATATGTCAATTCTAAAGGGAATTACATGTTATATATATATATATATATAATGGTGTAATGTTTTTTTAGGAATGTTGTTCATTTTGTTTCATATATTACACCTATATTATGATAAAATCAAGTTTGTAAAAACTATTGATTGATAAAAAAAACTAGAAAATTAAGAAACTGAATATTGATTAAATAAAATTCAAATGAGTTTTTTTGATATTGGTAGTGTTACATGGGATTGTTGATCAAATTTTCTCTCTCTTGTTTCAGAGTAGTGAAATGACAACAAAGAAAATAAATAACTCCAATGATGAGAGGGTTTAAGGCTACCTCTTGATGAGATGATTATGGATACGGGCACAAAAGATCTTCCTCGTAGTGAGATTGATTACTTGTACAACAAAAATAAAAAAATGATTAGTAGATAAGAGAGTGGGTTGCCCGAAAAAGCCAATCCCAAGAAGTGAAAACTTCCTAAGATGGATGTCAACCCACTTTTTGATAAAATATAGATAAAAGGATGATGGACAAGTAATATAATGCAACAAGATCTAAAATTGAAATAGAAAATATGAGATATGCTAAGTAAGATAAAGAACAGGTTTGATGACAGAAAATGATGAAAAATGAATCAAACCTCATAAGTTTGACGACAACCTAAGATTTCTAGGCACAATCAACGGTGATTGGAAGATCTAGAAAGGTGATATGGAGGTGATATGAGATTGATCTGATGTTGAGACACTGTAAATGTTTTGGATCTGATCAGAATAGAAAGGATGTAAGAAAATTGTTGGATGTGATGATGAAGATGATAACTATTGATCTGGTCGATAACAACCTAGTTGAATTGATGACGAATGGGGCTGAAAGATCATATTTAGACTTATGAACAAGTAGATCAGAGAAGAAGAGGGATCTTGACACTCAGTTAATAGTAAGACAGGTTGCAGATGAAACAAATAACTAAAAATAAAATACACTGAGATATGGTCGATGAATACTCAGGGGAATTGACAATGAGTGGGTGTGAAGGAGATGAAATATGAGGAAACAAGAGTGGAATATGACAAGATTGAAGGATCTATGATGTGGAGTGATTAGGATACAAATAGATGACAAGGTGGGTAATAGATAATAAGATAGATGTGAATTGGGTTGATGGTGATTGGGCTGAGTTGATGGTGATCGGGAAGGGATCTAGGGTTTGAGGGATGAAAATGGGTGGAAAGAAAAAATGTAGAGGAAGATTGATGACAAGTGATACAAGGGCAAAGCTCTGAGATTGATGATAAAATTGCAAGGTTGATGCAAAATTTGGTGATGGGATGACAATGGGGAATCCAAGCAAGTAAAAGAGTGATACCAAGAAATAAGAGAATTTCAAGTCTTCAAAAGTGATGCACAAAATCTCTAAAGTATCTCCAAGGTGATGATAACAACTATAAAGAAGAGTTAGAAATGAAGCCAACATTGTAAAAAATACTGAAGTCTCAAAATTTGCATCCTCAAGAGAGGAGGGGTATGGGTGTATTTAAATAGGGTCGACAGTGACCCATCATGACCCAGATGGGTCATAAAAAATTTTGGTGGTTTGTTGATTTAGGTGGTGGAGGTTTGATTAGCTCAAGACAATGAGCCCCTATGAGGTGAAATTAGGATTTCAGGTGGTTAATGTGGGTTAGGGGTGTCTAGAGAGGATAAATATTAGTTGGAGGATAAGAAAGTATTAAATAGGGGTAGATGGGAACCTAGGAATGGTAAATAGGGGGCTTACTTGGAGGATAAAAAAGGTTAATGAATAGGTTTAGGGATAATTAAGGGTGATTAGGGATGTCTAGGGAAGACAAATTAATGATATGATTAGGATGGGATTAAAGTAGAAAAATAACATGTAGAGGGATACATGAAATTTAGGAGGGAAAGGGGGATTTGAATGAGAATATAGGTATATGTGTGAGGAATGACGATGAAGGGGAGCGGATGTGGGATGGGGAATAGGAGATACCAAAAATTGGTGTCGACAAGGATACAAAAATATATATACACAGTATATAAATATTCATAATTGTTTAACTAATCATTGTTGTTTTTGTAGTGTGTTACAAATACACCCAAATTACTGGGGTCAAAAACTGAGTAACGGGGAAAAATGTTGAAAGGAACGATAACCAGATCATACCAAGCCAAGAACACAGATGCTAATAAAACACCACGATCTATAAGATGAAAGCAATTCGCCAGAATAAATTTACATAAAACCTTTGCAAATAAATGAGAAGCAATATCATATATTATTATGGAACTCAATGTAATATATTGAGAATGGGCCTTGCTTAAATAGGAAAGGAATAACAATCTAAGAACCAGTCAAGGTCGTAGATCAAGCCATAAATCAAGGAAATAACTACTCATCAAAGAACTAGTCAAGACCATAGATTTAGGAGAGAACTAGACATCAAGGATCTAGTCAATACCATAGATCAAGGGAATAACTAGTCAATACCATAAATCAAAGAAAGAACTATACCTAACAACTAGATAAGATCTCCTAATATCCACACACATAAGTGGGTGAGGATAAATACAATAAAGGTAAATAAAGTGCCTAGGTGAACATGAGCTAAGGTAAATACCTACTCTAACAAATGTTACATGTTTAAATCCCCAAGTATTAATAATTACTTTAAACTATTTATAAAGGGTGAACATAAAGAGATATAGATAAATAACCCAAAAGTTATGTGAGTATGTAAAAGTAAAGTGAAAAATGGAAGATAAAACTATGTGTGTTATGGGTAGAAAATATGAAAAGTCAACACAATAAGAATGTACTATAAAAAAATGATAATGGGTGTGTTATGTTTATAATGATATTACTATGTATAAAATAAATAAATTAAAAAATGTAAGTTAAGGTGTGTCAGGTATAAAACCATTCTAAAAAGTTATAAAAGGTATTTGAAAAATTTGGAAATGGTCATAAAGGATCATTATTTTGAAGACCTTATATGAAAAGGAAAGGGGGAAAATGGAAGGGAGAAAAGGAACATAGGGTCTGTCTAACCAAGGTTACATGGTACACTTTAAATGGTCCTTACCATGAAAAGAGGTACACACACACAAACACAGACACATAGACACACAGACAGACAGACATACAGACAAACAGACAGACACAAACACACACACACACACACACACACACACGTGTGTGTGTGTGTGTGTGTGTGTGTGCGCGCGTGCGCGCGCGCACGTGCGCATGTGTGTGCGTGTGTGTGAACACATATGCTTGATTATTTTCATCTTTATGGTCATAGCTTGAAGGAACTTTTTCCTCAGATCATAAGAGGAAGTGTGTGACCTTATTAAAGGATAAATTTAGGGATTTTATTGAACTCAATACTGAATAAAAATGATTATAATCTATTTGTTTAATTTATTCAAAATAAATTCTATAGATTTACTTTAAAAATTCTTCTTGAATTAATATAAAGAATTATTTTGTGTAATTTTCTATTGATCACATCTTTAATTTTATACTTATATTTACTAAATTATTGTAAGTATTATATGAAAAAATCAATATTTGGATATAAATCATAGATAAATTACAACTTAAATGAGGTTTTTTAATATACGTAATATCCAAGGAGATTTTTCTCATCACAAAAATAAAAGTATTGAAATATATGTGTAGAGTAGAAATAAATGAAAACATGAACTCAAATAAAGTATACCTACCTATGTACTCAACTTCCCACAAGTGAGTCTAAATCATGAATTTCTAGAGTATAGAAAGAGATGATATGTGAACCCAAGTGATACACAACTAAAAATAATTTAATTAGAATATACATTAGATAAAAAAGTAATAAATCTTAAGCTAAGGGGGATGTGATAGAAGGATGAGAGGATGTTGAATAGATGAGTCATAAGTAGGTCATAATTAGGTTGGAATGGATGTAAAACAGTAGTTGATAATGTCATACTAACTATCCTATAAATAAGAAGGATGTAAGGTGTTAGTTGGGAAAAGGGTACATTAATTAGATTAACTGTTGAAAATAATTAGCCATTGGGATGTAATAGTTAGGATCTCTAAGGTAATTAGGAGAAATATGAGAGAGGAGGTAACAATGATTGAGAGAAAAAATCATGAAAGCTAAGAGATGCAGAAAATACTAAATTAGGGATGGAATAAGGTATTTCCTTAAACCCTAATACCTATCATAATACTAGTACATTTGAAAAGAGATGGATAAAATTATATAGAGGAAATGGGAAAGAATTAAAATATAGTATGTCCTCCAAGGGGATGTAATGAGGTAAAAAGGAGGAAAAATAAGCACCAAAAAGGTGTTAATTTTTTTTTATTAGAATCAAGATACACTAATCAAAGGGAAAGACTAGAAGTTTTTGACATCAAATAATGGAGGAATTAAAATATATAGGCATTTACGAAGATAAAATAGAGAAATATAAATATATCCTATGTCATCAATGATAATATATATATATATATAATAGTAAATATGTATCCTCCCTCTCCATGAAATTTTCCCCATTTCTAAAGACCTCACCTAAGGATCTATATGCCTAATATAAGGTGTAGGTTCTATCATAAGAAAGGAGGTACACTTATTGATAGATATTAGGCCTCATACCAAAGTACAAAAAGGTATAACACTCTAAAGGACCTTAAGGTTTATAATAAGGCCTACCGTGGAGTTTGGGCTTTCAAATAGGATACGACATTTCCAAATATGATTATATCATGGTATTTGTGTTTGTGATTGATTTTTTTTGCTTGAATTTCCTTTTTATGGCATGTTTGATTGATTTTTATTTGATAACATGGTTTTGTTTATTTTACTTGTCCTCCTCTATGTAGATTCAAAAGGTTGATCAAATGGGTGTGAAATATTACTAACAAAATATAACCTACGTCTGGATATTATAAAGGAGAACCTACAAACCATTAGTCTTAGATAATCCTAGAAAAGGAATGTAGGAAATAATATTATCTCAATAACAACTTTGGCAGGCATGACATGAAGTGTAGTACAAAGGTAAATAATGAGCTATTTATTAGTATGCCTCACACATGATACAAGAAAATAAGGATGATATAAGGATGAAAATATTTGATAGTTTCATCACAAGAGAAGGTAAAATATGTATGGAAGACAAGTAGATAGATAAATTACAAGAGTTGAGCTATAAGAATCACAATTGATTCAAGGAGAAAAATGATACTCTCAATCATCACTATTCCTATATAAGAGGATGCCTAGCTAAGTTATGAAAATTAAAATATATCAAAAAAGTGATCTTAGCAGATGATCATTTATAGGAAGGGCTTGAATATATTACCATCCAAAATTACAAATTGTAAAGAAAGAGATGTGGTAATACAAATCATAAACAAGGTAGTACTATCCTAAAGCTAGGAATGTATAATCACATAAAAAAAACAAAACGTAATTGTATACACCCAAAATTACATGTGCTACATTGTCAAAAATGGGTTACAAAAGTATCCAATGATGATCCAAGTCCTTTCAAGAAGGTGTTCGAGCTCCAAAACCCATTCAAAGTGTATATTTGTTGCCTAGACATCTTTACTTAGCCTTCCCACACTTTTTTCCATCTTTTTTCTTCTTTCTGCGCATGTTTTGGCCTTTAGTGCCAGGACCACTGCCCTTCCTGGGTGGTGGTTCTGAAACCACCACCCAGGCAGGGTGGCAGTCCTGAAACCACCACCCTGCTTAGGGTGGTAGTCCTGCCTGCTTTTTCTAGATTCGATCATGTGTGTTTTAACATGCAACGATTCACTTAACTTCACTTTTAGCATGCATCCGTGGGCCAAATTTTCTAAAATAGCTTTGATTGCTTGGTTATCCTTCCTAATTCTATTTTTAAATAGATTTAATTAGTTGGAACTGTTTCTTCGTGCCTTGTGCATGAAGGCACATCCCAACCCCAATTCTTATATATTCCATGCTTGTATTCAAGAAAAAGGCCTAAGAATTTTTGTGTATCTTGCATTGTATTGCTTGCCACAATCTTGCTAGGAATTACATAGCCAAGCTCAGATCTCTTGTGTTATCTCTCTTCTACTTGCATTGTATCCAGACTATCTTCAAGATTCCATTGCTCAAGTGCCATCCTCCTACTGTTGTTCTTGCATTCCCAATCCCTTGGACTCATATGAACACTCAAAGAAAGAAAGGAACAAACTGAGGGGACAGATACAGATATAACTAGATTTTTCCAAAGCTCTTGCTTATCCAGGTTGGAATTGTGTTTTATTTTTCTTTATTTGTTGAATTGTCAATTACAAATCACTAGTTTCAATTACATATCAAATAGAGTAGAAAATTGTTCATTTCAATAGGTTAGGCAATCACAAGTAGATCAAATCATTAGAATTTTTTTTAACATTACCAGGGAAGTTGTGGGGAATAATATCCATTTCAGGGTCATGATTTTTTATTCACCTTTGAGGTAGGGTTTGAAGGGTTTTTGATTGAATTAGGTTATTTGTTTTAGGTTAGATTCACATATTCACACAAGTAACCAGCTACATCTGGATGATAACTTGTCTTTAGTTTATTTATTAGATTAGAATGCATTTCTTAAAAACTATAAAAGACCAAAAATATTTCCTTTGATAGATTAGTTTGCTTTTATTGCTTTGTTCTGATATATTGTGAAAACTCCAAAAACATAGGTTAGATTTCCTTTAGTAATTAGTTTTCTTATCAAAATCACTTTATTTCATTTTGTATGACCATCAATGGTCCACAACAAGAAAAGATGTATTGTTGTGATCCCTTGGTCCCACAACCCAATGGGCTAGAATTGATAACTGACATTGATACAAGTTTACGTTTGACAGTCTTACACACACCTACAACTTTTGATGAGAAAATAGAACAACTAAATATGCTAAACATCAATGTTAATCAAGCCTACAATTATTGGACTACTCCTGGAAATAGGGTTTGATTACGTGCATGACCATACAAGGGCCACAACCTCCACAAGTCTTTGGTTGTGATCCTCAGGTCCCACAACCCAATGGGCCTGCTAACTAGTTAGACATTGACACTAGTTTGCATACATTAGTATTCAGATCTTCACCACTTCCACCAGACATTATTGCACAACTTTCCTTACTGAACATAGCAGCCGATTAGGCTAAGACTTTCTGGACTAGACTAGAAAATCACCCATAAATCCCTGTGGCTCCACCACGTCTCTCGTTATTACTTCCATGACCTTATCTGGAAATCTATACGAGGCACCCGTAGGTCATTTTCCAGGTGTTAAACAACTAATAAATAGAATCTTGGCATTACTTGATATTGATTGGAGTCTCCGAGCAACTATTATATCAGACCGAGCCATCACACCACTTCAAGTTAGGAGAGCATTCTTTGCCTTAGACTCACAGATCCTGATATTGTGTGTTGAAGATATAATATTTCCCAATTAGCTTGATCCCCATCACTACACTCACATTCACATTCATTCTACACTGGCTGTCTTGGCACAACCTTGAGAGGTTAGGTGCAAAGAAGGTCACGTGTTGATTTTCTGTCGTACAAATTGGTGAACCCAACGTGAAGAGCTAGTCTCTAAATGTTTCCACTTTCTTTGTCCATCCTTTATTCTATGGGTATTCTTATACCCCCCAAATATGTCGGGATATGATGAGTACGGTCGACCCATCCCAGGTTTTGACATGTATAACTACCAATCAAGTATACCACAACAATCACCTTCACTTTCAACGTGGGAAGACAACTACTCATTGGTTCAAAACCCTCTTCTTTAGGGAACCAATGTTGGTTCCTCTGTACATATTGAGGAACTTGACCAAATCACACAAACCTATCCTCATGAACAATCAAGTTCAAACAACATGAATTTCACTGGGGAAGTAAGTTCATCTCCTTAGGTATTGTTTCGATAGCCCATTAGCATGCAATCAGACCAAATCTTGCATCTAGATGAGGAATATTTAGCACGATATGCTAGGAGTGAACAACACTTCCAGAACATGAACCAAGATTTTGATAGGTTGCAAGGACAAGGTGATGTTCTACTCCAAAACAATAACGCTACCCCTCCACCAACCAAAAATACTACTAATGAGGGGTGGCAGCATAGTGAACAATTCATAGCAGGATACCATACTCCTCAACAACCTCTGAGGGTTCAACAGAAACCACCAAAGAAAAGTACTACCCTATTAATGGGTGATGTCATTTAGACATTGGTAGACAAATTCAAGGAGCTAGAGCTTTCCCAAAATGCTCAAAATTCATACGCAGGGCAAGCACAAACTTCTCCCTACCCACAAAATTATGGACAAATACCTACTGCACAGAATCCTCCAGTTTATATGGGTACTCCAAACCCTAGAGATATGCTTATGGGGATGGGCACCTTGGGTATGCCCCCTCATGCCACATATGGATATCTGCAACAGGCACTAGCCAGAAGTGCATTCTCAAATGCATACCAGCCAGAAATGCAACGTTCCCTGGCTTTGTGCCTTCGATTCCATATCAAGGTAATCAACCCCCCTATGTACACATGTATTCTAAATCTCTACAGGGGGATATGTACACCTACCCAGGTCTATATGGACAACCACAGGGGATGCCATACGCCCCAACAAATGTTTATGTTGGCCCATTTCAAAACCTGATGCAACCTCCACCTCCCCAACAAGGATCTTCAATGGTGGAAACATACACAATGGGGACCTATTCTGAATATCTTAAGGAGCCTCTAGACTTCTCCATTCGGATAGTCATGCTCCCAAGACCCTTTCCCGATCTTCCAAAATTCAAAGGGGAGGGTGATCCTTAATGCCCACATCAAAGCTTATGCAATGGCCATTTGAGAGATGATCCCATGGGATGCAGTTGTTGTGAAGATTTTCCCTAAGATGCTAGAAGGTATTGCTCTCGATTGGTACTATAGGATACAAGAGGCTTCAATACACTCCTTCAAGCAACTTGTATCAGAATTTATTAAAGATTTTGATATGAACAAACTTTTGAGAACAGGAATCAGGGAATTCCTTCATATCAAGCAAGAGCACAATGAGTCTGTAGCCCACTTCATTCAAAGGTGGCGACAAGTTCTCTACTCCTCTACAAGCACTCCAAATATGGATCAAACAGAGCTTTGTGATTTTTTCCTCCACTCTCTCAATAGGGAGACAAAGGAAGAGGTTCAAAAGTTCCCACTAAGGAGCTATGAAGAGGTGCTAGAGGGTGCTCTTCAAATTGACCAAGCAGCCATTGACAGTGGTCGTAAGACTTATGGAGCTAATGGAAGGTTAGTCACCCCTAATCAAAATAACCCCAGTTACTCCAACAACACGAATAACAACCAAGGACCAAAAATACTCAATAAGAATCATGGAGTCACAATGGATGGGGTGATGGACCAACCTAAGAAACCTAACGTTGTTAATTCTCCCAATATAAAAACTTCAAACAATAACAATAACAATGAAAACAATCAAAGAAATAATAACTTCTCGCCCTCAGTCAAAGTTGTAGATTTTAACCGTCAACAACAACAAAAACAACAAAAATGATAACCTCAGATATCAAGACAAACACAGACCCAAGGCCCTAACCAATACCCAAGTGGGTATCCAAACCAATTTCAAAACCAAGGGCAAGGGTTCCCAAATTTTAACCATAACAATCAACAGCTGAACAATAACCGTAATTTCAGACCACAACAAGGTGTAAACCAAAGGCCTCGAGATTACGATCTTGATTTATATTGTGGTTTCCATAGGGTTCATGGGAATGACGCAAGAACATGCCACAATTGTAACAAGTTTTTACAACATTTTCCAGAGGATCAAAGACAGTTATTTGTTGACATGTTTTTGGCAAACCCTACAACACCCACTCAAAACACCTACATGGGACCAGTATCTCCACAGAACACACCGCTTGGAATCTTTAACAATCCTCTCCCCACATGTCCAAAGGATGGTAGAATAGATCCCAATAGTTCAAATAAATGGTATTGTAATAGGGACCCATGATCGTGAAGCCTCAACTTCATCAAACCCACAAGTGGCACCTCCTTTGGATGGTCTTCCAACAAATGAAAATTATGGGGTTGGTTGAGTTAGACACTGAACCTCAAATTAATGTTGCCACTAGAACCAAGGATTATTCTTCACAGCCTATTTGATCTACCCAACCACATCAAATGACATTCGCGATATGCTAAGCAAGCTAGTAGGAGCTTACAATTTGATCAACGAATTAACTAAGACCTTCTCTCACATTTCCTTCTTGGATCTGTTAAAGAATTCCCCTACTCATAGGGCCACTCTACTAGAAGTGTTGGGTCTTGGTCATTTAACTAATGTCACCCCTCCTCCAGAAGCACAAATAAACCATGTGGACTTTGATGTCTATCCTCCAGGGAATCCTGAAAGAGATGTTGGATTTGTATTCGACATCAACAAGATGCCCACACATGCTGAAATAGCTCATAGAGGTGATCCGACGTTATTTTTACAAGTTTGGATTTACAACAACTATGTAAAGTGTGTGATGATTGATGATGGGGCAGCAGTCAACATAGTCCCCTTCTCTTTCCTTCAAAATCTAGGGTACAGAGAGACCAATTTCTCTTCAACACGAAATACGCTGAGAGGCTACGACAACCTCAAAGCAACGTCAATCAGAACTATAGTGTTTTCGGTCACCCTTGGACCTAAGATGGTGCTAACTGAGTTTTATATTATAGATCGAGAAACCAACTATAATATGATCCTTGGCCATCCTTGGATTCATCGCATGAAGGTGATTCCCTCCACTTTGTTTCAAGAAGTTAGGTTCCTACATTTAGGGAAGGTCTTTGTGGCACAGGGTGATCCAAAACCCTTCAACATACACCTAGCTAACTTGAAAAAGAGGCCAGGGATCCACTCTAAGTTTGAGCTTCCTACAAATCAGTTAAATAAACCTGTAAGCTCAGTACCAGAGGAAAATTTGGTTCCTACAATGGAATTAGAAGTCACGGGTTTGATCGAAGGCATTCTGGTAAGTCAAAGATGAAACCATCATCATAGAGACAATATCATTAGGAACTACGGAAAATATTTTCGAGCTATTGGAGAAATATTTACCCATTCTCCTTCCTTTCGATTCTATGGGCATGGGACATACCCTAGGACTCAGTTCTCTTCCAGCAAATGAGGTTTGTATGGTTGAGGTAACTGAAGTAAAGGAGAAAGATTCAAAAGATGATCTAATGTCCATTTTTCCAAGTAACTGTTGGACTCTCCATTTTGATGGAGCCAAATTCCATTTTGGCATTGGGGTAGGTGTGATTCTTACCTCTCCTGAGGGAAGGATTCTACCTTTTTCCTTCAAATTAAACTTTGAGTGCACAAATAATGGGGCTGAATACAAAGCCCTTTTACTTGGTCTCATTGTGGATGAGAGAATGGGTGCTCTTAATATTAGGGTGCTGGGTGATTCACAACTTTTTGTGAATCAGGTATCCAAAGTATATGAGACTAGAGCTGAGCATTTATAACTCTATAAAATAGCAGTGTTGAATTTAACAAAGAGATTTGACTTCATATCAATCAAAGAAATTCCACGAGAGCAGAATCTCCTTGCAGACTCGATTGCAACTTCCACTTCTCACTTTACTCCAAGCAGTGAGTTGGAAGATTCAAACTTCACGGTCTCAGTTCGTGTAGAACCTTTGGTTCGTAAGACACCAGTAACTCCAATGTTGACATACATAGATACTGAGAGTGAGTTTGTCATTGTAGATCACATTGACATTGAAAAAATAACTCTAGAATATCTAAACGCTCTCATAGAATTACATCTTACACATCACAAGGTTAATATTTCTCTAATTCCACACTCTTCTTCCTATTTTGGAAATCCCATGATAGAATCTTCCCTTGGAGGGAACTCAAAATTTGTGAGGTAGGAGAAGAGGGGGATTTAGAGTTTCCTCCAGTCCCACCTGAGTTTGAGGAAGGAAATGCCTCATTAATCGAGGGAATAATCGATATAAATATTAGGACCAAGGAAGAACCAAATATTATGAAGCTAGGGTCCTCTTTAACTCCTGAGGAGGTTGAAATACATACCCACATTCTCAAGGAGCATCAAAAATCATTCATGTTTAACTACAAAGAAATAATGGGGATTGCATCACACATTGCAGGTGCACAATCTCGTCACCAAACTAGATGCTAAGCCAATTAAGAAAAATTCAAGGCCCATGAAGCCAAAGGTGGCCCTCATGGTGAAGGAAGAAGTGATGAAACTCCTCCAGGTGGGATTCATCAAGCCAGTTGACTACTCATAATGGGTGTCTAACATAGTCCCCGTTCTCAAGAAAAATGGAAAGATCCACATCTGCATAGACTTTCAGGATATAAATAAGGCTTGTCCCAAAGATGATTTCCCATTACCATCCATCGATGTTATCATTGACACAACTAGTTTTGAGTTGTTGTCTCTCATGGATGGATTCTCTGGGTACAATCAGATCAGGCCAAAACTACATTTATAACTCCTTGGGGAACCTACTGTTATGTTGTCATGTCATTCAGGCTTAAGAACATTGGTGCTACATACCAACGAGTGATGACTTATATATTCCATGATCTTATACATAAGATTGTGGAATCCTACATGGATGACCTGCTGGCTAAGTCCAGAAAGTGCTGCGATCACCCAGAGGTGCTTCGTATCATACTTTCTTGCTTAATCAAATATGGCGTCACATTGAATCCAGAAAAATGTGTGGTCAGTGTAACTGGAGGTAATATTTAAGGGTACATCATATATTCACAAGGAATTGATGTGGAACCAACCAAAATATGAGTTGTATTGGAAATGATTCCACCAATGGACGAGTCTGGCATCAGATCTTTTCTTGGAAAACTTGGGGAAATCCGAAGATTTATCCCTGACTTGACCTTTTTATTCACCCAATCAACAATTTGTTGAAAAAGGATTATAGCATTGATTACACAGAAGAATGCAATATGAGGCATTTGAGTCAGTTAAACAATTCTTATTGTCCCCTCCCACGCTCATACCACCTAGGTCAGATCGCCCTTTGATCTTGTATTCACAAGCTACAGGATGTTTCGCTAGCCTGCATGTTGGCTCAAGAAGATGATGATAAACAAGAACGTGCAGTCTATTTTATTAGTCAAACATTTCTTGATTATGAGATGTGTTACACCCAGGTAGAAAAAGAATGCCTTGCCATAGTCTTTGCGATAAAGCATTTAAGACATTATATGTTGAATCAAGAAACAAGGGTTATTGTTAAGACAGATCACTTGCGGACATTCCTCACACAAGGATCCTTATCTAAGAAGGTCAGGCACTTCATAACTCTTGATGGGTGAATTTGAGATAACGTTTATTAATTAGAAATCCATCAAAGGAAAAATCATTGTGGACTGGTTGGCTGATAATCCGTTAGATGGAGGTGATCTGGTAGATCTAGACTTCCCCAATGAGTGTGTATACTTCGTCAAGACTAGGCCCCCCATTTCTGTGTGTCCATGGTATACTGACATCATTAATTTTATAGTGGACCATACGTATCTAGAAGGGGTAACATCACAACAAAGAAGGTGGTTACGTGTCATTGCCGCTAAGTATGTTATTTTGGAACAGGTGCTCTATCATAGAGCCTTTGACAAAATGTTGTTAAGATGTGTTGACGCAGAAGAATCCAAAAATATTCTTTATGAATCACATAATGGAGTATGTGGAGGTCACTTTGGCGGCCATGCCACTACTCGAAAGATACATCGGATGGGCTATTTCTGGCCCACTCTAGAGCATGATGCAGTAGAGTTTGTGCGTAGATGCCAAAAATTTCAAGAGTTCTCCCACGAGATCCACATACCGGCACAAGCTTTGCAACCAATTGCAACCCCATGGCCCTTTTCCACATGGGACATGGATTTGATAGGGAAATTCTCTCCCTCATCAACAGATGGCCATAAATTCATAATCACGGCCACATAGTACTTTACTAAGTGGGTAGAAGCTATGCATCTTACCACTGTACCTAGGTCTGTGATCACTAAGTTCATCTTGAACCAATCATTTGTAGGTACAGGGTGCCACATGTCATTATCTCGGATAATGGCACATCCTTCAAAAATGATGAAGTAATTGTGTGCAAAGTTCAAGATAAGTCATCACATGGCTTCTCTTTACTATCCTCAAGCCAATGGACAGGTTGAGGCTACGAATAAGACATTAAAGTCCATCCTCCTTAAGACCATTAAGGAGAACAAACGAGATTGGCATTTAAAGATTTTTCCAGCCTTGTGGGCCTATCGGACATCAGTTAGAACACCAACAGGGGAAACCCCCTTTTCTTTGGTATTTGGTGTGGAAGCAGCGTTACCGCTCGAGGTCAAAATATTGAGTCTCCATATTTTGCTGCAAGGAATCTTGGGAGAAGAAGGCTATCAAGAATCACATCTCTCTTAGTTAGAAAGTATTGATGATGTTAGACTCAATGCTGAAAATGACACAACGTTTATGCTGACTGAATGGCTCAGAAATACAACAAGAAGGTTTACGAGTGTGAAATATATGAGGGAGATTTGGTCTTAAGACTTGATATCCAGGATAGACAAAAAGATACCGGCAAAGGAAGAAAATTTAGACCCAGGTGGTTGGGTCCATATCGAGTAGTAGAAGACTACAAAAATGGGGCATTTCACCTGTGTACACTAGAGGGTGAGGAGTTTAATGAATCTATGAACTCTCTTCACCTAAAGAGGTATTACGCATGATCCATTAGTATTTTCATATGTACATTACTGCATCTGCATTTGCACTTTCATTTTCAAGTTCATTATGTAAAATTTGTGATCAAGGGACTTATTCTTATAGCAACTCCTAAAAACTTTTGAAAAACAATGGAAAAACATTCAAATCATATCTCTTCAAATTTTCATGGTATCATCAATTGTTTCTGAATCATTTCATCAATTCAAATAGGATAAGACAAAGTTTTGACCATGACCATACCAAGGCCTGCATACTTGGTTCTTCTTATAGTCTCTTTCTAGATTAGGTGTCTTTTCCTATAGTTTGTTCTAGAAGCTTCATGGTGTCACATCTATCCCATAAATATCTCTTTGGAAATAAGAACATACTAAACATTTTTCCTAGATGAGTAAGTCAAATGCAAATCCACAGAAAAAAATTATTTTACACATTTCTTTGCCCTACCAACCTTCGGTGTTGAGCCTGCATCTCTTACTGGTGATGTAGGGTTTGGAAAGGAGAGAAATTCCCTTACTCGCCTATTCCTTGTCCATGGTGATGAGCCCATGCTTCCTACTAGTAGCATGGGGCAAGGTGTAGGGGGTCTCTTTGATAAACTTGAAAGTTAGAACAATTCATTCAAATATTGTGAAATCATAAGTCAAAAACAAAGTGAGTTAGATGTCCAAAATTCCAAAAGAGTTTAAAACCTCAAAACCATATTTTGTCAACCAAGTAACCATCTATAGATTTAAGTCTAGATAAACTGGAAAGCACATCACATTCTAAACTATGAAGTAGCTTGAGTAGGGTGAGGTTGTAGTGTCTCAATTTGGTCCTGTCAAACCATTGTCTTTCCCTCATCATTACCATTCAACAAAATTTCATAACTTGTGCCCTTTCTGGCTCTTGGTGTTGAGCCCTCACATCCTACTGGTTGTGTGGGTTCAGGAGTGGGGCAAGTACATTTACTTATCATATCATTGTATCACCATGTTTTTCCAAGAAAAAATGAAGTATCAAATATTTCTTGAAGAAACTAAAGTTCAAACATCACATTGTGTTCGCATTATCATATATCAACATTATAAAATACAAAAAGAAATCATTTTGTTATCATTTCACATCCACTGCATGCATTCTGAAAAGCATAGAAAAATAGAACTTCTAAATGTCTAGAGTACACATGAGAAATAAATTGAAAGAGAGTCAACTTAGATATAATGGATTACTGAACCAAAAATAAAATTTTGTATATATCATGGTGAGTCAAGTTTGTATACAATGCCATCACACCCTAAGGTGTGGTCAAAACGCTCGCAATGAGCCCAAAATATACAAAAAAATCATATAGTGCCCGAAAAAATGGAAACAAAGCAATAAATGGCCCAATGGCCTGTCAATCCCTGTGGGATCCCTCGAATGGTGCATGGCCATGTCCAGGGCTCCTACAATGACTACAATGACACTGGGAATGAGCTGAATGGTGTGAATGCTCATGGTGGTGGCTTCTCGCTGTGGTCTCACTACGGGAATGGCTCTGCCTCATCAGATGCTTGAAGGCCTCATATCTGGCCACCTGGGTATGAAGGGAGGTCACCACCTCCGTTGTCCTCCAAATAGGAGAAAACACATCAGTGTGTCTACCGGTAGCTAGCGGCTGACCTGAATCCTCAGTCAGCTCAGCTTAGGTCTTCCTTAAGGGAATCAACAAGGTGTCCACACACACCCATTGGATAAGCTCTTTACCACTCTTATGTAGTCACTGCAAGCAAAGAAATAAGAAGAAACAGATAAGTTAGAAAACCACAAACACAAATAAAGAGAGAATTACCAAAACTAAATATTTCAAATTAACACATTTAAGAGAAGAGTATCAAACATACTCGGATCTCCGGGCATCTAGGTAGGGTTAGTGACTACTGATGCTTATGCTACTGGTGGCTGTGGGGCCTTCCTAAAGCCAGAGGCCAAATGATGTCCGATCATGGACTCATCATCCCCCTCCACATCTAGAGGAAATGGCTCCTCTGAGACCAAGGTCTCTCTCTCTACACTAGCCTCCTCATGTGCACTGCTCTCAGGATATCATGAGTGTCATGCCACTCAAGATTTCTCTCCTCCTCTATCCATACGGGCTGCCTTTCCAGTCTCTGCATTACCCCCCTCATCCTCCTCCTTAGCCTCCTCTCTGAATGAACTCCTCCTCGAGTCTCATCTCCTGTATGCTCCTCAAAATCAGAGTCTACATCAATAAGATCATCCTCCTCTCCGCTCTGAGCAGGAGCAGCTGTAATTTGGAGTAAAGGCACTCAAGGGGCACCAAATGCCCATTGAGCATGGACCACATGCCTAACTGCAATAGGCACACCTAGAGTAACTAATATCCAGTCGAGATATCCTCTAGGGCCCTTTAGGGCCTCCTGAATGGTCTTGTAGACTGACACCAATGGAGGAATTATTTCAGCATATGGGAGGCCAAATTGCTGAGGAACCTGATCAAATGGATGAGTCTCTATTATACCATCCATGTCAAATAACTAACTTGTGGAAGAGCAAGCTACAACCGTGGTCACCTCCTATCCCCATAACCCTGCCATGTCCTGGTAGGGAGTGGTGAGCATGTCTGCCATAGTCAGAGAAGCTACTGGCTGGTGTGGTGTCCTGAGAACTGACATAGTTATCCACCTCACTGCCTAGACAGACCCTAGATCCAATACCTATACTCCCCTTCCATAAGGGGTGAAGTTCTCATATACCCAACTCATAACAAGAGTGGGGTGGCTCAGTGACACCCCTGCAATTAGAACTACCCTGTATAAGTCATGGTAGGTAGTCCCTAGGATGTCTTCTCCCCAGGTGTACCTATGGCCATGTCCCTCAATCTATGTTATAATAGGAGCCCAACAGTAGAGAAGGGTGTCCCCCCTTTGTCCCTGATCAATCGTGAGGAAAAGATACCCATAATGGATCTCCAAATGATGGGGATAGTGCAATAGCAATGTACGGGACTTTCATCCCCTTCTTCAAACCAGATGAGACAATGGAGTATCCCATATACATGGGCCACTGTGTCATCATGGACCTAGATCCCATTGTCTCCAAATTCCATCTCCTCCCAAGAATCGGGAGCCCAAGGATGTGATATACATCCTCCAGAGTAATGGTCCACTCGCCCCTAACACCTGGAAACTAGAAAGTGTTCCAATTTGTCCCAGTAGGAAAACAAGTCACACAATATGTGACTAGCAGGGGAAACATGGGGAATGTGTGTAATCCTCTAGATGCCTGCCCTCTGGAGGGTGTCCCTCTCGACCTGAGTCAACTGGTCCAGAATCCCAAGGAGCCAATCACACTCCCTCTCTCGACTCCAAAGGATGTACTCCTCCTCCTTCTGCATTCACCAAAACATGGAAAAAGAGAAAGTTAGTAACATATACAAGAAGATAAGCTCACCAAAAACATGAAAAAACATGAAAAATCCAAAAAAAATCAAGTTAATGTATGTTTTGGTCATTCTATTCAGAACTGCCGTCGCCCAGTGGTAGGGCAGCGGTTCCAGTGACTGCCGCCTTGCTTTGGGCAGCACTCCAGGAGCCAATTTTCCAAACGTTCCCTTAACCCTAAAAAAATGCAAAAAATACCATTTCTGACAAAAAAAAAGAATGCCCTATGGGTGTCCCCCCCTTAGAGACTCATTTAAGACAAAAAAAATTGAAAATAATCCCCCCTAGGTGAACTTTTCAACATTTTTACATTTTAGGTATGAAAAGACAAAAGTGAAAATAACCAACCTTAGACCATGTTGGTCAATCTCCCACATGTGGAGGCACGATCACTATCTCACAATAGTCGTTTCAGCTGTACTCTCATTGGAAATGGTCACCGTGGATCCAGAGCTCCAAATTCACCAAATCAAGAATGCACAAATGAATTGAAAAATGGGTTTGTTTTGATATATATATTTCTTTAATCTTGTTTTGAGTGTATGTGTTCACAGGGCTAGAGCGTTGGCACAGGTATATCTCTATATCCCCACACAAATGGTAAGTCCTCTTGTTGTTTTGATTTAGTGTTTATTTTTTTATATTTTGTCTATCTGCACTTGAGTCTTCTTTCTCTTGCAAGTAGCGGGAGTTTGAATGGTGATGTTTCAACACACGAGCATGTCAGGTATAGCTTCTAACTCCCTTTTTCGGGAACACCATACTCAGACTCTACGTTTTATGCCTTTTCATGGCTAAGATGCTTCTCTGAGGGGGCAATATGTATGCACCCAAAATTACATGTGCTACATTGTCAGAAAATGGTTACAAAAGTCCCCAATGATGATTCAAGTCCTTTCAAGAAGGTGTTTGAGCTCCAAAACCCATTCACAGTGTATATTTGTTGCCTAGACATCTTTACTTAGCCTTCCCACATTTTTTTCTAATTCTCCTACTTCTTTCTATGCACATTTTGACCTTTAGTGCTAGGACCACCACCCTGCCTGGGCAGTGGTTCTGAAAATGTCACCTAGGTAGGGAGGCGGTTATGAAACTGCCGCCTAGGAAGGGCGGCGGTTCTGAAACCACCACCCTATATAGGGTGGCAGTCCTACCCGCTTTTTCCAGATTCCATCATGTGTGTTTCTAACATGAAATGCTTCACTTAATTTCACTTTTAGCATGCATCCGTGAGCCAAATTGTCTAAAAATAGCTTTGATTTTTTGGTTCTCCTTCCTCCTATTTTTAAATATATTTAATTAGTTGGAACTACTTCTTCTTGCCTTATGCATGAAGGCACATCCCAACCCCAATTCTTATATATTCCATGCTTGTATTCAAGAAAACTACCTGAGAATTTTTGTGTATCTTGCATTGTATTGCTGCCACAATCTTGCTAGGAATTACATAGCCAAGCTTAGATCTCTTGTGTTATCTCTCTTCTACTTGCATTGCATCCAAACTGCCTTCAAGCTACCATTGCTCAAGTGCCATCCTCTTACCGCTGTTCTTGCATTCCCAATCCCTTGGAATCATATGAACACTCAGAGAAAGAAAGGAACAAACTAAGGGGACATATACAGATACAACCAGATTTTCCAAAGCTCTTGCTTATCCAAGTTTGAATTGTGTTTTGTTTTCTTTATTTGTTAAATTGTGAATTTCAAATCACTAGTTTAAATTGCATATCAAATAGAGTAGTAATTTTTTTCATTTCAATAGGTTAGGCAATTACAAGTATATCAAATCATTAGAAATTTTTCTCTTTAACATTACCAGGGAAGTTGCGGGGAACAATATCTCTTTCATGGTCATGATTTTTTCTTCACCTCTGAGGTAGGGTTTGAGGGGTTTTGATTGGATTAGGTTATTTTTTGTAGATTAGATTCACATATTTGCACAAGTAACCAGCCACATCCAATTGATTACTTGTCTTTAGTTTATTTATTAGATTAGAATGCATTGCTTAAAAACTAGAAAAGATAAAAAATATTTCCTTTGATAGATTAGTTTTCTTTTATTGCTTTGTTCTGATATATTGTTAAAACTCCAAAAACATAGGTTAGATTTATTTCAGTAATTAGTTTTCTTATCAAAATCACTTTATTTCATTCTGTATGACCATCAACAGTCCACAACAAGAAAATACGTACAGTTGTGATCCCTTGGTCCCACAACCCAATGGGCCAGAGTTGATAACTGACATTGATACAAGTTTACATTTGATAGTCTTATGCACACCTATAACTTTTGCTGAGAAAATAGAACAAATAAATATGCTAAACATCGCTACTAATCAAGCCTATGATTATTGGACTGCTCCTTGAAATAGGGTTTGATTACATGCATGACCATACAAGGGCCATAGCCTCCACGAGTCTTTGGTTGTGATCCTTAGGTCCCACAACCCAACGGGCATGCTAACCAGTTAGACATTGACACTAGTTTGCATACATTAGTATTCAGATCTTCACCACTTCCACGAGACATTATTGCACAACTTTCCTTACTAAACATAGCAGCTGATCAGGCTAAAAATTTCTATACTAGACCACAAAATCACCCATAAATCCTTGTGGCTCCACCACATCTCTTGTTCTTACTTCCATGACCTTATCTTGAAATCTATATGAGGCACTTGCAGGTCATTTTCCGTGTGTTCAACAACCAACAAACATAATCTCGGTAGAGCTTGATATCGATTGGAGTCTCCAAGAAGCTATTATATTAGACTAAGCCATCACACCACTTCAAGTTAGGAGAGCATTCTTTTCCTTAGACTCGCAGATCCTGATATTGCATGTTGAAGAAATAAGATTGCCCAATTATCTTGATCCCCATCACTACACTCACATTCACATTTATTCTTTGTCGGCTGTCTCAGCATGACCTCAAGAGGTCAAGTGCGAAGAAGGTCATGTGCTGATTTTTTGTCATACAATAATCCATGAAACAAGGTAGATGGTACTAGTTGGGAAAAATAATAAAAAAAGTAATAGTCACAATGGGTAATATAAGGACGTAATGTGAGTTTATTCACCCAAATTAGATGTTGCTAGTTGGTTTAAATATTGATCAAACTAAAAACCCTATCGGTAGGATAAATATGAAAGATACTAGTCAAGAAAAGGAATCAACTAGACTAATAGGCCTATAATATAGCAAGGGGTAGATGGGATCATTAGAATAACCTTATTGTAAAAATGTAGGGTCATAAAAGGACATAAGGGACTATTTGGGAGACACAGGGTCAACCTAACTAATCATCATGTAAAAATAAGATAACATGTAAGGGAATATCCAGGAGACAAAGGATTAACCTAACTAATCATCTTGTAGAAATAATAATAAGGAAAATGTGTGAAAATGTGTAACTATAAGATGATATAGAAAGAAAAAAAATATGTCCACACCATGTTAGTATATAAACAATAATAAAAATATGCTAAATGTAAAAAAAATGCTAAAAATATCTAACTAGGTAAAATAAGAGAAGGAATTAAAATATATGTATAGAAAATATGTGTGATTCAAAAGGAAAAACACAATACTTATTCAAGAATTGATCCTTTTCTAGTTTGTAAATGATATGTGCTTGGTCTTAAGATATATTTAACTAGGCATGGAATAAACCTTTTTTGGGCATATTTTCCCTCCTTTTCATGAGTGTAATCCAACTTGAGGACTAGTTCTTCAATCTCAAATATCCATTGTTTTACAAGTTTATTGTGTTGTTTTATGATGTGAGTTTTATACTAAAAATTATGTTGGATAGTGTTAGTAATTTTTTCATCCAAAAAATTTGAGGAAGTGAATTTGGGATTCATAGATTTCTTCATCAATAATGACACCATGGAACTAAATAAGAAGGGAGGGTAACTCAACCATTAGTGGTAGGATTAATGTAGAGACATATATGAGAGAGAAAGTAGTTTCCTAGATGATAGTTCAAAAATTTGCATAGTGGCCTGAAGTTGATGGAGTAGTTTGAAATGTCAATTGGTGTGGGATTCCCAAATGGTTTTTTGGAGGATTTTATTGAGAATATTATTCGTATATTTTTCTTGTCCATTTCATTGTGGATGATATTTGGTTGAAAAATTGTTGTTTATATTGAATTTATCATAGATTTTTTAAATTATTTGTATTTTAAATTCACACAATTATTAGAGATGATGATTTGAGGAATTCCAAAGTGAAAAATAATTTGATTAAGGATGAATTTTGTGGATGTTGCATTGGTCACATTTGTGAGGGGCATGACATCAACCCACTTGGTGAAGTAGTCATGGTTGTGGTGATGAAAGTATGACCATATTGTGAACAATGTAATTTTATAATACAATCAAATCCCCACATTGTGAAGGGCCAAGGAGCATCAAGTGTTTGAATCTTAACCCTTGGGGGATGGATAGTATTTTCATGGAGTTGGAAATGATTTTATCATTTATAAAATGCATGAGAATTGACCTTAAGGTTGGGCCAATAGTAACACATGTGCAGGAATTTACATGTTGTAGCTTTTCTGCTAATATGGCCTCCACAAATGCTCCCATGTGCTTTCTTGAGGAGATAAGGTACTTTTTCCCGATAACATAGTGGAGTAGGGTTCCCTCAAAGTTATGGTAATAAAGAGTATTGTCTTTGATAGGATATTTCAAGGATTTATTGTGGATTTTAATGATTTCTAAATAATCAATGTCCTAAGGAAAAGTATATATTTCAAGAAATAAGATGATATTTTGTTCCAAGGGTTTTATTATTTTTATTAGGATTTTATGTGACAAACGAAAAATGAAGGAAAGAGGAGGTAAGATATAAGGATTCCTCTTATCCCAAATGTCATATTCCTCTTCAAGAGAAGTTTATAGGGTAATAAATGTGTTATTGCCATAGGTAAGAATTAAACCATGGAGTTATCCATCTGAGAAATGAATTTGATTATGAAGGGGGAGAACTGAGTGGCTAAATTGATAACAATTTCATGGTAAATTTTAAGGTTTTCACCTCTATATTGTATTCTCCTCCAGATTATAAAAAAACAAGCTATAAGTCACCCATTGCATACAAGTAGATAATGTTATTAGTAATAGTATCCCACATACCAAGTATGAGTACTTCATACTTAGAAATATTTTTGGCTACCTCAAAGTTGAGAGGAAAAAACAAGGGAAATATATTATTTGATGGGTTGGTAATGACACATACTTCCACAACACCTTCATGACACTTGTTCTTGTCAAATAAGTCCAAATATTCTCATGAAGGTCAACTATGGTTTCTTATATTTCTTCGTGTTTAACTCCAAAGGGTTTGATTGTTGGTTATGAATTACCTACTTTGAGGGTAAGTACCTCAATATTGGTAGTGAATTGGTGAAAGTAGTATATAAGAGTGATTTCTTAGTCTATACCCTCGATGGATAGAACATGTTTGTTGGGTAAGATGTTTGGGATGTGATGATCAACATGAACAAGATAAGAGATGAGTTGATCACCTAGAAATTTCCCCTTTACCAATTTTTGCATAATCATACATAAGTCCAATTCAATGAGAAGGGTCATAAAATTTCCAATTAGATCCATAGGGAGGAAAATAACAAAAAATAAGTAACAAAGAGGGTCAATATGGAGAGTTAAATAATTGGGTTGATATAACATGTAATGTAAGAATTTTTTTGTAGAAAAATATATAGATAAACACGCACACTCTATGGGAGTGTAATACATCTCATGGTTAGAAGTTCTCAGATAATATAATATATGGTATGTTCCTTACCCACTTGGTCCTAATATTCTATCATTGTACTTATTATAGTCTAACTTAACACTTTTAATAAGGAGGTTGTTAATGACATGGGTCTGATAGGTGAGTTTAGGAATGAATCACCAAATTTCTCCAAGCTTTCCTTAGAAGGTGTAAATATTAGGGATGGAATTAGGATGAGGAATTTGAAGGATTACTTGAATTGTTTTAGGCTCCATGTCGATTTCTTTCATATATACGAGAAATCCCAAGAGCTTTCCTTTGGTGACAAAAACTATGAAATTTCCTATATTAAGGAAAACATTGTATTTTTGAAGGCATTCAAAGTCCTCATTGAGGTCACAAGTATGGTATCCCACATGTTGATATTTGAAAATAAGATCATCCATGTGGACATCAATAGTATTATGAATGAGATCATGAAAGACATGGGTCATTACATGTTGATAGATTACATTTTTAAGGACAAAAGGAATCTTCACTTAACAACTGTGAGGATCCTTCTGAAAAAAATTGTAAACTACAAAATATAAAAGAAAAATGAAATAAACTCTGGAAAATAACTTCAATAAATTTTATATCACATTCTGCTTTGATGGGTAAACCTCATTTGATAAATCTCAATACAATAATATTCATGGATACGTTCCTTGGCCTAAACACTTCTTAATATACTAGTTCTATTGTAAAAATTACTACTACCCATGCATGTGGGATAAAACTTAATAGCACATGAGATGACTTACAAAGCACATGCGTCCATAGAATCTATTACATTAATAATGCAAGGAGAAAGGTAATATGAAGGGTATTAACACCCCCCCTTAAAAAATATTTTCCCTCAAACATGAAATTTTAGGAACTGTTGTTGAATCTGGATAAGAGGCTCCCAAGTTAAATCTTCTAGTTACATGTCATGCCACTAGATTAAGACCTTGAATGTTGTGGGAGCACCTATCGAGAATTTTGGAAGGATCAAGAAGGATAGATCCTTCATTCTCGAGATTTAGGAGTACTATTTGTGTCATGATGTGTTGGCCCATAACTTTATTCAAACTAGAGACATGAAATACATGATGAACTTGTAAGCTAGGTGGAAGCTCGAGATTGTATACGATGGAATCGATATTTTGCATAACTTTGTAGGATACATAAAACTTAAGGGAAATATTTTGACACCATTTAAGTATAAAATAAGTATGTTCATATGGTTGTAAGTATAGAAAAACAATATCACCAGGATGAAAGTTGTACTTTGAGTGGTGCTGATTTGCTTGTTATTTCATATGGTTTTGCACATTATAGAGATTGTATCGAAGAGTGTGGAGAATTTGGTCCCATTAGGTGAGGGCGGTGTAGAAATATTGAATTGGAGAACTACCAGGAGTGTAAAGGAGGAGAGGTGACAGAGGTTGGCCATATAATGATTCATATGGAGTCACTTAGTGGAGGTGTGATATGAGGTGTTATACCACCATTCAACAAGAGGTAGCCACTTGACCCACTATTGTTGGTGTTGAGGTAAAACATCAAAGGAATGTTTCCAAATAGTTTTTAAAAATTTAATTTTTACCAACCATTTGTGGGTGATATTCTAAACTCATCCTTAATTGGGTACTTGTCCTACAGAATAATTCTATCCATGAATGGTTGGCGAAAGTGACATCATGGTATGAGACAATGGAGGTTGGGATACTATGGAGGCAGAAGATTTTGTCAATGAATAGTTGAGAAATGGTCGGGGCTATATATGGGTGGGATAAGGAACAAAAATGTGCATAGGTAGAAATGTGGTCCACTATGAATAATATTATTAACTTCCCCCAGATTTAGGAAACTATTCAATGAATTCCATGGAAATATCAATCCAGATCCGGGTTGGAATGGGTAATGGTTGTAACAAACCTAGGGTTTCCATTGTTTCACCCTTGTTACATTGAAATGTATCACATTATTCCATAATTTTTTTGATGTATGACTTCATTCCCTGCCAAAAGAAATTTCTATGAACACGTTCAAAGGTTTTTAAAAAACATGAATGACCAGAAGATGAAGAAGTATGGATTTTGAGAAGAATTTTATGGCGAAGCTCCACTTTATATGGTAACAAAAAGTTCCCTTTATACCACAAATAAGTGTCATCCCAAGAATAGTGTGGGAATGAGGTAGGATCAGGTGCCAATTATTGGACTAGATGTTGCAAGGTTGGATCTTTGTTTCGTTTGGTGTGAGCTTTAACTAATAATTAAACACAATTTTTTTTTTAATATTCAACACAATATGAAATCAATACATAGGCTATTAAATATCCATATAGGTAGCCAAGAAACCTCATAGGAAATAGGATCTAATAACCCATGATAGTCACGGGTAACAAATAAGAAAATTGTAAACAATTTAAAGGAATATACATGTATAACTTACTAACCACCTACTAACCATTACATTACAATATTTACTCACAGTAACAATAAGTAATATTTACCCAATGTAAATTTTAATTCATAACATTCCCCCCTTAGTGTTTACACAGTAGAAAAACATTCACACTTACTCTATAGCTTACTTGATTTGCTCACTCATGATCTTGGCACACATTTGAACTGAAAGTAGAAGAAGGAAAAAATCAAATTCTTATCAACCATTCACTGTCAGGAACACATCTGACCAAACTAGTATGGGAAAACCTACACGAACCATATGATTATTAACCAATCAGTGTAGGGAACACATATGACCTAATCACTGTGGGAACTCAAGTAGGTGATGCAGGAGCTTCATAAAATTAGAAGCATTATGTGGTCAATCCTATTTCTTGTCATGCTATATGAGTGATTGGAATGTTTTAGAAATCATTATAGAGTTTAAGTGAGCTATTGCAAGTAAGAAATAAATATTGAAAATTTGAATTTTCCTCCTAATGAATTTTCCCTCCAAAGGGGATTCAAATTTGTAAAAACTTGAAAAAGTGAGAATTGTCTTGTAATTGCTTGAGAAGGAGGTTTATTGAGTTCAAGAGTGGGTTATGTGTCCAGGTGGAGTGAAATAAGTCTTAGATAGGGGTATAAGTCATTAAAGGATAAAAAATTAATGTAACTCGATACATTTTCTATGTATGAACTTGAAGGCTTGTAAAAATTTAGTTAGGGATATGAATATTCAAGAAAGAGAGGATAAGATCTTGAGGGAGTTAGTTATCAGGAGGATTCCTCATGGAAGAGAGGAGAAACAAGAATGGAAAAAAAGAAGAAACTACACTTTTGTAGGAATTTCGATAATTCTATGAAGAACTCTGCTTTTCCTTTTAATAAACATGTTCCTTCACACTATCTTGTGTATTTTGATACTTTGATGATTCTTCTTGATGATAATTAAGAGGTTTGTTTAGTTTCTACAAGGTGAGAAGTTTGATATTCTTTATTGCATGTTAATAAACTGTGGAAAATATGATTGTGCTCACTTTGTTACTGTGACTGTTTCAAGGAATTTTGGTTGAACGTGAGTGGAAATCATGTGAAGGGGTGAGTATGAGTTGTTATCCAATGAGTGTGATTGTACATGCAGGTTATGAGAGATTATTTACTTGAAAGACTCTTTTATTGTCTCATAAAATAAGTTAGAGCTAAAGGAGGTATGTGATTGTGTCTAGAAACAGAGAATTATTTACATTATTTGTCAATGTGGTGGCTGCATGTGATGTATAAACCTCCATTAAGATAAAATTGTAGTGAAATTCCAAGAAAACATGATATATTTCTTCTATAGGATTCATTCTTGTCAAAGAAGATTATAAGGGTTTCATATCTTATCCCATGCTCGTATGATAATCACTAAGTCTCATGGAAGTTGAATGAGTCTTGCTAAAAATAATTACTAATAAATCAATCTTGGAGAGGATATAAAGACAAAGCTTGAGAAAAAATTTTGAGCCTTGAACCCATCTTCTTGAAAAGTTATAACTAAAAGGAGCTTCTCGGGCTTTGTATTGACACATTTAGGGTTTAACCAAGAAGTGTATATTTAAAATGCCTAGACATGGGAATAAGACCTGATATTTGATAGAAGTGATGAATAAATAGTCATTTAACACATTAAACAATTTTTTTTTGATTCCATTGGTGGGGTTGATAGATAAACTTGATAGTATCAAGGAGGTTCTGTAACACAGCTAGAAGGGCTAGTTTGAAAGTTGAGTTTACAAAGGAAGTATGTTAAATACTAGGAGTTGAGAAATGAGACTTTAGGGGAAGGATATATGTAGTAATGGGTGCTCAAAAACATGTACATTTCACATTAGTACCTTAGACAAAGGAAATTATACATGATAGAATCTTTTAGTAGACCTAGTAAGGGTTTGATGACAAGATTACACAAAGTGAGTTAGAAAGATTTGTAGGTGGAGTTGAGTTCTAAAAATTTAGGATCATTTTATAACTAATAAGGGTGAAATAATTAAGCTTTCATAATATTTTGAGTAGCCATAAAACCTTAGATACATGGTTGTTGCAAGACCTTGTCTTAAGGGGCTTATAAGGGCAATTTGAAGGAAAAGAAGGAAAAGTGAGGTTTTGAACATAATGCAAGCATTTGAATGAGGGAGATAGAATTATAGGAAGGTGAAGACAAAAGGTAAAATGTGGATCCAGGGAAAATTTAAGTCACAAGCCAACTATGGCTAGAATTTCTTAAGTCCATTGGTAGACAAGAAGTTGACTTCAAGGCAAAGGGAAGATGTTTAATCAAGTTCTTGTATTTTGGAGATAAGGATGATTATGAGATCATGAAAAGGGATGAGAGAGCAGGGTATATGAAATATTTTAAGACTAGAGATTGTAGGAAGAAGTCAAATTGCTTACTAGAGTCATATTGACAATTATACAAACTTTTATAACCAAGATAGCTAATGAAAGAAGTGATAGGATTTTTATTTTTTTTATGAATGGATGAAATTTTTATGGTCCACTACATCATGTGGTATAATAGCTAGGATAATGAATGTATTGTTGTGGCTAACAATGAAAGTGTAAGTGTGAATGTGAGATTGCAGGTACAAAGGAAAAGTTGAGAAAAAGTGAAAGAGTGAGAAGAAAAGAAGAGAAAGGAAGCACCAAAAGTATAGGTTGATTCCTAGGTGTGGTGTGGAGAAGAGAAAGGTGAAAAATAGTTGTTTTAGAGAAGAAAAATAAAGAGATGGAAAATGAAGAGCTAGTGACAGAGTTAGTGAGAATGTTAAGCTATAGGAAGAAGAGTAAAGATAAGAAAAAGAAGAGAGATAAGGCCAAGAGGAAAGAGGAAGCAATAAAGTTTGATTTGTGGTTTGAGAAAGAGATGAGAGAAATCAAGAAATATGTAGCCATGGTTGAGGAATGGAAACTAATCTTGGAAGAAGAAAATTTAGATGAAGAGGAAGAGTATGAATGGCAATAAGAAGAACAAGTAATCAGAGAAGAAGTGATATATTGTAACCTGAAGAGGGAGAGTTACTTGATGAAATGGATGAGACAGAAGTGGAAGATGAAGACAAATAAGAAGGTGCAGCAGAAAATCAATATACTAATAAGGTATGTGAATCAAGTTGTGTTTCCATTGAGGTATTTTTCTTGTATATACTCCAAAAGAAGATGAAATAGGGTATGATAGGCCTATATATGATGAAGATGACAAAGATATGGATAAGTTTAAGCTAAATGAAGAAATGAAAATGCTTAATGATTTGTTTTCTCATGTTGACAAGGAGGAAAATAGGTTGGATGAGGTAAATGTAGGTGAAAATGAGTTAGAGCAGTAGATTTAGGAAGTCATGAATGCATTTGAAGAAGGCAATGTAAACCAAATTGACTCCAAAATTACTCATTTAATGTTTGAGATTGATATTTCATTACATGAATTCCTATAAATTGTGGAAAAAGTGTAGTTTAAAAGTAAAAAGAGAGTGGGAAAAATAAAATTAAATGGGGTAATGAGCATGGTGATTAGTTTTTTGTAGGTGAGGTAGATGATTTGTTACAATATTTATAGTGTATGATGAATGAGGAAAGAGAGAGAAAAGGTACAGATGAGAAAATTATTGATTCATGGGTAAATGAAGATGCAAATGAAGATAATTCTAGTGCATGTACATAACTAAGGCAAGATGAGATGATGGAAAACACAAAAAAGAAAATATGAAAGGAAGATAAATAAGAATATGGACCATTTTCAGTCTTTTCAATAAAAGAAGATGACGAAATCATGAGAATCAAGGAATATGAAAAGAATAATGATTTTAAGAAACATGAAAAAATATGTGTATTTGTTGTTGTTGTGTTTAATTGTGTAGGTATAGTGATAGGGGGCTGAAGTTGAAGAAGATTGAGATAGAAATAAAGAGGAAGAAGAGAAAATTCAAGGAAAATGCAAAGATGAAGAATAATACTTGGGATCCATGTGGTTGTGAGACAAGAAAAGGTAGTAGGAGTACAAGAGCAAGGGTAAGGACAAGTCAAGAAGACCAAGAGATGTTAGAAGAAACTAAAGGGCAATATAAGGATCCTTTCTTCTACCTAGGGAGTATGATGCATAAGCATCATGGAATTAGAAGCATTATGTGGCCAATCCTCCTTCTTGTCATGCTATATGAGTTACTGAAATGTGTTAGAAATTATTAGAGAGTTTAAGTGAGCTATTGCAAGTAAGAAATAAAGATTGAAAGTTTGAATTTTCCTACTAATGTATTTTCCCTCCAAAGGGGATTCAAATTTGTAAAAACTTGAAAAAGTGAAAATTGTGTTGTAATTGCTTGAGAAGGAATTTTATTGAGTTAAAGAGTGGGCTAGGTGTCTAGGTGGAGTGAAATAAGTCTTAGATAGGGGTATGAGTTGTTAAAGGATAAAAAATAAATGTAACTTGATATATTTTCTATGTATGAACTTGAAAGCTTGTAAAATGTTAGATAGGTATAGGAAGAGTCAAGAAAGAGAGGATAAGAGCTTGAGGGAGTTAGTTATCAGGAGGATTCCTCATGGAATAGAAGAGGAACAAGAATGGAAAAATAAGAAACTACACTTTTGTATGAATTTCCATAATTCTATGAAGAACTCTACTTTTCCTTTTAATATCCATATTCCTTCACAATATTCTGTGTATGTTGATCTTTTGACGATTCCTCTTGATGAGCATTAAGAGGTTTGTTTAGTTTCTACAGGGTGAGAAGTTTAATATTCTTTATTGCATGTTAATAAATTGTGGAAAATATGATTGTGCTCACTTTGTTATTGTGACTATGTCAAGGAATTTTGGTTGACTATGAGTGGAAATCACGTGAAGAGGTGAGTATGAGTTGTTATCCAATGAGTGTGATTGTATATGTAGGTTATGAGAGATTATTTCCTTGAAAGACTGTTTTCTTGCCTGATAAAGTAAGTGATTAAAAAAAATATAAAATTTTAATAGTTAATGTAAGCTAGAACAACATGTAAATACATTAAATAAATGCAATAAATGACTATGGAAAATGAACCAAGAAACTAATCTAATGAAAGTAGAAACCATAATATGTAAGAGAAGCATGTAAGTGACTTAGTTGATTTGATGAACTTGTCGGACTGTGCCACATAGGTGGTTGGAGAAATAGGAAGAAAGAACAATTGTGAAGAGACCTCGAAGAGGATGGATCCGAGTTATGTAGTTGGATTAGGGTGCCTATAAGTTCCTTGGTTTGTAGTATGGGTAATCTGGTCTTTGTAGGAGGTTTGAAAATGAGTTTTAAAGGTTCAGAAAGTGGTCTAAAACCCTCTCTATTTTTCACATTAACTTCGCTGCACTGCTCTAGGTGTCGCTGATAATCCAAGATGATAGAAAGACCTGTAAGAAACCACAAGAAGTATCAAAACCATAAAAAATAAGAATGCAAATGAATGGGTTAGACTGACCTCAACTGCCATAAAAGTGGGCTTACTAACTGAGTCTAGAAAGAGAGAAATATTTACATTATATTTCACTTTTGTATGAAATAGGGTATGATAGGTCTGTGACTGTGTCTAGAAAGAGAGAAATATTTACATTATTTTTTACTGTGGTGGTAGCATGTGATGTATAAACCTCCATTAAGAGAAAATTTTAGTGACATTCTAAGCAAACCTGATAGATTGCTTCTATAGGAGCCATTCTTGTCAAAGAATATTGTAAGGGTTTCATACCCTGTCCCATGATTGTATGCTAATCACTAAGTCTCATGGAATTTGAATGAGTTTTGATAAACATATTATTGCTAAACAAATCTTGTAGAGGATAGAAAGATAGACCTTGAGCCAAAATTTTGAGCCTTAAACCCATCCTCTTGAAAAGTTATAACTAAAAGTAGCTTCTTGGGATTTATACTGATATAGTTAGGGTTTGACCAAGAAGTGTATTTTTAAGATGCATAGACATGGAAGAAAGAACTAATATTTTATAGAAGTGATGATAAAATAGTTGTTGAACACATTCAACAAAAAAATTGTGATTCCATTGGTGGGGTTTATAGATAAACTTGATAGTAGCAAGGAGGTTCTGTAACACAGTTAGAAGGGCTAGTTTGAAAGGTGAGTTTACAAAAGAAGTATGTGAAATACTTGGAGTTGGGAAATGAGACTTTAGGGGAATAATAAATGTAGTAATGAGTGCTCAAAAACATGTGCATTGCACCTTGATACCTGATACAAAGGAAATTATGCATGATAGAAGCTTTTAGCAGACCTAGTAAGGGTTTGGTGACAAGATTACACAAAGTGAGTTAGCAAGAGTTGTAGGAGGAGTTGATTTCTTAAAATTTAGAAGCATATTATAACTAGTAAGGGTGAACTAAATAATCTTTCAGAACATTTTGGATAACCCTAAAACATTAGATGCATGGTTGTTGTAAGAGCATGTCTTAAGGGGATGATAAGGGAAATTTGAAGGCAAAGAAGGAAAAGTGAGGTTTTGAACATTATGCAAGAATTTGGATGAGGAAGATATCATTATAGGAAGGTGGAGACTAAAGGTAAATTTTGGAACTAGTTCCAAGTTCAGTCCCAAGCCAAGTGTGGCTAGAGTTGCTTAAGTCCATTGGTAGACAAGAAGTTGACTTCAAGGAAAAGGGAAGAGGTTTAATAAAGTTCATGTATTTTGGAGATAGGGATAATTATGATGGCATGAAAAGGGATGAGAGAGTAGGGTATATGCAATATTTTAAGACTAGAGAATGAAAGGAGTCAAATTGCTTACTAGAGTCAGATTGACAATTAGAAATTTTTTTATAACCAATATAGCTAATGAAAGAAGTGATTGGATTTTGATTTTGTTTGATGAATGGATGAAATTTTTATGGTAAACTGCATCAGTAGGAACCATCTACATAATATTAAATGATTTTATAAAGGTTTACCAAAAACATAGGTATGAACTTGAATACATATGACAATTCAATCCCTTTAGAATCATGATGCTAAATTTCACAGTGGTATTTGTTCTTTACTATGTTATTACATCAGGGAATTATTTAGGAATTTCCACATATACACATGAATAGGAATTGACATCTACTCTTATAATTCACACTTCACTAAAAATATGAACATTTTAAATCCACATCACACAACTAAAAAAATAAGTCACCATACCAAAAGTGCGGCCTTGTCATTGGTGACTAATGATAGGTTGCTAATTTACCTCCAACCTCTTGTGCCACCATCCTACAGTGTATAAATACTCAATAAGATGAAATATGAAGCTCAAATTTGTACCATCCTCTTTTTATATGGCATCCCCACATTTTTTCTCTTTGGCAATGAATTTATAGAGCAAGGGTTTGGGGGCAACAACCTCCAGTGGTGTCAAGGGGCAGCACCCCTTGTAGGGTCTTGGGGTAGTGCCTTGAGTGCGCTCCCTATCATGGTACAGGGTGGGGTGGAGGGGGGAGTCCCCAAAGCCAAATAATTTTTTCTTATTTACAAAATTTAAGCACTTCATCAGAAATGCAATTGTTTTCATCTTATCCTCCAAAAATTTAGACATTGGATTTCATTGATAATGCGTTCGTAAGGAATTTTTTTTTCTAATTTTTCTAAAACTTAAAAAACTCTTGAAAAAACGATAAGAAAAACCTAAAATCACTTATTTGAATTTTACAATGACACTTTTTCGACACTTTTGACATATTGATCAATAAGACAACTTTTTACTCTAATAGTCTATTAATCACCCAAATAACACTTTGAATACAATTTCAATAATGACTTTGAAAATTTGAAAAAAAACTTTTGAAAGTGAACCTTTGATAAAAAGATAAAACCTAATGAAAATTAAACAAACTAACATTAATTTACTCAATTAATTAACACAATAATTTTGAGACACAAGCTATAACCAACTACGCCCTTATAGACTAGATTTGTAATAAAGGAAACATCACAAATATAAACATTCCTAAAAATTTACACGATGTCAGTACATCTTCCAAAGGACAATTTTCTTGGATTGAGAATGTTACCATTTGTAACTATTGACAAATAGCACAAAAGGTATACTAGAATGATCCATCTTGACACTACCATCGATGATCCTCCATAAGGATGAACATACTCAAATGTTTTTAATAGTGATTAAGATCATATATAAATCGAAGGTAGTATTCACAAAACTAAATGTAGTTTATAGATCTACCAGATGCCATAGATATTATCCAAAATTTAAATGGAATAAAGATTTATCTTTCTCTATGAAGTTAGGTCAAGATAAAATACATGAAGGAGCATTCATCGAGAATGTGTAAGACTATCTATAGATGAATGGGGTTATAAAATTACTAGTCTTGAATCTAATAACAAGTGAAACCTACAAAATGTTGAGTTGAATCAAACTAATATGAGTAGGATGAGCTCGGGAGGAGACTAGCCTTGTTGGTATGTGGGAATTATTTTGAATTGGAAATGGAAAGTCTCTTCTCATATGTATAACTGCATAGATCAATGCATTGAATCACATGCCAATGAACTCCTTCCTACCAATCCGATATCTACATGATTTGCATTAAATACCTCGAATCGGTAGAAAAAATACATATAGAAAACACACCTATTAATTAATGGAAGCATGGGTTGAGATCAAAATTACATATCTCTAGAAATCAATGTTAACTGAATTTGTTTCAACAGAATTAAATTAGGTTAGTCAAATAACACATGAATGAATTCCTTCAATCTCGGATTTCCTTTAAACTATCTCCAAGTTTTCATGAAGGTATAAATTTCATTCAATAACAAGACTTTCAAGAATCCTTCATAGATCGGATACCAAATGTTTTGGTGCAAGCTTTAACCAATAATTAAAAACAAAAAATAATCTTATATTCAACATACTATGAAATTAATACATAGGATATTAAATAGCCATAGAGGTATCCAAACAACCTCCTAGGAAATATGATCTAATAATCTAGGATAGTCATGAGTAATAACAAATAACAAATTATAACCCGTTTAAATGAATATACGAGTATAACTTACTAACCACTTACTAACCATTACATTACAATATTTACTCACTATAACAACAAGTAATATTTACCTAATGTAAATACTAATTCCTAACATTTTTCCACTCTTGTTAGAGTTGTGGAAGCTATTCGGGTATGGGAACAGATACTGCATAGAGGGAGATTTGATCCTAAAAAGTGTGTGAGAGAGTATCAAAAACCACATTGTCTTTTCCTTTTTTATAGGTGATCTCATAGTCATACCCCATAATATTGGAAACCCATTTTTTTTTGAATAGGAGATGAGACCCATTATTTAAGGAAGTATATCAAATTATTATGATCTTTCTTTATGAAAAAAATCCTTTCTAACAAGTATGACAGCCACTTATGTATTACATGCAAAATTGCCATCATCTCCTTCTCATAGGTAGACATGACTAAATCACTTCCTGAGAGGGATTTTCTAGTTAAGGAAAGTGGATGACCTTCCTAGAGGAGAACAACACCAAGTATATTACCACAAGCATCACTTTTGATGATGAAAATATTGGTGAAATCTGGCATGGCTAAGAAAAGAGTACTGCACATAGCTTTTTTTAAGGCCTCAAATGCCTCTTTAGTCAGCTCATTCTATGCAAAAGAATCCTTTTTTAGCATGGTTGTCAATGGGGATGCAATTTTTACATAATATCAAACAAATATTCTTTAGCATATAGTGAAACCCATGAATCCATGAAGGCTTCAAAGTGTTTTTGGGAGTGGAAGGAACCAATTTTATCTGGGTCCATATAGACAACCTCCACCGAGACAATATGTCCCAAGTATTCAACTTTAGTTTGGTAAAATGAGAACTTGGATTATTTGGAACATAATTGATTATCTGCAAGAAGATGTAATTCCCTATCAATTTTTTTAGATGCTCAACCCAAGTTTGAGTATAGATCAAGATGTCATCAAAGAATACCAAGATGAAATGAAAAAGGAAGGGCCAAAAAATATTATTCATCAAACCTTAGAATGTCGATGAGGAATTGGTAAGACAAAAGGGCATAGATAAAAACTCATGGTGACCATCATGAGTGTAGAAGTATATATTCAAAATATCTTCCTTATGAAGGTGAATCTAGTGGTACCCCGATAGGAGATCTAATTTGGAGAAAAATTAAGCGCCATGAATTTCCTCTAGAAGCTAATCAATCAATTGAAGAGTGAACTTTTCCTTGATAGTGATCTTATTGAGTTCTCTGAAATTGTTAAAAAGATGCCATGAACCATCCTTTTTGCGGACAATTAAAACTAAGGAGGAATATGGGTTAGTGTTAGGGTGAATGACTCTCGACTTGAGAAGTTCCTGAATGGGATTTTAAATTTCTATATTTTGTAAAAAATATACCTATAGGGAAGAATTTTGGGAGAATAATTTCCTGGGAGGAGATGAGTACAATGATCTTCTGGGCATGAAGGTGGTAATATATTATGATTGACAATGATAGGAGCATGTTTTTCCAAAATTGCTTGTAAATTTGCAGGGGTGTTGGAAGAAGTAGTTAAATTTAGCTGGATAGAAAATAATTGAGAAATGACCCCATGTAATCCTTTCTTCAGAACATTTTTCATATGATGAGAACTAATAATACTAGTGGATCATAAAGAAAAAAATTTTAAGGTGTGTTTTTTCCCATTGTCATAGAACTGCATCCATAATTCAGAGAAATCCCATAGGATGGGTTCAGGTGTACACAACCATTGATCTCCCAAAATGACATCACATCCACCTAGGGGTATGAAAAAGATGTCAGAGTGAAGATGATAGTATCCCATTATAATACAAACATTATGATTCTTTCCCTTACAAGGTAATGTACCACCATTAAAAATCATAACTTCAAAGCTAGAACAAAGGTAAAAAAAAGAATCTACTTGTTTGACCAACCTTATATCAATAAAGTTATGTGTTCTACCTGAATCAATTAAGATGGTTAGAGGAATGTTTTTGAAATACCCTTTTACTGAGCATGGTTTGAGGGGTGGTGACTCTTTCTAGGACGTGAAGTGAGATTTCTAGTTGAGAATCCTGAGGAGGGGTTTCATCCAATGGTGAATCTTATTCTTGGACTTCCTAGGCATCTTCATATTTGTATCATTCGGAAGGTGATTCAACATATAGGAGGTTTTATTTTTTTTCCATGCATCGATTTCCTCTAGTGAATTTATCATCAAAATTGTAGCATATGCCTTTCTCTATGCACTCCTGCATTTATGTTTCAGTAAAATGTTTGATTGGGGTTGACTTCAGGGAGGCACCGTGGGAACATGGTGAGGACTGGATTTTTTAACAAAGGGAAACTAGAAAGTCAACATTGTGCTGTGTTTTTGTTTGCTAATATAGCCAAACACAATGCATCCATCATGGAATTGGGTTTAAACATTTTGAATTTTGAGCGTTACTTCCTTGAGGCCACCGATGAAACAAATTTTGAAAAATTCATCTGATTATCCTTCTATATGATTGGCCAATCTCTCAAATTCCATTTGGTAGTCACATATTGAGCCTATTTTTCAGATTTATATGAGTGCACCTACGAAGTCATCATAAACACTTGGGCCAAACTACTCTAGAATGAGAGATGTGAATCGTGGCTAGTCTAGTTCATCACGAGCTTTTAAATACCAACAATACCATTGTAGGGCCTCTTATTCCAAGTGAGAAGAATTAATGGGGACCTTATTCACATCGTATGTATTAAGGATAATGAATAATTGTTCTACCCTGTATATCCATCTAGGTAGGTATGTCCCATTAAAGTGAGGAAAATTTAGCTTGGGGCCATGTGGAATATTTGGAACAGAGAAATTATGGTATAAAGTGGACTCAGTATGGATTTTCTTAGTGAGGATGGAATTTTTATGATTCAGTCCTTACATCATGTGTGTGAGCTTAGACATTTGTGCCTTCAAGGAAGTGATTTATTCCTCCATGTTTTTTATGCTTGCATGGGTGACAACCATAACCACATTTTTTTTTGCATTGAATAGAAAAATGTGTTTTAAGACATGGTAAGTAGTGGAAAATTTGAATGTGATCTCAATCAGAAGGGTGAAATGGAATTTTAATAGTTTTTTGGCACCTCCTAATTAGGAATGAAGTATGTAGGGGTGATTTCAGAACTGAAACAAAAAAAATGGAAAATTTGTCCAAGAGGGACAAAGGAGAACAAAATGGAGAGGAACAATATGGATTTTTTTTGAAGAAATTGGAGAAAAAATAAAGAAGAAATGAAAAAACATAAAAAATTAAAAAATCGAGATTTCATGCTAATAAAAGTGGAATTTTGATATGGACCCTCAAGGAAATAAATATGCATAATGAAATTTTAAGTGTTCCAGGAAAATTTGAGAGTCAATGGAACTGCAAAATGAAAGATATGGGAAAAATTATTTTTTTGGATTTTTTTTGAAATTCTAATGTCTGCTTTGTTTTTTTTGCTAACAGACTGTCTTGAAGTGTGTAATTACCAATGAATATAAAATGTGACCTCTGTTATTTTCCTGCTGATATGTTATGTTGGATATGACCCATTTGTTAAGATGCATAAGGGTTTTAAGAAATATATCTACCAATGTTGTCTAAATGAGTACTGCTCACCATAAAATTTCTAGTTATGGACTTTACCCCTTAATCAATTAGGATGAGGTTTTAGAAAGAAAAATTTTAGTTTACCTCAGGTGGAAACAAGTCATTAAGGATGGGCCGATGCCCTTTTCACTAACAGGTCCTCTTAATGGGCCTACTAATTCAGGGTTCATGTGGTACTCCTCACAATGAGTTTTAGGGTTTATGCCCAAGTACTTCCCCATAGTTATGTAGATGAGTATTTACCCTTATCCAAACATATAATAGATAAGTTAAAAATTATTGCAATGAAAATATTTTTGGAAATGGAGTAGCTCATGAGCCCTGCTGAATTTTTTTCTCCAAAATCTACCCGCAAGGCTAATAAATTTCTCTGATACAAGATGTGAGGATACTTCTTAAAATATTTGCAAACTACAAAAATTAAAAGAAAAATTAAATGAAATTTGGAAAATAACTTCAATAAATTTTATATCGCAGGCCACTTTGATGGGGCAACATATTTTGAGTAAGTTCAATACAATAATATTCATGGATACTTTTTTTAGCCTAAGAACTCCTTAATATACTAGTTATATTCTAGAAATTACTACTACTCATGCATGTGGGATAAATATTAATAGCTCATGAGATGAATTACAAAGCATATGCATCCATAACATCTATTACATTAATAATGCAAGGGGAAAGGTAAGATAAAGGGTCTTAAGAACAATATGTGCCCATTTGGTAGCAAAGATGGTTTTATGTTAATATTTAGGTGAAATGTGTATTTGATTGTGTCTTGAGAACCCATTTATAAGGGATAACACCTCATATATGATCATATTGGGGAATCAATGGATGGAAGAGGGAAGATATATTTAGTACAAGAAATATTAAGAATATGAAAGTATATGTCAATTCAGATAGAAGGGTAACCATCTCAAAAATAGACACAATGGTGACAATCCATTTGTACTAGTCAACCATGAAAATGAATTTAGCTTCTAAGAGTTTCAATTTCTTCTTGTGTGTTGGCATAATTTTATGTTACTTTATGTTATTTTGATTTTCCCAATAGAAGAAACATGGAATTAATAAAAGATAGGGTAAATCACTTATTGAAAGGGTATGTTCATTTTCATTTCAAAGGGGAAATTTCCTCATATGATGGGGGTATTTGCATTTTTGGTGCTTTTAACCTAAGACCAGAAAGGAAAAAAAAATGGGAAGGAGAAAGACGGAAAAATAATGATAAAGAAGCCAAAGGAAGAGATTAATCTACTACAGAATAAACCCAGAGAAATATTGATATATATCAAACATAGATAAAACATAAAAACCCTATTTCTATCACATGAAGGCTATAATACAATAGTGGATGTAGAGAAAATCACAAAGTCTTCATGACCCCAAAATTTGAAAGGAACGATAAGAATATTGTTCCAAGCCGTGATCTCAGATGATAATAGCACACCACATTAGATTTTCAAAACAGAAGAGCTAAAATACCATATATGAAAATCCATCATAATCCATAATGCTCAATACATTACAATACAATGACTTGAATTACTCAATAAAAAAGATGTACATATAGGAGGAGGGAAGTGTAACTACTACCTAAATTAGTGGTGAAGAACTCCCACTAACTGATACTAGTAGTTATGTTAACTCCAAAAGACTAGTAAGCTAACTCCACATAACTAAGAAGCTAACTCAACACAACTAGTAAGCTAACCCCACACAACTAGTACACCTAAGCAAGATAACCCAACAAGTGTAGGGCTAACACAAGTGTAAGAATTATCCTAATAAATAAACAAAAGGATAAATAATAACCTACACTAACACCCTCCAGTAAGCATAGCTTAGGTGGTAAAAAAAGGTGGGTCCCGACAACAAGGCTTGATGAGGTACCTATGTATAATAACTGGGAAAATTGGACACTGCAAGGTACCCAAAACCAATAATAGCAAAGGACAGAGAGAAAAATCCCGCTGCAATATATCCTAAGAAGCTTAGCTCCAAAAAATCATATAATGCTGAAGAAGTGTGGTGCACACTATGGTATGAATCCAATGCTTGATTATAGAACTAAAAAAATGACACTGTGCTTCACCAGAATAGATCCATGGAAGGAGATTGTCAATGGAGTGATTTCGAAAGTGGAAAATAAAACCAAACATAATTTGATCAGCTGCTACAATTAGGTGTGCCATGATCCAAGAACAACCAAGGCAACAAGGCAAGGAAACGATATCCAAATATTTAGGAGTGCCACGATCCAAGAAAGCCAAGGTAATAAGGCAAGGACACGAAAACCGAAGAAATAATATCAACATGTAGCAAGGAAAGGACACAAAACCCAAATAATCAGTATCAACACCACACCCTCCCATACTACTAAATGGGTAGAGTGACACCACAAATTTGTATGAGTTACCAAAATCAACTACTCGAACATTGGGCTTCACCAGAATAGCTCCCCCACAAGAGAGACTGTCAACATGCCAAAAAAAGTTTCGAAAATACATATCCAAAATATCTCAACAAATAAGAGATATAAATGTATACACCCATAAAAACAAGAATGTAACACCCAAAATTTTAGGACGTTGGGCTCAACCGAAATTGCGTCCACAAGTGATTACAACACCCTCCCAAATTTGGCACTTTATAATTAAGTGCATGTAAATGTGACAATGAGTAACAATACATTTTACATTTGAAATATGTGTATAAAAATGTCACCAATGCGTATATCTTGAAAAAATACATAATTTCAAAAAAAATATCATCTTAATCTGAGCTACGGATCAAAAGTTATGGGCTTTAGAAGGTTTTGCTATTAAAATAATATTTTAATGCTATTTTTTTAAAAGGTACATGTGACACCCAAATGTCCAAAGGGTAAAAGAGTGCATCTACAATATACAGGCTTGTGACCAAAAGGATAAAATCCTGTGCCCAAAACCTAAATGTCTAGAGGGTAAATCATTGCATTCAAAGGGTACACGCCAATATCCAATGGATAAAGAATACACCCAGAGGGTACAGATCTATGTCTAGTGGATAAAAGAATGCATCTAGAACATAAATATCCAGAGGGTAAGAGAATTCATCCGGAAGGTACACACTTATATCCAATGGATAAAAGAATGCACCCAGAGGGTACATATCTACATCCAGTGGATACCAAGCAATCAAGCGCGCCTGACCTGGAGTAGTACTGAGATGGGTGACCTCCCAGGAAGTCATAGTGTCGTTGCCTCCTAATATCGTTGGGCCTAATTTTTTGAATACATGGTGGGCCCAGTGCTCACGTGGTTACATTTGGATCCATCGTATGGGGGTGTGTTGGCGTAACAGCTGGTTAACACGATGAGATCCTCTCCACTACCAGTTCGAGATTTTGGTGTGACTTAAAATTGTGTAACTCTAATACCAGAAAGTTAAGCGTGCTCGACTTGGAGTAGTATTGGGATGGGTGACCCCTCGGGAAGTCCCAATGTCGTTGGGCCTAATTTGGTGAATACATGGTGAGCTCAAGGCCCATGTCGTTGCATCTAGCTCCATTGTGTGGGGGTGTGTTGGTATAGCAGCCGGTTAAAACGATGAGATCCCTCTCCATTACAAGTTTGGGATTCTGGTGTGATGACAAGTTGTGTAACTCTGATACCAGGTAATTAAGCGCGCTCAACCTAGAGTAGCACTAGGATGGGTGACCTCTCAAGAAGTCCTAGTGTCATTTCCTACTAATGTTGTTGGGCCTAATTTTGTGAATACATGGTGAGCTCAAGGCTCATGTGGTTGCATTTAGCTCCATTGTGTGGGGTTGTGTTGTCATAGCAGTTGGTTAACATGATGAGATCCCTCTCCATTACCAGTTTGACCTTGTAGTGGGACGAAAAGTTGTGCAACTTTGATACCATGAAAGGAACAATAAGAAGATTGTTCCAAGTCACGATCTCAGATGATAATAACACATCACATTAGATTTGCAAAACAGAAGAGCTAAAATACCATATATGAAAATCCATCATAATCCATAATGCTCAATACATTTCAATACAATGACTTGAATTAATCAATAAAAAATATGTACATATAGGAGGGAAGTGTAAATACTACTTAAATTAGTGGTGAAGAACACCCACTAATTGATATTGGTAGTTAAGTTAACTCCAAAAGACTAGTAAGCTAACTCCACATAACTAAGAAACTAACTCAACACAATTAGGAAGCTAACTCCACACAACTAGTACACCTAAGCAAGCCAACCCAACAAGTGTAGGGATAACACAAGTGTAAGAATTATCCTAATAAATAAATAAAATGATAAATAATAACCTACACTAACAGAATCATACAACTATGACAAAAAGTCCATGTACCTTGACAATAAACACAAACTTTAAATATTAGATCATCACATATGACATAAAGGAAAAAAAATATTAATGCTATCGCCCAATCATAAATAGAAAGATATATTTTATAATTAAGGGGCATTAAATATTTATGGTAGATTTTGATTCAATTTATTACTTAAAATAAATAACTAAAAATAAAAAATAGCAGGATTTAATGATACTTGCATTGACAAACATCAATATGTACTGGTACAAATGGGTGCGAGAGACTCCTTCCAAAGAATGAGGAAACCTGAAAATAAATAAGTAGCTTGACAAGAGAGATATTAGATAATACGATGATGATTTTCTTGGAAAAGTCCAATCCTAGGAACCAAATGGCTTCTTTTGATGGTTGTCAACTCACTTATAGACAATTAAGTGATAAATAACAAAAATACAAATAATGTCAAAGAATAAGGTTAGAGGAGCTCGGTTGATGTCCTTGATGATAGGATGGGGAGGGTTGAAAATGTTCTCCCAGTAACAGTTGGCTTTATCACTCTACTTGAGGAGGACTTCTGATTTCTCAATGATATAATCTAGATTGGGTGTGAATGGATTGACACAAAGAATTAATTCATAGTCAATATATGACTACTCCCACACAAATGGATAACACATGATCCCTAAGTCAAAGATGGTATCTAGTTCATATCCTTCACCCAAAATGGTCATCTACAGACAAAGGAAACTTGAAACACAAAGATTAGTAGAAAAATTATTATAAAATGAATTTAAAATAGGGAATATGTGATTTAAGGGCTTTAAATTGGGAATCACTGGAAGTTATTGTGTAATTTACTGATTTTGAATAAAATACAAATTTGATCTTGAATGTATGATTTAATGATTGCATTGTTCTTAAAAATTATGCGTGGATAAACAATGAATGTAAAGAGATGACAATACCTTTCCTTTGATGTAAAAATGTAGATGAGGAATGTTGTAGAGAGGCCTTACGAATGTGTGAAATTTGTGTGGATCCAAAAGATGTTGAGATGTCATGAGTGATGCCAATTAAGTCTCCAGAATGGGAGAGTGTCGATATAATGCGCAAGGATCCTCATTCAAGGAATTTGTTGAGTTTACATAGAATCTCTGGAAATATAGGAAAAGTAGGGGAAAATCAATTAAAAGTGGTTGGAACCACCTCCAAATGGTGATTTTTTAGTTGGGGGGAAAAATAAGGTGAGTAAGAGTGTGTTAGGGACGTTGGGAGGTTATGATGGTTTGGACTTACTAGGATAAAATGGGTTTGGGAGGTTATGATGGTTTGGGAGGATTAGGAGTTTGGAGGTGGTAAGTGACTATTTACATGAGTAAATAGGTGTTACAGGGGTAGAATATGACTTAGGACTTAGAAATAATGATTAAAATATGGATATGAGCTATGTGGGTAGGTCACCTAGGGGTGCTGAAAAACTAGTGTCTACATTTGCTCCTTGTTTGTCAAGTGGTTTGTAATGGATAAGAGACCAGACAAAAATGAGTGAGATGGTTAGATTTGTGCTAGATAGGTGTTTTCCCACTAAAATTGGGGGTCATTACAATCAGGTGCAATAGTCACCAATTTGAATGGATGGTAGATGAATGAAAATTTGTGTAAGATTGCATTTATGAGTAAATTTGTTTCAATTAAGATACCCCAAGATTAGGGATGAAATAGATTACCAAAAAGGTGGGCTTACGTGGTTGAGAAGTCAAGTGATAAGGGAATAAATGGGTTCTCAACCTATAAATGTATGAAAAAGGTTTCCAGAAAGATACATAATCTACAATGTGTTGGGAAATGTCAAAGATGGGCTCATGCGACCAAGAAATCAAGTGATAAGGGAACCAATGGGTTCTCAACCTATAGACGTATGAATTAAAGGTGGAAAAAGGGAAAAAGGTTCCCGAGAGGCTGTAAAATCTATTGTGGATTGATAAACACAAGATCCATAGGATGAATTTGGTTTTTAAGAGGGTCTAGGAGCTTGGAGAAAGAAAACATATACTTTGAAAGTGTGTAATTTATGAGGGATGTGTAAAACCGTGGGACCGCTGAATGGGTCAAAGACGTAAGAAAAGGGATGCTGATTAACATCAAGGTTTTGAAAATGTTTTTGACATCAAACAAGGATGTTTTATATATGGGAGATGAATCGTTTACAATTCATGGAAATTGCTGGTGATTATCTAGGATTGTCCGATGATCCACAGGGTAGGAAAATTTGGTATACATATTGCATAAGGGGGTCATTTTGTATTATTGTGATTTTGATAGAAAAATGTTTGGTGTGATTTGATTTTAAAAATTTCTAATATTTTTAGAGCTGATAGAGGTAGCTAAAGGTAGTCAGATATGTCAAAGACCTACTCTTGCAGCGGTAAGTGGATATTTTAATTTTTTTTGTTTATTTTGTGTTTTAACTGATAATGAGGATATTATATGTGATTTATTATGAAATGGGTAAAATTTTTATAAAATCCCATGTGATTAGGATGGGTCACTAATGATTCAGTTGAATAGCCGGTGATTCCAATAATTTTATAATAGGAAGCTTTTTAAAAAATTTTGTTGAGTGATTTTGATGAGTTGTGTCTAATAGTTTGTTGTTGTGTTCATGGATGTAGGTGAGGGATCGTTTGACTGCATGGGATCAGATTCCAAAGTTAATAGATAATGTTTGTGAGCATTTTTCAAAGGATTTTTAGAGGCATCTAGAGTAGGTTGGTTTGGGAGGGATGTATCATTACAAGCGTATCCAAAAGGATATGGGATTGTTGTTGGAATTGTTTAAGAGATGGGATCATGTTATTGGAACTTTCTAGTTGTCGACGAGTGAGATGACCGACACCTCAGAGGATATTCATAAGATCATGTGGATATTAGTGGAGGGGGAGAAAGTATATGTTATAGATGAGGTAGGAAGGGGTGCTGCTATGCAATGTCTTTATAGTGATGATGCCCTGGATGTTGTATATTCATCCAGGGGATTTGTATACCATTAATTTTTTAGTGATGATGAGGATAGTTGGGCCCTCATGACTATGATCATGATGGGTATTAGTTTCTATGCCCTACCAAATTCAATGAGTGGTAAGTTTTCTTGGATGTTGATTTGGGTGGTGGGAGACATGTTAAACACATGAAAATGTTTTCTTAGGCTCTTGCCTTATTGACTCAGACATACATGGAGTTATGATCTTGGAGGATATGGAGGATATTCAAGGTTGATCTAGATTTTTTGCTGGAGTGTTGGGCATGCGAGTATATAACACTAGATCGATCGAGAGGGTTACTATGGAACCTATGGGTTAACCTATGCTATAAAATTGGTTTTACGAGATAGAGGTCATATTTTTTGGCTACAAGGATTTTGAGAGGAGAGGAGCATTACAAGTAGATCCAGGTAGGATCAGAAGTAGGGGATGTAGTATGGCAGCCATACACATGTTTAATAGTGTTGGAAGGGGTAGAGGTGAAATTGAGGGCACTCAGTAAGAGATGTGGGTGTGGGATTGACGAGCCAACCACTATGAGTTGATCAAATTTTGTTGCGTTAGGTAGTATTTTTTCTTAGTGTAGGATGTTCATGATGTAGGTGTTTCCTATTAGTATGATGATGGGGATGTGGATGTGGCACAACTAGAGGTTTAGGAGCTTCTTTAAATGGTAGATGAGGAGGGAGTGGGGGATAGGGTGGATGTATATGGGGATGAGGTGGGTGTGGATGATGCTAGAGTTACAAAGACATATCCTGCATGGTGGTAAGGCTAGGTGGATGGTTTTGAGAAGCAAGTGGAAACATGTGTGGAGGATCCATGTAATGGTGGTGAGGGGGGTGAGGAGGATGAGGGAGTGACTTTGTTAGATGTGAAAGTGGAAAGTTTGGAGATGAAGAGGCCCAAATGGATAGTTTAGTGTGACACTTTGATTGTTGAGTAGGATAGTGTTATAGTTTCTCTAGATGCCATGACTCGAGAGCGAGACACAGCTACTGGAGAGAGGGATGGGTTGAGCCAACAACTTACGACTTAAGGGGGATACTCACCCAAGTGAGAGAGATAACGATATATCATCGAGAGAAGAGATACATTATGGGAAGAAATTTGGGGTGAAATGAGAACCCATCAATATCAGGGTGGAGCTTGAGGTAGTCTAGGGTCACAAGCCAAGTGGATAGATGGGGCCACCTTCTAGTGTGAGTGATGGTTCTAGTACCAGGCGTTAGTGAGATGAGCTGCACTATTATGAAGAGTATATAGTTAGACATAGGAGGCTTCTATATGAGCCTAAATATGGTGAGTACATGGCTCGACAGACGAATAGGATCCATCAGCGAGTACCGCGAGTGTGGGTCTAAGCCACCTGAGGGGTCCGTGGAGAGGGACCATCTAGTAGACCTTGATGGTGATCAAGGGAAGACAACACATGCTGGAGGGAACATTCACTTGATTCAAGCTTACAATTCACTACATAGTTTTGTAGGTCATTTTGATGAAATATTTTGATGTATGAGGCTCTTTAGAATCCCTTGTAGATGATGTATAGATATATGATAGCCCTATGATGATGTATGGACATTTTATGTATATATGATTCCATCTTTATGTTATGTTCAAGTTTTATCATGATTTAATGTCATATGTTATGTATATATTTGAAATGTATGTTTTAGATTATAGATGTATGTGTTATGAGTTGATGATTCTAGATATGGTTGTAACAAATTATGATTTAGTTTTATCGTCATGCACTTTATGATGGTTAATAACATGTTATGGGATGTTTTTTTCCTTATTATTCTTAGCACATATAATGTATGAAGGTAAGTTTTTTATGTATATGGCATTACACGTATGGCCTTGTAATTAATGTTAACATATAGTCCATAATGGTTAGTCATACTAGGATCATGGATACATATGAGATGTTTATATTTACCCTTTTCCAATATGGGAAAGGTTTATGTGTAGTGTGTATGTGGAAAATTGTCCTTCTTGACAGTTCCTTAATTTTACCCCAACTTTATTATATATTACACAAGTTGATCAATGCGAGAAGCTTGTGTTCTTATGGGAAATTTGATCGATATGGGAAGCTTTCCAAGGATGGTTGAATTTTTATTTTGAATATGAGAGTTGATAAATGTGGGAATCCTTTTTTTTTTAATATGTGAATACTTTAACTAGGTAGTTGTCCTTCAAGGGAGTGGTTTACACGTTGATTTGAGATATTTTGAGAATGGTGTTGATAGATGTAAATTTTATTATTCATAGCCTTCCTTTGAGGGTCGATTTATATGTTGATCATATCCATCCCATAAATATTTTGAATTTTTGGAGCTAAGGGTGGGCATAGATGATCACTTAGAAGGGGAAAAAGTAAATGTACAAGCTACATGTATCTCCTTAACATTTTTTTAGTTGGGTAGTAGTGATTGCGAGGTTCCCTAGCTGTGATCCGGGAACTTGTTCATGTGGAATATCTTATGAGAAGTTCCATGGTGCCCATATTTAAGGTCATACTTGATATGTTGATGGGAAACCACATGATTCCAAATCATTATGAGAGTAAGTAGACAAATGGATGGATACTATGATTTGACTAAGGTCGTGTGAGTAAATATTTTAATACTTAAATAGTTGTAAGTGCAAGGCGTTAAGAGGTTATTTTTCAAGATTACCACTAGGGGAAGCTAAGTGATAAGCTCCAAACCCATATTTATGAGTGATAATATATGGTCTAAGATAGTTTGAAACAAACTTCACATGTTTTATCTTTTCCATGTTAGTAACATGTTGATTTTCTTTAAGGATAAGGTCACCAAAATTAAAGTCACATTCTTTGAGGCATTTTTTGCATGCATGTTTGATTCATGCTTGATATATGTTAATATGTTTGAGGACAGTTAGTCAGTGTTCGTCTAGAAATTCTAGTTGTGATAAGCATTCTTGAGATATTGTTCTTTAAGGATGAAATATTTAAGAGAAACAGGTAAGAATGGGATCTAGAATTCAAGGGGACGATGAAATTTGGTGTTGTATACTAAGGAGAAAGGCACAACACCCGTTGGGTTTTGAATGCTATTTTGATATGCCCATAATGAAAATGTGATTTGAAGGTACCAATCTCTACTAGTATGATCAATGGGTTTGGTGAGGATTTTGTTGAGGTTTTATTAGATGCTTCGGATTGGCTATTAGATTGTAGATAGTAAGGTATGGAAAAGGTGAGTTTGATTTTGTAAGTTTCACAAAATTTTTGAACTTTATTATTTTTGAATGATTTACCATTGTCTGTGATGATTTTATGAGGAATTACAAAGTGACAGATAATGTTATGATGAATGAAATTGACTATTTTATATGCTTTAGTGGAGATAAGGGAATCACTTCCACCCATTTTGTAAAGGATTCAATTGCTATGATGACGGAATTGTGTATTTGTTATCATTAAGGATTAATAAGGAAAATGAGGTCGAGTCCCCATTGTGAAAAAGGCCATAGGTCTTGAGATGGTTGAAGAGCGTGACTGGGAACATGTGTAAGGTTGGAGTGTTGCTGCATTTAACACATTTCTTGACATAGTCACAAAAATATTTGTTAAGTGTAGGCCAATAATAGTGTTGCATTGTAGTCTAGTAAATCAACACAACATAGTTAGGTGCACTAACACCCCACTTAGATAGAGGTCTAAGTGCTCACCCAAAGCGCTCGAAACTCCACCGAGTTCCTTCTAGGGTGGCAATCAAGACATGGTCTCTGCAAACATGATTAACACCTGACATGCAATATATGTTCCATATGCAAATCACAGTATGTGCACAGATAACTGACCATAAAGGAAATTGTATTCATTCATCAACATATATAAGTAGTAATAGAATCTGGATACTAATTACACCACATGCATCTCTTCTTACTTTGGAAATACATAGTATATTAACCATTACAAATACATGACCTAGATACTTGAAAGTGTACACACAAAGTTGTGCATCCTTACATACAAATCTAAACACACTTATATATGCACAAACATTCACCACATACATGCACACACACATACTCACTCCCCTTACATGGAAATATATACATATTGTAACATCCTGGCTTGATACTATGTTGAATAAGTAAGATTATTATTGTCATGAGTGGTCTAAGTTATAGGTTGTCATTTTGTTGTGGTATGAATTGTTGTCTATTGATATGTTTGGGATGATGTATTAAGTAATTGGAAAAAAATAATAAGAAAATATTTTTTTGATAATGATTTCATTAACTAATAATTTACAAATATAAAATATAATGAACACACACACACACACACACACACACACACACATATATACAAACGTATGTATATACGTTTAACGAATATCTAATTAACTAATAAGAATATATATATATATATATATATATATATATATATATATATATATATATATATATATATATATATATATATATATATATATATATATGTAAACACACACACACACACAAATATGTATATCTATATACATATATATAAAACAATATTATGGATTGATTAATATCTAATGCTTTGTTTTGTAAGGTCAATTACCATCTATTGGTAATAAATATTAAGCTTGGTCACTGAACACTTATAAAATTTTGGCTAAAATATGTCATAGAATGCTTGATATGAACATTGATTAATAATGTTAATATGGCCAGGGACCTTTTGAATGCATGCAAGTTTAAAATTTTAATTTAGGCATTGTTACGTGGAAATATGAAGCCACCATGCAAGATTTATGGTTTTGATGGTAAGGCCACAATGTGGCACTAACATTGAATAAAGAGTTTAATGTGGGTAGGTTCCTTGGGAGCCATAAGATTAACTGAGAAGCTAACCATGCAAGTCGACTCCCCATTTGACTTTGTTTTCATTTCATTTGGTTTTTGGTCTGTGAGCTACACATGAAGATTTTTATGGACATTCTTATGGGAGATTGTTTTGGCATGTGCATGGAGAATTTATTATTATTCCACAAGTTATTGTGGAATATTTGTTATTTAAAAAAAAGGAAGGTTTCAGCTGTGTTGTTTTTGGAAGCATTCACACGAAGATTTTAAGGACGTTTGAGGAAAACTCAGGAAGGTTTAGGCATGGGTTTTTTTACTCACATTCCTTTCTATTTATTTTAAAATGATGAATACATTTTTGGTTTAATGATTTATCGGGAATTTTGGGAAAACATGAGTTTGTTTTGGATAAACACGTATTCAGTTTTTGATTTTCAAGGCAACTTTGGATAAGAAATAATGAAACAACTGAATATGTTCTTGGGTTTATTTGTTTGAAATCTAGAAATGTGTTTTCATTTGGAATATTATTATTTCAAAAACTCATTTAAGAGCTCTAATGTTATCTTCTTTTTCAATACGATTCTTTTAGGTTTGACTGAGAAATCTAGAAAATATGAAAGGAAGAATTAAATATGAAATGGGTAAATTTTTATTACAAGTACATGTGGGGTTTTTATTATATTTGTAATCTAGGTTCGATTTGGAGTATTATGGGTATGTGAAAATGTTTGAAGGTTATATATAGCTCATTTTGAGCTCCCGTTTGAATATTTTATAACTCGTAGATGTATAAGCTCTTATAGAGATGTGTTGATTAATATTGTTATTTTATAACTCTCCTTGGGTTTGAAAATATTATCTGGTATTCAAATATCATTGATATTGATTGTTATTGTGTTTTTTAAGCTCACCTCGAGATTGATGTTGTCTTCTTTGCATAAATACATTTTATTGGTTTTTGGTTTGAGAACACCATCGCAATTTATCTCAAAAATAACATGATTACATTATAACATTTATATGAACATGTTTTGAATGAAATTGGGTAGAATTTGAAGGACGTTTAAAAGCTCAAATAGATATTGATATTTTGTTTAGATACGATCATATTTTGAACTATTGTTACTTATAGCTCTTAATAAAATGACTATCTTAATCTGTTTATGAGAGTTTTTGTTTTGGTTCACTCATGGAAATATGGAAAAAAGAATAGAAATGATATAGTTCTTATTAATCAATAACATTTATTATCTCTTTGTATACATTGTTGGAATATGATCTTTATGAATTTGGGAAAATAAAGAAGTATGGAAAATAGTTTCGGTTAAACTAAGAACTACATATAGTACTATTGTTTTACATTATTTTACTCAAACTCCTTCTCGAGTGTAAATGTAATCATATGATAGAAATATTCTTGTTGACATGTTGTCATGTTTAAAACATCTTGATCGGAAATAAAATATGATGCTTGGGCAAAATAGAAACAAACTAGCTGGTTAGATACAATTTCCTTTATAAGAAAGACTGATAGCATGTTTTATTCAATTTGAGGATATTTGATGAAATGATGAAATATGGAATGGGAGTTAAATGTTATGGATCCAATTTTAATGTTGTTATTATTATTTCATTGTGAGTGCATTGAAAGGAAGTTATGATTTGTGGTTGATAATAATATTGAAATGAATGAAGGATGAATTAAACTTGGATTGAATTTTATTAACTGAATTGCTATTTCTAATCTTGGATTATTAAAATAAATAACAACATTGGTATGATTCATTACTATCTAAATGTTAAGTCTAATATACTAGTTTCATTAGGTGAAAGTGAACATATTGTTTTTATATAAATATGAATTATCCTTTTTAATACTAGTTTCATTAGGTGAAAGTGAACTACATATAGTACTATTGTTTTACATTATTTTACTCAAACTCCTTCTCGAGTGTAAATGTAATCATATGATAGAAATATTCTTGTTGACATGTTGTCATGTTTAAAACATCTTGATCGGAAATAAAATATGATGCTTGGGCAAAATAGAAACAAACTAGCTGGTTAGATACAATTTCCTTTATAAGAAAGACTGATAGCATGTTTTATTCGATTTGAGGATATTTGATGAAATAATGAAATATGGAATGGAGTTAAACGTTATGGATCCAATTTTAATGTTGTTATTATTATTTCATTGTGAGTGCATTGAAAGGAAGTTATGATTTGTGGTTGATAATAATATTGAAATGAATGAAGGATGAATTAAACTTGGATTGAATTTTATTAACTGAATTGCTATTTCTAATCTTGGATTATTAAAATAAATAACAACATTGGTATGATTCATTACTATCTAAATGTTAAGTCTAATATACTAGTTTCATTAGGTGAAAGTGAACATATTGTTTTTATATAAATATGAATTATCCTTTTTATATTTGTGTGTGATAAAATACTTATTGTAAACTAGGAAGTTTATAATTATATCATACTGATTATGAATCAAGTTAATCATAACTTATTGTGTTATTTCATTATGAATACAACTTATAATATGATTTTACAAACTCATGCCAGTTCTTTGAACTAACCCATATATATATTTTCTCTTTCCTATAATTTATAGGAAATGATGACACTATTGAAGTGAATGTTTGGATTGTTTATGATTGGTTTACATATTACGCTATTATGATACAAATCCAAAAATGATTATTGTAAACAATTGTAAGAGTGAAAGAAATGCCTTCACATCTTGTACATGGAATTTTGTCCAATGTATCATTTTTGATGATTTTTACATCATTATTAATGAAAATAAAGGATTATCCTTATTTAAATCAAAATATATGACTTATCTTGTTGGATATGAAAATAAGAATATACTGTTATAGAGAGATTATAAATAAATCTGATTATTTTTATAATATGTATTAAATGCTGATTTCATCGATTCATTTGAAATGATCAAGTATATTAAATGAAAACACATAGACAATAATGTTAACAATATAATGAAAATGAAGTAAAGTTATAAATGTAACTTATGGATATTAAATGAATTATTCATAACAAATAATGTGATTAAGAGAAATAATTCTATCTTTAACGAATGATTGTAATAAAACAACTCGATACAGAATATGAATAATGAACGTACTTAACGATGAATACTACATTGAGTTAGTTTGATAAGAGGATATAATGAAAGATTAGTAACTCGTAAGTTACTATAACTGTCTTTTGAAAATCTAATATTGTGTACCAACACATTATAATGTGTCGTAAAGAAAGACTTAGTTATTTCATCTATCAATGATAACTTAATGAATATAAGAAGTGTAAATGTTATGTAATTTAGTTCTCTTGATATCATCCTAACCATGACAACTCAGGATGGCTATGGGAAGGGTAGTGAGGATGTAATGATGAAAATCATTACGTGGTCCCTATCTTTCCCATAGGGATCCTAAGGTGGAACTAATGGGATCCATTCAATTAGTATAATGAGTCAAACATAGACTATTCTTATTTAAAACTAAATCATATTATTAAATAATGAAATGAATCTAGATAACTATGTTGAGATGGATGTGTGGTGATAGAAGATTAGTTTCATGAACTTGTGTGTAGTCCCGAAACTAATCTTGCAAAACAATGCTAAATATCCTTGGCCAAGGTAATGTATTAGATAACTACATTGTTTGCTAAAAAATCCCTTATTTTATTGTGTTAGATACCAAATGAATTGTATTTTTAATTATTTTGAGGTTGACAAGTAGGAGATGTAAATAGTTCTCGTGACCTGTATAAGGTTTAAACAAACTATACAAGTTATACACACTTAGGTAGAGTGATTAAGGGAGATCATGGAGAATTGGATATACCCTTATAGATGCACATATTTATCACATGTTATTAGATGGAGTTTGAATTTTAAATAATGCTGGATTATTTAACAACAAGATAAATATTAATGTTAATCATTAGAAACATTAATTAAACTTAAGGGGTTTATTTTAAAAAATTCCCTTAATTTGGATTAATTATAACATGGGTGTTACATTTATAGGGTGGGAACTTGTCCTTCACCACTTTTATGCTTTAATATAGTAATAAAAATTCCTAAATATAGTTTGCATGCTTGCGCTTTCCTATAATTAGGTTCCATCATGTGGTTCTCCATAAACAACCTATTGTGTGTTATAATTAAATCATGATTTACCCTAGTTGTATGTGTTATAATTAGATCCATCCCCACACTATAAATAGCTTGCTTTATTCCCACACCATGCTATACTTAGATTTCTCCATACATGCACACCCTATATTTAGTTTTCCATGGTGAACATGTCATCTCTGTTTTTGTCTATAGTTAGGTCATTCCATAGTTTTGGTTAACTCATGTTCTTTATGCCCTTGTGCGCAAAAATTTTACGTGTCTTCTTCTCATACCTTTGTGCACACCTTCACTCTCTATTTTACACTTGTATTATCTTCTCATTATTTCACATATATACATTCACACACTTTTGAATTATAGATATTCTCATCATAATTATGTGTGCACTTCCATGTGTCTCTCTTCCTTTGCACATGTCTTCATACTTAGCCAATTTCTCAACCCAAAATTACCCCACACTCGGGATATTATCCATCATTGGGAATATTTGATTCAATGAATGAATAAAGAACCATATTAAACAAAGAATATGGGAAATCCCCAAATGAATGTCAGGAATAAATAATATCTCCACCGTGTGCTCCAAAACTAGGCTCAAGGCATTTGTAAGAGTTCAGAAAATTCCAAGTTGCTTCACATCTCTAACTGATTCCATTCTTCCAGTGAAATCTCTGACATTCCTGGTGCTGATTTAACAATGTTAGGCATAATTTCTAGGGTAGGTTCTCTAGCCTTCTCCTGCATCTCTTTCAAAATAACATCCCATTATGCAACCATACCCTCCATGTTATCTACCCTCCTCATCACCATGGTCTACACCTCTATTAACATCACCTCTATCCTTTCACGTTTGGAATTATTATACTCTTTCTTTTCCGCTACTTCTTGTAAAATGTTTTTACATGTAACCTAAATTCCTATGTATAATGGATCATGTAAGCGGTTTAACTCTACTTAATTATTTATAAGGCGCACTCTTATCATCACAGTGTTTTTAAACCTATCAAAAATATTCTAATCCTTCTACGTGACGTCCTTCATTACATCTCTTAGGTCTTCATACAACTTGATTCTTTGGTCTACCTTTTCCCTGTTTACTCGTGCTAAGTATTCTGATGTTGACCCTTGACCCTTATTTTCCTTATCAATCAGCAAGACAACCAATTCTTCCAAGGTGTCAATTTCCATAATTTTATTCATCTATGCCTCTGAGGCTATGTCCAGGCATGAATTTACAATGTGCGTAATCAGCTATCCCACTTTTCTATTTATAGAGGTTAGCTTGGTTTTGTACTTATTCAATTTTATAGCCAATTTTTATTATTATTTTGGCTTATATCTTTTAGGTCATCCTACACATCATGCAATACTACTCCCTTGTTGATATTCCTTCTCCCTACATTGGAAAATATTTTATTCAAGGAATTAATTTTCTTCTTGTCTAAAAACTAAGTCGAGTCCACAATTGTAAAAACCTTTGATGGGTCCTTGATCCAGAGGAAAATACAAAGGAAACATTATTACATAAAAATCCCATGATTATTATAGTATGGAAGATATTTTCGATAGATTTCCAATGCCTATTGGAACACTTAAATCAAACATCATATGCTCTTAGTGTAGCTAGTCAAAGTTTGGGTCAAAACATGGTCAACATTGTTCAATAGAAAATGGATGATATTGAAATCATCTAAAGTCAATAGTGTTGCATAGAGCTCATCAAGACCTTTCTAACACATTTTGAATGGACCAAATCTGAGTCCGTATACGAAAGATATGTGCAGTTAAAGTTCTGGTCAACCCTGACAAAAGAGATGACATGACATTAATGTGGAAACTCTTGGTGGGTGATACGTGGCATACCATTATATGAGCATGTGGATTTGGGCACATGGAATGAAAAGTGGGTATGATTTCACATGTAAAATGGTTTAGAATCTTTTTATTAAAAAAAATCAAATATGAAAGTCCATGTGAAAACAAATTATGGTGGATAAAGCCTATTAAAAAGGCTTGCATATAATGTGGGATTTGCCCCACATAAAGCTGCCCCATCCAATGTGAAGAGTGGATATTATTATGGGGTTGATTTTTTTAAAATATGGCTTAAGCTTATTTAAAATCTTAAAAAAGGGAATTAATCCCTATTAACCCGCTCAAAACCTATTAAGGCCTTGATATTATTTGAAGCGGATTAAATATTTGGTGGCTAAATTATTATTATGCCACGGGGAGTTTTGGCTAAAACCAATTTGTTGAGGATTATTACAGGCTCTTTAAAAATAAGCCATTGATATTATCAAATATCCTTATATTCTAGGCTCCTAATCAATATAAATAGGGGACTCGAGTACATTGTAAAACACACAAGCCTTAATATTATCAAGTTTTGTAAAGGCATTCGAGGTGTTATTAAATATAGCTTCTAAGATATATTAAAGGCATTAATTATTTTTTTAAGGCATTATTTTTATCGGCCTATTGTTCATTAGGAAATATTTGAAGATGAAGCTCTGAGTTCTCGCCAAGAAGCAGTGATCCATGCCCAAGTCGTGGTGAACAACTAGTGAAGTTCGAAGACGATCGCGGTGATGTAATGGAAACATTATGGAGAGATATAAATGATTATATATCATTAGTATAAGCATGATGGCCTATATTATTTATTATAAGAAATATGAAAAATGAAGAATTCCTATATTATTCATTATAGGAACATGACAAAAGTCTGGTATTATTGTTATCAATATGTTGATAAAGTAAGACCTATTTATTTAATAGGCATATTAAGGACCAATATTATTTGTTATTGACAAGACCTATTATTAAATAGGAACATTGTGGTTTGGGAGTTATTATTTTTTTAACTCACTGATAAAGAGACTTCTCAAGATGGATCCCAAAGACACCATGGAGCCGAGGGACGTGACAGAGCATCAGAGAAGCAGTAGAGCTCACATCCTTAATACTTTAGATGTATCATCAGATTGTTAGCTTCAGAGAAGGGTTATTATTTAGTATGATCTCGTTGGTGACAATTGGTGTCTGCTGACATCTAGAGACTAAGCACCTCACAACGGAAGCATGGAGGTTTTTGGAAGAATACTTAAGCATCGTATAATGGAGGCATATAGGTATTCATGGATATAATACTGGATAAAATCTACCAGGGTAACCACTTAGTGTTCAGGTTCTTGTTCCATTTGTATTCACTATTATCATGCTTAGATTGTATTATTTGTTACAGTTGTGGAAGTGGATAATATATTGGTTTTATTGATGAACCCTGAGACGTAGGATTTCTTCTGAACTCTGTTATCAATCTTTGTCTAGTGTGTTTTTTAATTATTGTATTGTTTAAGGTTGATTTTAATGGGGTAAATTCAGAAAAGAAATTAAAGCATATAGGGGTCTGTGGTCGAGTAAAATAAATTCGACCAATTTTTGAATCAGTCCTTCTTCCCATGCAATTCAATGACTGACTCTCTTCACATCAAACTCTGACTCATCGATGTGTGTTTGCAACACGAAGGAAAGAATCTTACACATGCATGTATGGGCTTCATTCTTGTTGTAAATGTCTAAGAAATATAATTGCTAGGTCTCCACGGAGCTCTGAAATTTTCCTTTGATAAGCTTGGTATTATCATCTTGGTATGAAAATATTAGGCAAGGAGGTAACCTATGTGGAGCAGATAGTAACTTCTTCCTTCATCCTGATCCCACCATTGTGTGTTACGTAATGCTCACCACACAGGATTGAAATCCTCCTACTCATCCTCTCCTCTGAGTATTGATCCCTCTTGTTCTCCCTCTTGTTCTTCTTTATCTTCGTGTGCCTCATCACACTCCTCTTCACACTTCTCTTCATGTTCATCTTCACGCTTATGTTATTCATAATGGAATGGTATCTCCTATTCATACTCTTGATCATGATCTTCCTCATCAACAATGTGTATCATTGGATATACCCTTCTCCTTTGTGTACCTTCACCTATTTAAATGTTTTATTCCTCATGATTTTCCTCCAACTACTCTTCTTCCTCTTTTGTGGGGGTGGGCCATTGCACTTCTCTAATTGGTGTAGTTGGAGAAACTTGAGGAGTGTGTGATGTGCTTTCTTATTGTCATTGCATTTTTATCCTTTTTCATGTGATGTGGTCCAGTTTCCATTTTGTCTCATCTTCATCATATTTTTATTCTTTAAGGGTATTCTCATACCTACACTTAGGTATTATCACTATTGTTATCCTTAATGGGGGTGGTACAAGATAAGTGTCACACACTTCAAAAACATTACCATCCTTTATCTTGGGATTAAAACATATGTAGACCCATCAAGCCTCATTCCCTACTACTAATGCTATGATGGGATTAAGGTCCATCAAATAAAACTCTTTTATCTCCATGTAGGGTGCTTTTGTTTCATATCTGTATGTCTTGCACAGGGTGTGGTAGTAAACATATACCTTATCCACATTAAACTTAACAGGTTATGCATCCTTAATCCTATTGAATGTGCTCTTGAAGTATTTAACAGTGAATGAAAATGATAGTTTACACTAAGGGCCCATCTCCCCATTCACTAGTAAAAAAATTCAAAGGATGAAGTGTTTCTTAACCAAAAATTTTCCCTTCCCTCGTAACTCTATTGATAACTCTCTAGGAATATGCCATTCATTCTCAAAGGTATCGTGCAACCTTTTATACCATTTTTCCAAGCGTTCCTTATAAGTATTTGTGACACCATCATCACAAGTATATTTAGTAAATATCTCTACTGACAATCACTACCCTAAGGTTTCCCTTCTGGCCCATCTGACATTCTGATCTCCCAGAATACTATGGAGAGAAAAATTGACCCCCATGTAATCCTCACCTTTATCATGTTGGATTTTCACCTATTCGACATTTCCCTTAGTGATGTATTAAGAAATTTAATACGTGGTCCCTTGTGATATTTTTATTAATAACACAGGTGTCCCTGTGACCAATATCAACACAAGACTGACCGCACAGGCGAGCAAGGGTGAGACTAATCCTCAGGCCCCACACAATCACCCATAAACCACGTGTGATGGTTTAATCTGGGTAGCAATTTCAAACCTGGGACATTGGGGATTAAACCAAAAGCCCAAGACATTGCGCTACATGTACGGGCTTCCCTTGTGCTATCTTATGAGTAATGTGCAAGATTTTTTTATTTACTTCATACTATCACTTTGAGGTGCCTAGCTTACAGATTACCAAGCACGTGACTACTCTTGTCATAGGGTATATGATGTTGGTGAAACTGGAAGTCTATTCTCCCATCTGATAGTGCATCTTGGTTGTTGTCTCCTTTATTGTAACAACATCATGTATATCTAGGGTGATCTTTGTGTTGCTATCATGCAACTATGTCACTTTGCTAAGAAATTTCTTGGCGATGTGCATCATTTTTCCTACGAAATAAAAGTAGTCCTTATGGAATATTGACACTAACCACTAGAATAGGTGTGAGGGCTTACCAAAGAATGAAATTCAAAAAACAATAGGACCCAACATCTACCAAGGTCTTGTGTACTATGTCATCAATCACAATGTGACATATACATGTCAGTGTGCCATCAATGGCATTGATCTACAAAAATTTCCCTTCAATCAAGAGGTGTATACCAAAACATATATAATACATCATAAAATAATGAGTCATCCATATATATATATATATCCCATGATAGGACTGTCTATTCTGTCCTCAACACCTCTCGATGGTGGCATTTGTACTAACCTAGTTGACCTCGATGGCCTCCATGATCTAGTCAACTAATGGTTTTTCACCCAAATATACCCTGGAGCTCTCTAGACCTCAGGGATTTCTACCTCGTATAATGCATGGTAGTATCTTTCCTCCTATGATGCTACAATGACATCCTACGATACATCACACATACCACCTACCTCTATCATGTGGTGTGTAAAACCTCTCTTTATGTTAGCTGTTAAACATGTCTGACAATATTATATCTCTTTGTAGTCCTCTTCTACATTGGTTGCCTCAAACCATCCCTCTATATGGTCATATAATCTAGGAGCCTCTATAAGGTCTACATAGTGATAAATGTGATATCACCCCATAAAACATAGTAGTATCTCTCTCTATACCTGACTCGATATCACCTATACTGAATAGCTGTACAACCTGATGGTCCCTTGGATATTATCCATTTGTACATATGGTTTTTCCTGTGCACTCATGATTCCACACATATTTCCCTCCTACAACTCCCCATCCATCACCATATCCTTCTCCCCCTTCTAACTCCGCTTAAACTCATACAACTCATGGATTAGGTGTTCTAGGTGGTGATAATGGCTCATGTACTGAGTTCCTGAAATGGCACCCACATAGATGTAAAGGAATCTACATTGGTTCCTGTCCCTACCCCTGATACCTGAAAAGGTACATGTAATAGTATATGCATCTGCACCACTATAATATGTACTAATCAGAACTTTTTTCTTACTACAACTCGCACTGGCACCTATACTAGAGCCTATGGTGACCATCGATAAAGGCCATCCTATGCAACCTAGTACCTGTAACCCCCTATGCCACATAGAACCTATGGACACTTGTCCTTACACATGTGGGCCCTATCCCTATTCATGTACCTTGTCCTTATAAATATTCCTCATCCTCATCCTAGCCTAATATTCCTTTGGATCCTCTATATGGCACACCCATGGCTAATGTTGTTATCCCAACTGCATATAACTACCTGTTGAATAGTGATCCATCTAGGCATGATCATTACATACCATAAAACATACTTTAGAGTAGTCACCCATAGAACAACAATCTGATCTCGTGAGCATCCCACACTTGTAGAATGAATCCAAATAAATATCATCCTAGCTTATCGATTCTCTCTATGATCTATGGACCAAAGTCAACTGTCTTAAGCATGCTACTCACGTGCATACCACTAATCACCACCACATATACGATGTACCATCTCTGAAATGTCATCTCACTTGAACCTATCTACCTTGTATATCATATCCAATATATGACTACAGATACCTGATAATAAAATGATCTACCTCCAATTTGGACAGACTCTATCCCATTTTTGTCCCACTAATACAACCGTGTATGGTCTCTCATGTCACCATACACAACTACATATCATCAAATGCATAATGGTAGAAGGATATATCCCCCATATGGCTTCTCTATCCCACACCTATTATCTCCCATCTAAATTATGAGGGCTCATTTGAATGTGTGTCACGTATAAGCCCCACTATCCATCTAATAGCTATATCGTCACACACCCATATCTGCACAGTAGTGTTGCTAGGCTCATACTCCCATACCTCTATAGAATATCAAATGTAAGTCTTTGTACAAGTGTGCTAAGATACATTGTCCCCATTAAAATACCTTGCCCTCCATAAGATGTGTGACTACAACTATCTAACCCAAATGAAAATGTGATCCAATGTTATTAGTAAATAAATATCTGATGATAAAATCCTTAAGATAAATGGGTAGTCTTACTACCATCATGTCATCCATACACTCATATAGGTACACTATCATGCTATGTCTAGGTATATCCTCTAACAAAATAACATCCCATATATGTCTGCAGATACATCTAATGTCTCCATCCCACTGCACCAATCTACCCTGTATCAACACCTGAAGGATCTGATGTACATCCTCTAAGGTCATTGTCATCTCACTCACTGGCAACTTGAGAGTCCAACACTCATTGTGTCATCAATTAGCCAATAAAGTCAATAAATAATGGTCTAATATAATATATGAAAATTGTGCAATGTATGTTAATCCATTCACCTCTAGTAGTGTGACCAACTATCTCTATTGACTGTGAGTGAATCTCTTATGGAATGACTACATGCATCCATGGTACTCTCGCACGTCCAATAAGAATGGTCTATCCTAAAAATCATCCAAAAACATTTTTATATCATCTTTATTCTATTATAACCCCCAAAAATTCTTCTAAAAATCACCTAATGATGTTAGCACACACATTAATACACTAGCGCATATACCTATATGCTAGTGCGTACAATACAATGCTAGCGCGTTCTCTGTAACACTAATGCACTCATGTTAGTGTGTACATATTAACAAAAATTATCCTAATTTAACACTACCATACACAACATGCTAGTACATTCCCCGTATCATGCATATGAACTCAATTGAATAGTAGCACATACACTTGTACACCAGTGCATTCCTTGAGTTATGTTAGTGCACTCAAGTGTATGCACTAGTTATTAGTTACAATTTCTTCATAGGCCTAACTAACATCAAATGCATCAAAAACTATGTTTTTTCCACTACTTACTATGAATGCCTTGTCTAGCCTCCACTTGAACTGTCGAACACGATATGTATGATGTTTGTGCTACGATCGGTGAGCCATCTCTATTGAATCTTATAGTTAAAATATCACTCAAATAATAAAAGGAGTCTATAAGAACAAATGACATATGTTATTTTCTAAACCTCCCACCCATCTATTTATGCCATTATAACCCTAATTATTCTCTTTTTGGCAATTGTGACCAAAATAGTAGTTTTTCTTTATCATTCATCCATGGTCTCTTCACTCTCCTCTCAATCAGTAATCCTTTGTTCCATCATGATTCCCACCCAGTCCTCATGGCACTCTAATTAACTAATTTCAACCTTCTAAGGTATTTCAATACTCCACCGAAGTAACTCAGGTAGTTCATGCCACATGGCTCTCATTTTGTTAAGCTTGCACCTTCTTTTCTGAGTCAAATATAAAAAAATCAAACAAAAAGTCAAATATTCTAAAAAATTGCAAAAATTATAAAAATCCAAATATATTCAAATAATCAAACAATCCTAAAAATTAAAAAAAACACCAAAAATTCTAACAAAGTAAACACAACTTGATCAAATAAAAAATTTAATTCCCACCCTAATTATTGTTTCAACCATCTTACAACTATGAAGATAAATAATCTTCCACTTGTATGTCAATATCCTTGCTTGAGGAAAGTCAACTCAATTTTTTCCCTCGCACGTATCTTTTCTTTGAGAAATCTTGGCTCTCATTCCCTCCCATGAATTTCAATGTTATTTGTTGGGGGTAATGACCCTTATTAACTCTTAAATTATTTTTCAACATAAATCTAACAAGATTATCATGATCAGTAGTTATTCCACTCTCCATTCTGATCATATCCCCTTAAATTTCAACGTTATTACTTGCGGGAATTTAAATATAATTAATTATTGCCATGGCATGAATTAGGGGCATAGTTAATCATCTTCTTTACAACTTATGTTACATTTTTCTATTCTTTTTGGAACAATTACATGTATTTCGTTATCATCTTGGCTTCCTTATAGCTATGGTGCACACTTTTACAGTGTATATTGGGTTTGTTTTCAATTTTTCTTCTCTTTCTTGTGTGTGTTAGTTTACACACATAATGGGTTGAACATCCTAATTATTTCATAATCATGGTGAGAACTCTATTGTGTAACAATAAAATAAGGTTTCTCTAAGTCAAACTATCTAGATGGAATCTCATGCTATGAGAAAAATACCTCCTATCCTCCTTCTACTCCTTGTCTTCTTCTTATCAAACGAATATCCACCACTTTACTGCATCACCCATCCACTTGAGGGGGACTTCCCTTACCATCCACACTTGTCAAGACATCCAACTTCTTCACCAAGGTAAATCAATATCATCCACCATGTTTCCCAACCATTTTTTTACTAGTCTACATACATCTATTATCTTTAAAATGTTATTACTTCATAATAACACTTTAAAGAGGGGAAAATATAGACACCCTAAAAATACATACTTATTTCTATCCTATCCTTGGATATATCTCCTTTTCACAACGTTCCAATTCATAACCCTTTAGAATTAATTAAATTAATTCTATTACTCATAAGTCCATCCATTATAATTAATTAAATTAATACTATCATGCTTAAGTCATATCCCATTAGAATTAATTAAATTAATTCTATCATCCTTTAGCTAATGTAATTAAGTATTTTATCACCCACTTACATCCTTTGACTAATTAAATTTTTTATTTAAATAGAAATAAATCTATTTATCTACTCACACTCCACTTCACTATCCTAGTCACTCCATTCCACTCCACTTCTAGAATCCTAAAAAGGTGGAAGTAGAAAAGTTACAAGTATAACCACCTTTCAGGATGTAAACTTATTTCCAACTAAAAATTCATTACCCCTCAATGGATATTGAATTTATTCTGACTCTCATAACCAATTTCATAATGGTTATTTCATGAAAATGAATTCATGATCTCATTATGAATCTTCAACCACTCTATTTCCTCTCCTTCCATTATAAAGAACAGACTATATTCTTCACAAATAATCCCTGGAAGCTTTGTGCAATTATAGAAAACTTCTACTCCTTTTCCATTTAATATATGCTTATACCGAAAGATTGTCCTTGTGCTTCATTTCAAATTACTCATATCATTATCTCCTATCACTTGGAGACATAAATCAGAGCACCCACAACCAAATCATTTCAAGATTCTACAAGTATAACACTTCAGCTAATCTTATCTAAGGTTGCAAGAAGATCTTGGAGAAATGTTTACACCATTTATTATTGCTTGTATTTCGTTTGATTGCATTTTTCCTTGTATACAATTGGAAGAAAAACATTTAAAGAAACAACCACTTATACCCCTTTCTCACTCAACTATTCATCTTGTTTTAGTCCCTTTTGTTATAAAGGTGACCATGGAGGTTGAGGCACTCGACTCTATTAGTTATTTGACACATTTTTTACGTAAGCATGAAGTCCATATCTCCTAGGATAATAAGGTTGGTCCTTTAAGGCATCAGACATCATATAACATAGTTTGTCATACTTCTGGTAGTCTTGAAACCTATGTTTTTGATAAAGCTGATCCACAACCTACTGAGGATGCTCCACATCCTATTCAGGTTACCTTATAGGCTGAGAAGGGTGTTCGAATGGAGGAGACACATTGTGATATGTATTAGACATTGTCATCATCATAAATGATCTACTAGATTCAACCTTTGGTATTAAACAATAGGTAATTTTACATGAATTTAAATGCAATTTAGCATATATTTCTCATAATAAATTTTATATTTGACATTATATTAATTCATTATTAATGAAAATTAATGAGTTATGTGTATTTTTTATAAAATTTTAGGGTCAAACTACACATCCAGTATCACATTCCAATTCCTCACATTTTTTTGCAGGCATGCCAACCCATTAGGTATAAATTTGTAATAAACTAGTAAATATATTATATGTTATTTTTTTCCCATATAGATGTTATCTTAAAATGAAAATTTGATGTTAAACATGCAACCTCTAGACCTTTGGCATTTAGGGATGTCAATATGAGTGCTCATGTTGAGAAATTTACTAATGTGAGTTTTAGTATTTTTAATAATCATTTATGAATATGATGAGCTATATTTAATGTATGCAAATAACGTCATGTAACTTGTGTATGTGTGTAACCTTGTTCTTGTTTTCATTGATTATGTCATTAGAGTCTTCTGCCAAAATTTGACGATCATTACATATCAAATTTGTTATGGGTATAAAGTTTGTTGTGCCTCTTACATAGGTATGAGCTAGTAATATAATTTTCATAATGAATTTCTTATGCTAAATAATAACATTTGGTATAAATAAAGGAAATTCATTACCACAGGAGGAGGTGACAAATCCAGTTTGTGTACCTGCCACATTTGCCACAGAGGTTGATGCTTAGAGAAAGAGGATGATTCATAGGGATTATGAGATTGCCATAAATATTTATTTATACGTAAAATGCCATTTTATATGTCATTCGTTGTATACTAATGTGTATACTGTTTATTTGTATTAAAAATTAGAGCTACAACCATCCCTTAAGTGTAGGAGGCCTAATCGGAAAAAGGGACATTCAACTTATGAGATTGGTTCATTTCCTGGTGGGCCAAGAGAACCGAATTATTCGATGATACACCATAGTTTTTATGTATATGCATTTTTTTTAATGCCTTTGTGGCATGTAGGTGTATATTTGTTGATGTATATCATTTTACACCTATATGGCTTTGTTTAGACATTCATTTTGTTCAAATTTTGTATGCCATCATGGATTTCATAACTCAATATAATATATAAGACAAAAAGTTTTTTTGTCAAACTTGTATAGTGGATCAAGTACTCTTTATTTGTATCTAAGTAGATTAATATGATTATGTATGTATGCTAGGCTAACATGTATTACTATTTTTAAAGTTTTTAATGTTTTGAGCATGGGTATTAATTTATATATATATATATATATATATATATATATATATATATATAATTTATCCACTATTATAATCATTTAATGCCATCAATTGTAATTAGAAGTAGATTAATATATCTAAGTACATTAATATGTAATGCTAGTATGTATTACTAGTTTTAATTTAATTAATCTTATGAACATGGGTACTAAAATATATACAACATATAATTTAGCCACTATTATAATCATTCAATTCCATCAATTGTAATCATGTAATCTTAATGCTAATACCATCCACTTCCTAAAATCTGAATAATCATATAATGTCAACGTTAATGTGTGTGTGTGTGTGTGTGTGTGTGTGTGTGTGTGTGTGTGTGTGTGTGTGTGTGTGTGTGTGTGTGTGAGAGAGAGAGAGAGAGAGAGAGAGAGAGAGAGAGAGAGAGAGAGAGAGAGAGAGAAATGTGGAAAAAACCTTTAAATAGTGTCATTATAAAGGAATTTAGGGAAATATTTTGCAATTTTCACCTCATGGTACCAAACTCATGGAACCGATACATCTAGGTGGGAAATTAGACATTATTAGAGGTGTAGTTCCACTACCAAACCATCTTGGTCCTTCCCGACTACATCGATTTGACGATGTCTCATAAGTGCTTTGAGAGTAAAAAGTAGGCAAAATGTGATGGGTGATTTATCGCAATCCGTGGACATGGGAATGATTTTTTAACATAAATAGGAATTTTTTTGTCTTACAAAAACCTCTCTCAGTTTCTCCCGTCTCCCACCCATTTTCTCATGGTTGCAATGAATGAAATGTGGAAAAAACCTTAAATTAACATTAATGTAAGAGCATCTACGGTGATATTTTGCAATCGACGCCTCATGAAACTGAACCAATGATGCCCATACATTTGGGTGGGACATTGGAAACTATTGGAGGTATATTTATACTTACCAACCATCTCAGTCCTTCTTGGCTACAATGTTTTAATGATGTCTCTTAAGCACCATGAGAACAAAAAGTAGGAAAATTTTGATAAAAGATTTCTCACTAACTGTGGTACCTGGGAATGTATCATCTAAATATATAAATGGGAAGATATTCAATATTCCAAAAAATCTATCAGTTTCTCCCATCTCCCTCCCATTTTCTTGTGATCACAATTAATGAAATGTGGTAAAGACTTCAATTAACGTCATTATAAGAGCATCTAGGGTGATATTTTGCAATTGGAACCTTGTGGCACCAAACCAATGGTGTCCACACATCTAAGTGGGTTGTTAGAAATTAGTAGAGGTGTAGTTCCATTTCCCAACCATCTCAGTCCTTCATGGATACATCAATCTGGAAATGTCTCTTAAGCACACTAAGAGGAAAAAGTACACAAACTTTGAAAAATAATTTCTCATAAAGGTAATAACCTTCAATTAACAGCAGTGTAAGGGAGTCTAGGGTGATATTTTGTAATCGGTACCTGTTGTCCAAAATAATCCCCCATGATATTTTAAAAACTTAAAAAATCATTTTGTACTTATGAAATATTTGGTTTGAAAGGCCAAAAAATACTATATTTAAGTTTTTCACCAATTAAAGGAACTTAGTATTTCACTGGTTCTCCTAACCCATTGAACGAAGAGGTCTGAGCTCTAGACTTAAGTAGATTTTGATGGAGTTTTGACCTCCCTGGTATGGAAAAAAGAGTGCTATGTGTGTTGGCATGTAGGATTAATAGGTGTTGTCATTAATTCAAAACCGCATTAATGACAAATTTATTGTTTTAGGATGATGTCATGATGATGTATGTAGTGCTAACATGATGGTTTAGATGTACTTGAGCTGCTACAGTTAGATTTAGTGATGCATGCTTGCTCTATCAAGCCCATACAAGTGCCTATGAGGTGTAGCTTGATATTGTGGGATTATTGGTTACTTGGGAAAAATTTTTACATGTTGGATATAATTTTTTAGGGTTTTTGAGGACTCATAATAGTGGCATAATGCAAGTATAGGTGGTTCTCCATGTTATCGGTGCTCATTGGGAGCTGGTAAAATAGCTTGGAGGTGTGCCATTATGGTTTGGAGCCATATGAGCTCATGAAAGAATGATATCAGGTGTATCATGGAAAATTAGGTATGTTTGGATAATTTTCAGAGGTTTCTTGTTCAGTTCTTGAATTATTTCAGTTGATACCTAGTTGCTACATGAGGATCTAACAAGGTAAGGCATATGTAAATGATTATATGACTAGAGAGATTGAGATATGGAATTTACATTATGATGATTGGAAATGTTAGTGTGATGTGTCATAGCTCTCTTAGAAAAATTTAGGTTCCCATGATGTTTATTTTGTTAGTTATGGTTGTTTTGTGAAGACAAGGTCAAAACAGGTGAAAATTCCAGCTCAAAATGCAACTTCAGATGCTCGTTGTGAATAATGTGATTTGCATGGGGAAATTTTGGATTTTAGGGATGTTTCTAAGGTGAGTTTATAAGGTTTCAAAAAAATAATGAGGTGGTTTTGTCGTCATGTTTTTATGAACGACCGTTAAGAAGATAAAGAGGTCAAAAACCCTAGTTAAACCCTAGCTAGGAGTAGTTTGCAAAAGGTGAAGTATACTGACCTTGTTTTGATTGAAACTAAAAATGTGATTATTTTATGTTGTATAAGACTCCAATTATTTCCATAAATGTATGGTTGAGGTCATGGTGATATGTGGGCCCAACCTAAAAATAGTATTTTCTAGAGAAGAAGGTTTTAGAACAAGATGGTCCAAATGAGTAGCAGTAAAATTGATTTTGCATGATTTATGGGAGGTTTTATTTATTTACATGAGGTTTTAGGACATTTTCATGTAGGTTCATGAGTATTTTGAGGTCCAAATAATTTTATTGGTCAAAGCACAGTTTTGGGATCTCAAATAGTAGGGTTAAGTTTTGGCTATAACTTGAGCTACAAGTGGATTCCTAGATGATTAAAGTTGTGTTGGAAATTATATTAATATATATTTCTAGTGATATATTTATTGATTCATGAAGAGGTAATATGATAGGGTTTAGGGAATTCTTTCAGCAAGAATGTTTTTGACAGTTCAGGAAAGGATCTATTTTGTGCAAGTTTGATGTTTCATGAAGCATGAGATGGATTGGGTGATGCTTTATATCACCTGGAATATTTAAGAGGGATTTATTTTTCATGTAATTAATCCATTTTTAGGTCTTTAATGCATGTATATTTTATTTTATGAGCTAACCTTTGGAAACAACATTTTGGCAGGTTGATTTGGTGAAGGCAAATCTTGTTATGGTTTGAAGTAAAAGATGTTTCATGACTTATAAAATTATTAGAAGTGTTATAAAGGTTATGAAATTTCCTTTGAGTGGTCACATGGAATTTTTTAGTTGAGTACAAGTGATGTTGTGATCATTATGAAGTTTCTAGGGTGCTGAAAGGTGAAGGAAACAATTGTTTTGAAATTTGTAAAGGGAATTGGGCCCAGTAAATGAAATAATTTGATTGGTTGATATTAATTTAAACCATGTATGAATGTTTTATGATATTTTAATAATGTATAAGGGTTCATGGGTCATGAAAAATTATGGTACTCATGTTAGGGTAATTTTAAGATTGTGCCCATGGGGTTTTGAGCCATTTTTGGCACATGTAATGAGGTTTTTGGCTAGGCCGACCTATTGGGTCATATGTAGCTTTTGTATTTAAAATTTTAAAATTTTGCTTATATTTTTTTGGGTGAATTTAAATGAGGGACCGGCCTATTTTGGTTTAAGGAAGAAAAAGCATATTTAAGTGCTTTTTGGGTCATTTTTTGAACTAGTGCTCTTGGAGGGAAGGTGGAACGACCTAGAGGAGGATATTTTTAGGTATGAGAGCATTATTTGAAGGCTTTTAGAAAGATAATGTTTTAGGTTGAGGAAAATCAGAGAACATGAGAGCAAGGGTTTGATAACTTTTAGAGTGATTGAAGAAGTTTTGTGAAGATTGATCACCTAGGCTTTGAGCTGAAGAAGTTTGTGAGATGAATAAGTGATCCCATCAGTGTAGTAGAAAAAAATCAGAGATAAATACACTTCAGGTGGTTGAGTGGGTGATTGGTCATTTTTAGGGGTTGTATCCTCCTTGTGGAGTGGGTGCTTCACTAAAATTAGGGGTTAGTGCTCCTTGTAGGGTTGATGCTCTACTAAACTAGGGGTTGGTGCCTCACTAAATTTTGAAACATGTCAATATAATCTCTTTGTTTTAGTGGTTTTCCTTCCCATTGAGGGTTTCCCACTTATATCTTGGTGTTATTATGGTGTTCTTATTTCTTTCATGGTTCTTTTGATGATGGTTTATGTGCACACTCTTAAATATTATGGTTCATGATTGAATGCTTATGATATTTTATATTTCAGGTAAATGAAAGTTTAATTTGAAATTTTTAAGGAATGATTCACCCCCCCTCTCAGTCCCTTGTGTATTCTAATAATTGGTATCAAAGTGGGTCCTTCTATATAAGTTTGACATCTTGTGGCGGATCTTCTAAAGCACAAAATGGGTGGTAATGAGAAGAATTATTAGAAAGTAAAGAACTCCAAAGATGACTATTGTTATACTTTAAGTGAAGGAAAGAATTGTTTAGAAACTATTTCTAAATTTTACTCTCCCCTAGGAGTGGTAACTTGTAAATATGGAGAAGGGTTTTGTGATTCAAAGCAAATTGTGAAGAGTTATCTTGGGAAATATTAAAAATGGAACTTAATCTTGCAAGATATGAGAATGAAAAGGTCACACAACAGATTGTTGAAATGAAAAGGAATCATGAAGATAAAATTAAGCTCCTTGAAGCCAAGTTGAAGAATGAGAGTAAAGAACATGATGATATCACAAGGCATCTTGAAGAAAAATTAGAGAAAGTTGCAGCCAACCTTGAATCCAAGGAAGATGCTCATGAACATATTCATACTATTCAAATTTTGGAGTCAAAATGGAGGAATTGTCAAAAATTCTAAAGGTCAAAGATGAAGAATGTACTCAGCTGAAATCACAAGTTTCTTTTCTCAATGATAAACTCAAGTCAAAGGAGGATTGAGTGCATCAAATATGAAGATGGTATGAAATATCTACATTCAAGACTTGATCTAGTTTCAAGAAAATTGAAAATGTTTGAGAAAAGTGCTAGTGACCTAGATAATATTCTTAGCCATCAAATATCAACAAGTGATAAGGCTGGTTTGGGATTCAATGAGGATCTCAAGGACAAGGAATTGAAGCAAGAAGACAAGGTTCCAAGTAAGGAAGATGGTGAACCAAGTACCAAGAAGAAATGAAGGTGACTCACTCCAAATATAATGAGAGGATCAAACATATTAGGCATCCTAATGCTTTAAGGTATGAAAAATCATTCAATGGCTATTGTTTCTTATGTCATGTTTTTGTTCATAGAGCTAAATAATGCAAGAAAAAGTCTTATAAGAATGGAGTAGGATTATTTAATGGTGAATGTAATTCATGTTGTGAATTTGGTCACAAAGCCAAGGATTGTGGATGGAATCTAGGAATGTTTGAGCCTAGAAAAAGTAAGAAGGTATTTGTCAAAATATCTGATTCTAGAGATCCTCAGCTATGGAAAGGAAATAGAAATGAGTTTTCCAAGAGGATATTATGCTACAAGTGCAATAAACAAGGTCACATTACAAGGTACTGTTTGTATGGATCACAAAATAATGATGAAGGCCTCAAGAGAAGAATGAACTAGTGTATGTTACAACTGTAACAAGGTTGGGCATGTAGGAAGGAACTATTTCTGAAGCTTCATCAGGTCAAAACAGGATGCCTCAGATCTTAGAGTGTAAAAATTTGGAATTCAAAGGGATATAATGAATGAAAATAGTCCTAGAAAATCTTGGGAACCTAGGAGAGATCATGGTGTGTCCTTCAATGTAAGATGTTGGTGGAAAAAGGAGTGAATCTCAATGTTCTAGAAAAAAACAAGGGAAGTATGATGGTGTATTACAGGTGCCCAAGAAGGCTTAAGACCTCTTCAAGACCTTTTTTTAGGTCTCCATGGATCATGTATACCTTCACTATGCTTCTTGAAGGTATACCATTGCAAATGAAGCATCTAGGTGAGGGGGAGAAGTCTATGTTATTATGTGTCATCACTAAAAGGTCAAGGTATGTGTGGGTTTTTCTCCTCATAGTCTTGTTTGGTTCATTTTGATGGTTCTTGTGCATTTTTCTTGACATTTAATCTTACATATCTGAGTTGATCTTGTAAGTAGACTATATGGTCTATTCATTAGCTCTAATGTTTTGTAATTCATATGTGGTGAGCCTTATTTAGTCTAGAGTCATCTTGACATGTCCCTTTAAGACTCTACAAGGTGTCATTGGTCTTGGTTTTTCATATTCATAGTCATTTGAGTGCATATGTTGGTCTTGGTTGTATCACTGGTCTATGATGGTCTTAACTGTCCTATATGAGTCATGAGATGTTTTATGTGGAGTTATCATGAGATTTAAATGGTCTTAATAGTGTCATTGTTTCAGAGTCTATATTGTGTGTGAAGAATCAAGTCATGGTAATTCATTGAAAACTATTTGTCTTGCACTCATATCTGTCATGATGTCAGTCTTGTGATCTTGTGTCTAGTTTGTATCATAGTTCTTGGATGTATTTTTCTGTACCATGAGTTAAAAATGTTGTGCATGGTTCTCTAAATCCCTCTTGAAGATGAATTAAAGTGATCAAGTCCTACTTGATCAATATCACTTCAAATTTCTAACTGAGACACTGTACAGTCAAGAAAGTTTAGTTTCAAGGTTCCTACAAGCAAAATCAAGGGATTATAATTATGTGATCATTGATAATTCATGATCTATACATGTTGAAGAAGTGTTATTAATGTTTTAAGGATGTTATTGGGAGGTGTCTGATTAGTTTGAAGAAGAAGAGAGAAAATTTTGTCAAAAATGTTACTTCACTACCTTAACTGTGTTTTCTCAGTCCTTCTAGAAGCAATGTACAGGGAAACTCACTTTTGAGGCTCAAATGATGAATTTAGTATGAAATTTTTGTATCTATAGTATAGACATATATGGCTAGAGGATGTGTGAATTTGGGACCTCAGGTATGTGTACTTCTCCAAATATGCATGACAAAGTTGAGTGTTAGTTCACAATGCACAGTGAAGAGGGTTTGATCTTCAAAACCCTAATGGTTGGATGGATTTAAAGTATTGTAAGGGTCTTATAGTCTTGAACAATCATTGAAAATAGAATGCAACTCATATTGTTTATATGTCATCAGATTTTAAGATCAATGTATTTTATTGTTTTCACTATGATTTTTGCAAAAGGATTTGGTTACAGTTCAATTAACTTTTGATTGATCATAGGTATGTCACTGTGATATTATAGCAGTTATTGATTTTCATAGTGAATATATGGTGTGTTTGTTCAAATGGATAAAGATTTTTGGTATTGATCTTGACAGTGTATTGTAAAATACATTTTTCATGCTCTCATGATTAGAAAGTTGAACACCTACAGTTAGAGTGAGGCATTACAATGTTGTAGAGGTATGATATTGCTTCAAAGTTGAAAATTCATGATGAAAAATTCTCTATAGTTTGTCTCTAGAGGGACAATGTTGATAAGTGGATTGTAGGGGTATGAATAGTGGAATCTTTAAATTTGCATTTGCAACTTGAAAGGTATATGTTCTCATTAATTTTAGGCTTGAAGATGGTGGTTGTTGGAAGGATTTATATGAGCTTGTGAAGACCAGTGGTACTCCATAAAGTTGAATGATGACCTAAGGTATGGAAGAAAAAATTACGTATAATTGAAAAGGTATGACATTCTTGTTCAAATTGATCTTAATAATTTATGCTTATAAGTTATATGTTAAGCTCCAAAGTTACTTTCTCATAGTATAAGAAGGGTGCATGAAGATAGTATTAGGGTTAAAAGGATGAAAACTATGTGTTACCCTAAAATTACATATTACAGGTCTATAATAATCTTCCTTTGCATAATGTCAGTGAGCCATGAAGTCATAAGATGGCTTATTGGTCTTTTGCATGAAATTTTCTAGATGAATATATGTGAAAATGTCTCATTCATGAGTAGATTGATCAATCTTAGGCCTTATAGTTGTTTAATCCTTCATATGTTGACAGTGATAAAGCTATAGTGGTGTACAAAATGGGTTAAGACTAATAAGAAGGTGTATGAAGGTACTTCAAGTTAGGATGAGCACTTGGTTATCTCCTATTGAAGTTGAAATGAGATTCTCAAGAATTCCAAGGAAAGGAAATTGATGTTTACTACTTTCTCAAGCTTAAAAAGTTATGTTACTACTCATCTTAACTTGAAATGGCTCAAGGTGAGTGAAAAATGGGGTTTTGGGGACAACAAGAATTTGTAAGAGTGTTTCCAAGGTATGATTTCAAGGATAGATAATAGGCTTGTTTAACAATTTTTGTGCTAGGGCTAGAGATAGAGTGCCTTAAGTCTAGGGGGAGTAGTTTTTGGTGAATTCTAATCATGGTAGTCATGTAGGAGGATGTCAAAGTTAGTTTAATTTATACTAAAGGGTCTGTTTTAGTCTCTCTCCATTGGCATGGTATGTAGAAGAATGAATATGCTTTTATTTGCATGTTTAGGCATAAAAAAGATGCATTCTTGTCAAGAATGGTGGGTAATGATGTTTCATGGTTAATGGTGTCATTGTTGGCATGTTCCAAGATAAGACCGTGTCAGATCAAAACTATTATAGTGACTCAAAACAAGGGGTATAAAGATGAAATTTGATGCTAGTTTGCATGCCTAGGAGGTGGAATGATGGTTTTTCCCTAACAAGGTGATTTTTTTGCTTTTTTTATGGTGTAATGATGCTTTTCACATGTTGAAGTTCTTGTTCTAGGGGAAGCTTGGTGATTTGCATGTCTTGAAATGAGGCAAGAATCAAATTTTGGGAAAAAATCAAGAGAATAAGCAAATTGAGACCTTTTGGTTGATGTTTCTAACCAAAAATGTTGGTATGATACTGAAGAAGGTGAATGAGGTAAGCTACATGTATGCCTTTGTCATTAATGTAAAAAGGGGGAGAAGTTTAGGGTGTTTTCCATCAATGACAAAGGGGAGATTGTTGGCATGTAGTCCTAATAGGTGTTGTCATTGATGCAAAACCACATTAATGAAAAAGTGAATGTTGTAGGATGATGTTCACGATGATATATGTAGGTGCTAACATGATGGTTTATATGTTTATCATCTACTATAATGGGATTCAATGGTGCATGCTTGCTCTTGCAAGCCTATAGAGTTGCATATGAGATGTTTCTTGATAGTTTGAGCTTCTTGGATGATTGGGAAGAATGTTGAAATTATGTCTATCATGATTTGATGGTGCTTAAGAATATATAACAGTGGCATAGTGCAGGTACATGTGGTTTTCTTGGTTACAGGTGTTCACTAGGAGAAAATTTGCTTGCTTAGAGGTATGAAAAAATGGATTGGATCCATTTGAGCTCATGGAACTATGAAAAAGGTATATCATGGAATATGAGGTATGTTTGGGTAATTTTTAGAGGTTTCCTATTCATTTATTGCATTATTTCAGTTGACCCTAGTTGCTACTATGAGGATATAAGATGAAAACATGGGTAAGTATTAGTGGCTAGATATTTTGAGCCATGGAATTGATTTATGATGATTAGAGATATCATAAGGATGAGTGATGATGCTATCAGAAAAATTTCAGCTTCCCATGATTGATTATTTTTCTAGTTATGACTGATTTGTAAGACAAGGTTAAAATCTAGTGCATTTCTAGCTAGAAGTGCAACTTCAGATGCTCATTGTGAATCAATGTGTTTTGCATGGAACCTTGTGGATTTTAGGGATTATTATAAGGATGATATTATAAGGTTTCAAAAAAATAATGAGTTTTTTTGATCGTTCACGTTTTTATGAACAAATGTTAAGAAGGTAAAGAGGTCAAAAACTCTAGTTAAACCCTAGCTAGGAGTAGTTTGCAAAAGGTGAAGTATAATGATAACATTTTTATTTAAAGTAAAAATAATATGATTGGATGTTATAGAGGACTCCTCAGTATTTCTATAAATGTATGTTTCAGGTCATGGTGATATGTGGTCCCCACCTAAAAATAGCAGTTTCTGTAGAAGAAGGTTTTAGAAGACAAGATGGTCCAAAGAAGTAGCATGAAAAAATGATTTTACATGATGTATGAGAGTTTTTATTGATTTCCATGGATGTTTCAAGGACATGTTCATGAGGTTTTGAGGTATCCAAATAGGTTGATTGGTCAAAGGGTAGTTTTGGGGTCTCAAATAGCAGGTTCAATGTTTTGGCTATAGCTTGAGCTACATGTTGAATTTTGAGGCGATTCAATTTTTTTGAAGTTATATTCACAGATATTTCTAGTGATATATGTATTTCATCGTGATAAGGTGATTTGAAATGGTTTCTAGGGAATTATTTCTACATAAGGTTTTTGATCGTCCAAGACAAGATCTATCTTTTTTGAAATTTTGATGTTATTTGAAGCATGAAATGGATTTGGTGATACTTCCTATCACCTGAAGAGTTAAGAGGGATGAATTTGGAATCCAATGAATCCATTTTGAGGTATTTAATGCATGTATATGTTATTTTATGATCTAACCTTTGGAAACAAATTGTTTGGCAGGATGATTTGGTGAAGGAAATTCTTGTTGTGGTTTGAATTAAAAGATGTTGCATGACTTATAACATGATTAGAGGTGTTATAAAGGTTATTACATTTCTATTGAGTGCTCACTTGTAATTTTTTGTTTCAGTGTAAGCCATTTGGTGGCATTATGAAGTTTCCAGGGTGTTGAAGGGTGAAGGAAACAACTATTTCGAGAATTGTAAAGGGAACTGGGCCTAGTAAATGAAATAATTTGATTGGTTGATATTAATTATGACCATGTAAGAATGTTTTATGATATTTAATCATGTATAAGGGTTCATGGGTCATGAAAAACTATGGTATTCATGTTAGGGCAATTTTTAAGAATGTGCCTATGGGGTTTTGAGCCATTTTTGGCACATGTAATGAGATTTTTGGCTAGGATGACATATATGGGTCATATGTGACTGTTGAAATTTTTTTTATTTAATTTTATAGAAGTTTTTTGGGTCAAATTTATCATGAAGGACTGACCTATTTTGGTTTTGAAGGAAGAAAAGCATATTTAAGTGCTTGTTTGATTATTTTTGAACTAGTGCTCTTGGAGGGAAGGTGTGTGACCTAGAGAGATATTTTACAGGTTTGAGATTTTTTTAAGGCTGAGGAAGATAATGATAGGTTGAGGAAGATAAGATAACACAAAAGTAAGAGAATAGATCAAAGAAATAAGAAGAAATATCAAGTTTTATGCCCTAGGGTATGAGATAGGGTTTGTGAGCTAAATTAGTGATCTACATCAGTTGTGACATCAACATTATCAGAGATAACACATCTTTAGGTGGCTGATTTTGTGCTTGGTAATCATTAGGGGGTTGTATCCTCCTTGTGGATTGGGTTCTTCAATAAATTAGGAGTTGGTGCTCCTTTTAGGGTTGGTGCTCTACTAAACTAGGGGTTGGTGCCTCACTAAATTTGAAGAATGAAAATATAATGTTTATGTTTCGGTTGGTTTTCTTTCCCATGATATTTTCCCACTTAAATATTGTGTTTATGAGCTCTCTTGCATGTGTTGTAGTTCATTATTGATATTATGCACATTTATTATGCTATGGTTGAATGTATGTGAATGGATAAATGATGTTACTTGATGATTCTAATGGTAAATGAAGTAATAAATTTGTAGGAATTATTCACCCCCCTCTTAGTCCCTTGTGATTCTAACAATGTGGAATTGGAGAAATTTGGTAGTCCATGGGGCCAATGGAAATATCATACAACAAAGGGTGAATTTTGTCAAGTGAAAGTCATGGCACACAAAGGAAAGTTTGAAGCACCATACGGTAGGGAAATGAAGGATTTGAAATCGGATAAGTCTTAGAAACTGCGAATACATCCCAGTGTTCTAAAAATTTTTAAGTTTGAGGGATAGGGAAAGTAGGTAGAAGGAAGATCCTTTGTGTCTTGAAACATTAACGTGAAGGAAAAGTGTGAGAAGATTAAAAGTCCGTAGTGGTTCATGAGAAAATTTTTTGTGGATGATTAGAGATTGGTGTCTCACTGATTTCTAAATCCACGGGGGACATGTCAAATGTCAGGAGACCCGCAGAGCATTTAGTAGAGACCACAAAGCATTTATAAAACATCAAAAGGGTCACATTTCAAAGGAATTTTCCTACATAGTGACAAGAAAATCATATCCATAAGGCCTGCGAAGTAAGGCAGGAAAATGTTTTTTATCATATCTTCCGGTGTGTTGCTTCAAATTGTATGAGATTTGTTGCATTTGCTTTCATCATCTTCAGAGATTTTATGGTTGAATATGGAGTTATGCGAGATTAGAGGAATTCTCGATGAAAAATCATGAGAGCTCAAGAGGAATACATGGAGTATACATTTATTCATTTAAAACACCAAACCACCTCACCTACCTAGAGTAAAAGATCAAATGACGCCCATGCCCTTGACCTGCAAAACCCGATGGCGTGTTGCATAGAAGAAATGAGGGCCTATCAGGGATATTAATGGTTGATAGGGTTCGTGGATGGAAAATCATCTCCATTTATGTCAGGTCCAAATTAAAATTTCCCTCCATCTCTCTCTCTCTCTCTCTCTCTCTCTCCCATTCTCATATTGTATAAAAGTGAATTATGGGTTCCTTTCTGCCAAATTTACATGCTCTTCCTTGGAGAAACACATTTTATTTCCTTCAGACCTCTATAATTTTCCATTTTACTTGAGATATTTAAAGGTAATACATTTTTGGTTGTTTTCCCTTTAATTTTTCTATATTTACTGTGGATATTTTCTCTTTTTTCTTCATTGATATTTATTCATTCATGATTTTCATAGTTCTGTGTTTTCATTAAAATATTTGCATATGAAATGTGGTTTCTCTGTGTTTTTTTGGTTGGATTTGAACCTTGTCTTAGTGTTGACACATTGCCATTCTTTCATTTTATAACTTTTCCACTCCCTCTCAACACTAGATACCATATGTTTTAGATTTAGTTGTAGTTTGAGTAGTTTAGGTTAGTGTGTATTGAACTAGGAGAGAAAGAAAAAGCATTCTATGGAGGTTTGTATCAAGGAGAAAATTCCCACACTTTGAAGGAAATCATATGTTCAATTTTTTTTTTCTGTTGCTCTTCCATGATAATTCATCAGGTGAAAATTTTATGTGTTAATAGTTTTGGGATGTTTGGTGGGACCACACTGAAGGATTTCTTAGCATATTCACTAAGAGTTTAGTGTGCATCGATGATCTCTAACCTTTGGATCTACACAATAACATACGGTGACTCCCAATATTACATATCTACTGGTTCAAGAAGAAAGGTGTCTCTATCTCATAAGACAGATTCAAACAAGAAAAAAGATAGCACATAGAGAGCCTTTTGACTACTTTATGTTGTCTTCAAGGAGAAGAAGAAGAGAAAGATCTACACAGAGATCACCATCACCTCTAAATAGAGTTCTTTCCACTCCTCCTCACTGTAGGCCCTTTTTTCTATCTTTTATAGTTCTAAGACCCATTACATTCATGGATCACCAAAGAAATAAATAATTTTCCACTTTTAATGGAGGAAGTCTTTAAATTTTGACCCAATATGATGACATTCAAGTTGTAGCTCTAAAAAGTGTTCCTTCTTCACTAGAGAGAACACTACAACTCCATTAAACACATATCAAAGATGTTGCAAACATATGCTCAATATACCATGTTACACAAGACAATGTAGCCATTAGATTGTTGGTAGATTATTTCAAAGGAAAATATCTATAATGGTATAAGAGTTTGAGAGTTAACTCTATCTCTACTTGTAATGAGTCAAGAGAAGCTCTTTGCAACTATTTTGAAGATAAGTCAAACCATCTATCTTTAGTGGCATATGGAAACAAAAAAGAGGGCACCAAGAAAGCAAATGATTAATTTTAACATCATATTATGAATAAATTGGGATAGAATCCCTCAAATTTTTAAACCTAAACCTTAGTATGATTTTATTTATTATCTAAGAGCTTTAAATAGTGACATTTCTATCATGATTTAGTCCATGGAGGTAGAAATTTACCAGATTCCTATGAAATTACTATTAGAGATGAAAATAGTCTTATTAAACATGGGAAAATTTCTCCTAGACATCCAATTCCCATATTCTCAGAGGTAGGGACATCCACACCTTACCAAACCCCTAAATTATCTCCTATTCCATCCCCAAGAAACCAAATCTTAGCTCAAGCATATACCTCTACAATTCCTTCAAATGAGTTGCAGGAGGCTATGAAGCAATTGCATTTTTTTTGGAAATGAGTTGGTGTCCTTGAAGAGGCAGCAAGATCAAAATTTCAGACAATATCATCTTCCATAAAAACCCAACAAGCCTCCTTATCCCCCCAAAAAATTCCATTCTAAATAGTTCCTCAAAATCAAATTACCACTACAAATTCATTTCAGCCCTATAATCCTAACCCGACTAGCTACTCTAAGGATTTGGTTCTAGTATAGAATAATCTTGTACAAGATTACAAGTGGTGTTTCCCTTGTAATCTTCCAAATAACCAAGTAACATGCCACAATAACATCCTGAACCAAGCCTTAATGGCAAAAAACAAATCTTTGTCTCAATATGCATCCACAGAAGAAAATACGTAGTAAGAAGTAGCTTAAGAAATGATACCGCTAAGTGATACTTCACTTGTAAATTAGAAAATGGAGGAGTTATGTGGGATAAATTAGATTTGGGAAGGTAATGAAATAAATTATTCAATAAAAGTTGTAAATACCAAGTCAAAAAGAAGGAAAATGGAGTTAAACACACCATCTCCTACTTCACCAAATCCTCCTCCCAAAGACTGAAAATTTGAAGACTTGAGCGTGTTCCAGGCTTCAAAAAGCAATCCATGGAATGTAGTAAAATTGCAATGTACTACATATCCAAAAAACATTGCGGACCTAATCTAAGAGGAAAATACAAAAGATAAACATAATCCGAAACTCAAGGGAAGTCTACAAAATGTAAAATTTATGCCATTAAAAGAAAACCATGTATTGAATATATAAGAAAAGAAAGTGCTACTCCTCTTTTGCAAAATTCCACGTGTACTCCTTTCAACATTATAGAGAAAATGAGGAATAATAATGTGAATATCTTAATTTGGGAATCCATAGCTATTCATAGACAAATAAATATTTTGTAAGCAGCCATGGCTGATCTTTTTGCATTGCATGAACCAACCAAGGAGAAAACCAAAGTGGTGCTCACCAACATAGTTCAACAAATGGATGAAAAACTAGGTAAAAATGTGACTCCACCACCTTTATATGTATCTCTCATAATAGGAAATCATCGGGTGCATAATTACATGATTGACTCATCGGAAATCAGTTTAGTGATTCCCAAACAAATAACATACTAGGTGGGTTTTGAATACGAGTCACTCTCTAAAGTAGTGGTGTAGTTGGATGGAACCATGTTGGGAAATATTGGAGTTGTTAGAGGTCTAATCATTACATTACATGCATGTCCTAATTTCTCAATTCTAACAGATGTTTATATAATTGACCTTCCATCTTTCTTCACTTTGTGTATTTCACAGAATTTCACTGCTAAGATCAGTAGGTACATATTTGCACATTGGTCTCACATGCTTCTCAAAACCATATATGTAACCGAGGATACCATTAGGTCTGAACCTATTTCCACATATCATATAGAGCATTATGTATCTATCCCCATCAATGCTAATGGTATGATACTTGATCAAGAAAATCACCCAAGTATCTAAGAAGCATATACTCAAATTGAAGGCATTCTAGATTTGCTACTTGATCAATGTGGAATTGAATGTCATGATTTTGATGCATATAAATAAATCTAATAATCTAGTCTTGGCATTTATTTCCTGCATGGGGAAGATTCACCTACTCCTAGTATTATGAAGTTTTATGATCATGATGATGGAATTTGGAAAATGTTCTTTGATGGATCAAGGGGTAGAGAAGGAGAAGGATAAGTTTTGATACTTGTATCCCCCTCAGGTATGAAGTACTAATCTTATTTCAGATTTCAATTTAGTTGTTCTAACAACTCAATGTAGTATGAATCACTCATCCATATTCTATAATGGGAAAGAAAAAAGAATATCAAACAATTAAAAACTTTTAGGGATAGTGAACTGGTTGTAAACTAAGTCAGGGGGATGAATGCAACCAAAAATGATTTGATTAGAGATTACAAGAATAAAGTATGGGACCTACTAGAATATTTTGAATCCTTCAACATCTACGTCATTCAAAGAAAATAAAATGAACCCATGGATAGGTTGGTCATGGTAGGAGAAAAGTTTGACATTTCTTAAGATATCAAGAAGGATTGGTTGTAAATTCATATCAAATTAGTGGCGAGTCTATCTATACCAGACAATGACACAAATTGGAGAGTGTTTGAGAGTGATCAATAGATTGTAAATTTCTTCCAAGAAGAAGTTGGGTTTTCATCAAAGAATTGAGACAAATTGGAGCCAAAATATGCAGACCAAAATTTATAACTTAAATAAAACAAGCTGCCCAAGATCTTGGTTACCTTTGAGTCCATCTTCGATTCTGATGACCAGCTTAGAAGAAAATCCCAACATGATAGTCAAGGGTGAGTACTATGAATCCATCTCGGTTGGTAAGGAGAAATTGATTAATATTGGCAAGGCATGTACTCCACAAGAGAAACATGCATTTGTAGGCCTTTGTCAAGAATTTTTTGATGGTTTGGAATGGATTTACGAATACCTTAGGGGTTTTGATAACGATCTATCTCAACACACCATCAAATTAGACCCAATTTCTAAGCCCATTAGGAAAAAATAGAGGCATGCCAATATTTGGATTAATCCTCTCATGAAGAAAGAATTAAATAAGCTGATTGAGGAAAAAATCATCTTCCCCATCAAGCATTCATTACAGTTGAAAAATCTAGTTCCAATGTGGAAGAGAAGTGGAGAAATAAGATTGTGTGTTGATTTTAGAGACCTGAACAGAGCATCTTTGAAGGATCATTTCCTATTTCCTTCTATGGAGAAAATTTTACAAATAGTAGTAGGGTCAAAAAGATTTTTTATTTTAGATAGATACTCCTCCTACGATAAAATCATGGTGAAATGTGAGGTTGAGTTAAAGATAGCCTTTACTACCAAGTGGGGAACTTATGCCTATAGTAAGATTCCATTTTTTTGTCTAATGCAGGAGAAAAGTTCCAAAGAGACATGTAAATGGAATTCAAGGGATTGATCAACAACATTGTTCTTTTATACTTGGATGATATCATAATGCTCTCCAAGGATGAAAATGATCATATACTTCATCTGAAGTAGACATTTGATAGATGAAGACAATTTAGGGGTTCTCGTAATCCCTAGAATTGTATCTTCATAACACATGAAGATAAAATCCAAGGCCAAAAGGTCTCAAAATAAGGCCTTATAATTGATTTAGACAGAGTGAGTACCATCCTTGCATTTCCATTACCCAGTCACAAGAAAGTATTGAAAAATTTCTTAGGAAGAGTCAACTTTATCAAGCATCTTGTTCAAAACTTTACCAATCTTGTCAAGCCATTGACATCGATGTTGAAGAAAAAATGCTCTTTAAGTGGACCGTGGAAGGGAAGGAAAGCATTGAAACCATAAAATAAGAAATTACATAGGCGCCAACTCTCATCAATCTTCATTTCACTAAGGATATCATATTGTATGCCTTTAGAGGAACAAACATAATATCCTCCATGGTAGTGCCGTTCAACGAAGAAGGTTAGGATTAACCAATCAGTTTATTCAGCTAGATTATTTAATATTATGAAGTAAGGTACTCATTTTTTGAGAAGCACACCCTAGATATCATAAGGAGCTAAAATAAATTTAAACATTTAGTGTTCAACAATAAGATCCATCTTATGGTTTCATACACCGGTGTGATTTTTTTAATTGTAAACAAATATATTAACGAGATGAGAGCCACTTAGATAAATAGAGTAACGGAATATGAAATTGATATCAAAGTGACTAAGCTAGTAATAGGAAAGGGGCTGTGTGAGAATATGGTTTCATAACCATGAAACAAAGAGGAGGATATTCCAGTCCTCCAACATCTTCAAGAAGAACCCGCAGACACTCCACATACCCATTGTTGGACCCACAACATAGTACACTTTCCCCAAATAGGTCAATTCTCATAAGGATTGACTAAGGTCAAGCGAAGGTATTTCATACTTCAATCTATCACCTTTTTATTTATTGACAACATCCTTTTTAGGAAGGATGTAAATGGAGTAATTTTGAGGTTTGTCAAGGAGGATTGGATTGAGAAGGTATTATGTGAGTTCCATGATGCCATGGCTAGAGGAAAATTTTCTCTAAGGCCAACAATACTCAAAATAATGAAGGGAAGCTACTATTAGATCAGTATTTTTAAGGAATATTACACATGGGTAAAAAATTCACGAAATTTTCCTTTTTCATAGGAAAGGAGAGGATAACAACTCTTCTACTTCACCCCATATCTATAGATCAACCATTCATGCAATGGGGGTTGTATTTTATTGGAGTAATCAATCTACATTTAAGATTGGGATATAAGTGGATCCTCACAGCCACATATTACTTCACTAAATAGACAAAGGTGGTAGTTTTGAAGGATGTAAATGAAGCTAACATCTTATATTTTTATGAAGGTATTGTGACCATATTTGGTGTTCCTTCCACAATCATATCTGATAATGCTTTGGCATTACTTGGTACCAAAATCACTGATTGGGATATCATGAATGGGATATAATTTATCATTTCTTCAAACTACTAACCCAAGGTAATAAAAAAGTTGAGTCAACAAAAATAACCTTTTGAGGGTCATACGGAGGACCTTGGAAGAACATCAAAGAACATGATATACAAAAATGAAATCATCCTTATGGGCTCATAGGATCACTCCCTAGAGATCAATTGGAACCTCACCCTATAAGTTAGTTTATGTTAAGGAAGAAAATTTACGAATATCCCTTGAGTTACCAAACTTAGATCTCATTAAAAATATTGAAATGTTTGAGGTAGAGGCTAAGGACATTAGATATGTAGATTTTATGGAGTTAGAAGGGTTGAGGAGTCAAGCCATGTAAGAAATGGACTAGAATCAAGCTTTGGCGAAGAAGTGTTTTGATAGGAAAGGAGTGGCTAAAATATTTCATGAAGGAGATGTTGTCCTCAAATGGGACCAAGATAGTGCCAAATCAGGAAGAAACTCAAATTTTGATGTCATGTGGAACAACCCCTATGTTATATCAGGTTATAAGCCACACAATGATTTCCAATTATAAAAATTGGATTAAAAAATATTATGATTCCAGTTAATGAGATCTACCTTAAGCATTGATTTTGAAGAAAAGGTTCTATCATGTACATATTAGTTTAGTTTCAGTTCCTCTAAGTGCTTTCAAGCACAATATTTTTCTGGTAGTTTAGTTTCATTTCCCTAAGTTCCTTGCACATGTCTTGGTAGTTTCATATGGATTTTGCATTCAGGAGTCTTTTGAAGAGGTTTCAGTGTTTCATGGGTTCATCAGTGTTGAGCTTATTAGAGATCACAAACAATGAGAGGGGGGGTGAATCAATGCAGATTAAATTTTTTATAATAATTTCAATCCTGAATTATTTAGTGGAGTTTAGTGATATATCATAAGCATTTAAACAAATATATGTCAAGCAATATAACATAGAACACAAAAAATTATAGTGGGAAACCATTTCAGGAGAAAATCCCACTCGAAACCAAGGCTTTATTAGGAACACCAATTCCAAAGCATAAAATGGTTTTAGTTGAGTACCCACTCCTGATTCTTCAAGCACCCATTCAAAGTTAAAATTAAGCAGCCACCCAAATTTTTTTAGCAAGAATCCACTTGCAAGGAGCATCTTCCCCTATAATCTAAGTACCCACTTAGAAATATAATTTTTTTACATATACATTGATCACTTAGAGTAAAAATTACTTACACAATGGATTATGATCAATTTTCTATATCTGTATGTGTTTTCTGTATCACTCTCTTCTGCTCATCTGAGTCAAACTCTCTTTCTCAATCTGTGTGCTGTACTGATGCTCTTCTCATCTGATATATCTTTAAAACTTCATTTGTTTGCTCCCTATTTTACTCTCTCTTTTCTTCTGTAGCTTCTTCAGCTCGACTATCTCATTTCCTTACTTGAGAAACTACCTTATTATCATGGAGATTTTATTTTATAGAAAAATAACACTCTCCATAACATCCTTTATCATGTCGTGCACTCTTTTTAATCTACCACATGAGAATCTGGTCTATTAAATACATGTTATAACCATCTGATTTATTCTCTCTATATTTGGTCTGACTTTGCCATTTTATGTACATTTTTTAGAGCTATTTATGAGCTGATAACTAAAATAGGTTTCTCATCTTTTTAGGATTTCCAACTTAATCAAGACGAGTGAATCAATTTCTTCTTTGATATTTAATTTCTCCAAGAAATTAGGAATTTCATAGAGAATATAACTACCATTCCAAAGAGACAAAGAGCATTAAATGCTGTCAGCTGGAACTGGAGATTTCTCAAATCAGATCTAATTTTTCATGGAGCTCAAGCAATGTGAAAATTATTTCTTTTATATTCAGATCATTATCGATCTCCTAGAACAAAATCCCATTTTTAACCATATTAAAAAATAATTTGATTGTTCTCGAGCCTTGTCAATCCATATTTGTTCATTTCATGGCTTTCTTTAATTTCTGTGACATTATCCTTTGTATCGCTGCTATATCCTTTGATAAGTAAATTTTTAGTTATCCACGACTTTCTTTTACTTCTAGCGGATTTTGTAGTATTTCACGGCTTTCCACAGCTTCCACTAGTATTTTGCGGCTTTATTCCATGTTGGTGACTTTATTCTTTTACCTGCGGCTTTTGTAGTTCTTTGCAGCTATCTCTAGACCTTTACAAATTTTGTATTTATCCGCGGCTTCCTCCAAACTATCCTTACTCCCACAACTTTTCCTTCACATCCGTGGCTTCATCTTTCTCACTCCAGCTTCATCCTTTTACCCGTGGTTCTCACTATACTTCCACAACTTCTTTTTAGACTTTAGCGGCTAGCTCCTCATGTCTGCAGCTTGCACAAAGGCTGATTAAGTCCCTTAGAACTTATCCTTAATCATCTTGAAGCCTTAGGGAGATGACACTACCAATCAACATTCACATTTCTCTTGCCAAGTTTTTATTTCCATATATGGTTGATCTTTGACATACCTGCGCAACACTTGCACTATAATTTTTGCTACTTTTTGCCATCAATGTAATTTGACATAAATGACAACACTTATGACAATGACAAAGTTCTAACAGAGCTATGCCAAGTTCATAGGATAAATTCAAGTTTCCCGATCATTTTCCAAGATTCCATACTTGATTCTAGGCCCAATGGATTTCTTCAAGGCCCTAGATATTTTATATAGAAGATAAATATCCCCATGAATTACAAATGAATTATCTAAAATAACCCCTAGGATATTTTGACAACTCAACAATTGATTTTGGACCTAGGAAAAATTTTGTTTGAAAGGATGCAAAATACTAGATTTAAGTGTTCCCCAAAATGAAGGAGCTTAATGTTCCATGGGTTCTCCTAACCCATGGAACAAAGAGGTATGAGCTCAAAAATTAGCTGGATTATGATGGATTTTTGACCTTCGTGACATGTGAAAAATAGTGTTATGCGTACTTGGAGAAATTTTATGGTCCACGAGGCTGATCATAATATCATACAACAAAGGGTAAAGTTTGAAAAATGAAAGTCGTGGCATACAAAGGAAAGTTTGAAGCACTACGTATTAGGGAAAAAATTATTTGAAATCAGATAAGTCCTGAAAAACTGTGAATAATTCCCAGTGTTCTGTGGATTTTCACAATGTGATATTCCATAAATGATTGATCTTGCAGGATAGGGGAAGAAGGTTGAAGGAATAACCTTTACGGCTTGAAGCATCAACACGAAGGTGAAGTTTAAGAAAATTAGAATTTGTTGAGTAGATAAAAGATAATTCAAGTATAAAATCACATGATGATAGGGCACGTGGACACATGGCACGTAACAGGATATGGAACTATAGAAGAACATCGCGTGCCTAGGATAAGTATATACATGACTTAGCCACTCTTACAGATCTGGGCTAATTTTGGAGATAGAATGATGAGTACGTAAAGATATGAAGAGTTTCAGTTCACATAAGGCTATTTTGGGTTTTTCATTAGTTCGAGTGCCATGCAGATTCTTAGTCTAATAATAGGATCTATTCTAGGAGTTAACTAATAGAAGATCAATGATTAACACTTGCATGTTTTTTGTTCCCTTGTAAAGGTGCATGGTTGTTATTAACATGTAGCCTATTTTTGGAAGATGCAAACGTGGTGAAGGGAAAGGCCCCATCCATATATATATGTATTGATTTTCATGGTTTAGACAGTACCAATTATTGTAGAGTTATGTTGTGGATTTTTTAGCGCACATGATTCATGATGACATTATTATGATGTATGAAGCTTCAGTGTTTTGCAGTATATAATATAATGGATCATATTGGATGGATACTAGTGTTAGATGTGAATGAATATAGTTCTTGCATGGTAAATCTCATTATAATCATTATTTAGTCAATCTTTCATATGGTTTAGTTCTAGTTCTGGTTCATGCACTGTGGCTTACTTGATTAAACATTATAAATTTGGATATATACATATATAATCATGCTAGCATTCTAGAAAATCAAATATAAAGAGGGACCTAGTACCCTTGCGTGCTTTGGGTGAGTGCTTAGTTCTGGTTGAGTGATGTGCCAATGCGCCTTGTGTTAATTGCAGTGAATTCTAGGCTACATCATTAGTTCCATTGTCAGGACCTCTTTCTCAACTTTTTTTTCAGGATGATGCATGATGAAGACATACCAATTGACCTTGGCCAATATTGAGGAGTGCTTAGTAGATTTAGAAGAAGAGTATACTCATAGATTCAAAAATGGACCTAATTTTAATGCACGTGCATGGGTTGAGCACAATTTGTATGATGTATTATATGAGACATTTTTTGCTATCTTTCCCATAGAGCTATACGAGTGGCTGGTTACTTATGCGTCTAAGAGGAATTTGAGGTTTCACACATTTTTTGGATGCAGGAAGAATTCCAAACCTTGTATGATATAGATCTGATTTGGACACAGTCTTTGGATGTTTGATTCCAAGGTGTTTTAAAAAAATATATTCTTGAGTACACAGTTTTGAATTCCTCTTTCCTTGAGGTTGCTAAGTTTTATTTTTTGTGTGAACCCAAAGGATCATATTTGCGCGGTATCCCACTGGTGATCAAGTTCCTGATTGTAATCCTGGATTTGGAATAGAAGCCAATGGCTAAATAAACCCCACCACGTGTGGGGAAGAAGAAGGTTTGGTAAGGATGAAGAACCTAGTGGCAGAAAGAAAAAGGGAAGAAAGGAAACTTAAGTTCAATGAGGCACGCGAGAGGCCTTTAGAGAAGAAGCGGGAAGTTGCATAACAAATGGCATTGTGGAGAGAGATGGATCGTGAAGGATTCAGAGCTCACATATAAGAGATGAAGCTAGATCACCTGGTTCTCCCCCATTTGGGAAATCATGGTAGGGAACCCTCTTCAACCTCATATGAGAGCATGCCAGTATAGACGACATGGGTTGTGGGTGTACATCTCAATCTACCTAGCGACCTTGCCCTTGTACTTGGTTTTCCAGTTTTTACAACAGTCAGTAGAAAACAAGCTATCGTGAGCAGTAGATAGAGTTAATTTTCTGTCAAGCTCAGGAGTTATTCAAGGAGATTATTCATCTATGAAAAAATCATCATCTACTTTATTTGGAGGACCTGTTGGAGGTATATTTTCAGATGCATCATCGGCACTAAATGTAGGCATGCAGAACCTTGGCATCACATCTGAAAGTAGTACAACTTCACAAACATTTGGAATTCAGTTTATCATAATCATTAGAACACAAAGAACTGTACCTTTCGATCCATTACCTAATGGAGAGGGTTGATCAGGAGAATTAGGTGGCTTAGGCACTGAAGGATATGGTGGATCTAGAGGTGGTGGAAATACAAGAGGAAACACAAGTTTTGGGTCTGGTGGGCAAGGTCCGCACCAACCTTAGCAAATTTACATGGAGATGTCTCTCCATCTCCCAGAGTAAAGAGGAATTGAAGATATAGCTGAACATGTGCACATATGTGAGATTCTGTGGCACGTAAAGGGGATTACAACTCTAGATCGCAAGGAAAGACAGATTTCAACTATGTTGTAGGGACGCATGCTCAAATGGTGAAAAATGTTTGATCTTGATCAAAATAGTGTGGACTATATGGAGCTCTGAGATGCTTTCTTAAAAGAATTTTATATCTGTGACTTTGAACAAAAAAGTATAAGCGCGCTTAAAGACATTAAGCAGGGAACTACCGAAAGTGTTCAGGAATATGATGCTTGGTTCAAGACTCTCATGTCTAAATATCTTATGACATCCACACAAGCTAACATGCATAGTGGTTCATTAGAGGACTGATCATGCCTTTTAGAAGAGTAATTTATCACAAGAATTATACAGATCCGCTAGAGGAACTTGAGGCAGCCCTATGCGCTAAGGCGGTAGGAAGTTTGGACATAGGAGTGGGAGAATTATTGGAATCATAGATAACATCAATGGTGAAACAGTTGGAGAAATTATCTGCTAATTTAGTAGATAAGACGTGCAATGGGATTTGGTGTACAAATTATGAAGTAGAGGTGCGTACTAAGGATAATTTACCTTAGAATTCAGTGCGCTCCTTGTTACTAGATTGCGAGATATGTAACTTGGACCACAGTTCAAGCCAGTGCCCATTATTGCAGCACATGGTAAGAAATAATGTGTCTAATTACTATAAGATTTGTAGGTCCTTGAGTCATGATACTGAAGATTGTAGATTGATCGATCAGATCCATGATGTCATTGATATTGGTGTATGAAAAACTGGTGTTGCAAATAATTCCAAGGAAAAGAGTGAGCATCATGACTATGATCACATTGAGGGAGGGGTGTTTTGATGGCGGCCATGGTAGAGCTCGAGGTTACAGAGGTGGATTCATAGGTTGAGGTCATAGGGAAAAAGGAGTGATTTCCCTCGTGGGACTTGTTATATGTGTGGATCTCCTAATCACTATAGGTGCAAATTTCCATAGAGTAATGTGTGTTCTTTTTGCAGAAAGAATCATAGTTATGAAGAATTGTTGGACTTGTATGAACACTAAAGAAAGAAACAAAAATAGGAAAATAAGGGCACATGAATGGTTAGAGTAAAGTGTGTCATGGAAGACCAATGGATCCCAAAGTTAGCACTAGATCCTGAGTTGGTACTTGTGAAGATTACTACATGCGCTGAGGCAACACACACCAAGGAAACTATGCAATAGAATCCAACTATTACTAAGGAGGAAGTCCTGCATGCTAAGTATCTAGACCCTATGCATTAGAAGGAGGTTTATCAAGAAAACATGGAGGTAATTCATAATTTATATGGTGATATATAGTGTTTGAAGGAGCAGTCGTGGAATTTGGAACAAAATAAAACAACTAATCTCCATCAGACATATGTTGATGATTTGAAATAAATTTGTAAGATGCTGCGCGAAGAGAATATTATTGCTTTGTTAAAGAGTTGGTTGAAGGGAAACACTTTGTGAACAAGGAGTGAGTATGAGAGACAACTTCTACATGCTAATATTCCTCCGGAAAATTTGGATTATGACAAGGAGATTACTTTAAATGTTGTTGTTGATGGTTGGCTTTTGAGTAATATCTTGATTGACACAGACATACAAGTGAATGTTCTTACTTTGGATGCATGGTTTTAGATGGGTAGACCTCCATTAAAACCATCCTCTAATGTGTTTTTCATGGCAAATTGGACTAAGGCAACACCCATTGGAGTTTTAAAATATGATTCCATTACTATACATGGGCCAAGTTCACTGGGGACTTTGAGGTCTTAGTGCTTGTAGAAGTAGACAATTTTCCAGCCTTACTTGGACGCCCTTGGTGCTATGAAAACAACACTGACCTGCATTTTAATAAGGGGTATATCAACTTTGAGAACAAAGAAGAATGTGTCATCATACCTCTGACAGATGGGAAATCTATGCCCTATGTGGAGACCTTAAGCGCAGGAGACTTGAACATAATTTATGTATGTACCATTCGAGATCTAGAAGTGATCGAACCATAAAAAGGAGTTCTCCAATGGGATGATACACAGTCAATGAGTGATAATACAATTTTTTCATGTGATAATTGGGTGCACAAAACTTATGAAATGGTTGGGAGTGAAGTATGAAGTGCAGCTACGCGCATCAGTAAGCCACACAATATAAAAAATTTTGGTAACAACTAGGTACCAAAGTATACAGGTGAGGAGAATCCATAAATATTCTTGTTTGCTATGGAATTTCAATGGGAATGTCAGGTGGAAATAAGGAACATGTTAGTATATAATTTGCGTGGGATGGAAGCACACTGGTGGATGGTTCACAGGAATAATCTTTTGGAGTGGAGAGAAGTAAGGATTGCTTTATCTGCTTAGTTTCTAAGAAGCAATGCACCTACTCATATCTATGTATTTCATGGTAATGATCATGTTCAACACCACATTCAGTAGTGTGAGAGACTCTGGACAATGGTACAAGAAGCTTTACCACCTTCCTTGTGGGTGCATAATTTTTATTTCACCTTGGGAGGCTGCACACGCGCATGGTATGTCTATGTAGAGTCAAATAGGGAAGCTAGAAATTGGAAGGAACTTACTAAAGGTATGACTCATACCTTTGGTTAATTTTCTTCTAAACCTCCAGTGAATGAGATGTTGTAGGTTATAAAGTGTTTAACTATGAGAGATAGTGTAAAGGCTGAAGAGTTAGTTTAGGAGTTGTTTGGAGAATCAGACCTAGTGGCACATTTTGAAGAGGATGAATCGGATGCAGAACAACTTGGGAATGCTTGTTTAGAAAAATAAAAGGGTAAGATGATCTACATGGTTGATGATGAAGAGGTAGAGAAATTGGACATTGAGCACATAGAGGGTACGTGCGAAGTCTTAGACAGTGCAAATGAGAAGGCGCATGCCTACAATGATCCTATGAAGACCAAGAAGGTGAACATTGGAATGGATGTTGAACCCAAGGAAACCATTATCGGAGATTACTGGTCTGACTCTGAAGTTTATAAAATCATTGAGCTATTGTGTGAATTTCAAGAATTTTTCCATAGAGGGTATCATGAATGGAAAGGTGTACATGAGTCATTAGGAGAGATAAAGATAAAGTTGAAGGAAGGCACACACCCAGTTTGGAAGAGACCTTACAAAATGAATCCAAACTTCTGCATGCAATGTAAAAGAAGAAATTAAAAAAACATTAATTTTTGGAATAATTGTGCCAATTGAGAAATCAGAATGGGTAAGCCCTATGGTGATTTGCATCAAGAAAGATGGCAAAATCAGGATTTGTGTGGATTACAAGGATTTAAATGCTGCATGTGTGATTGATCCCTTTCCCACACCATTTACTAAGGAAATCTTGGAATGTGTCGCAGGGCATGAAATATACTCCTTCATTAATGGATTCTATGGATATCATTAGGTAAGGATAGATGAAGAATATCAAGAGAAGAAAAATTTCACCACTGAGTGGGGATGTTTTGCATACACAGTTATGCCCTTCGGATTAAAGAATGCACTTGCAATGTTTTCACGCATAGTGGTAAAAATGTTCCAAGATTATATTCACAAGTTATTTCAGGTGTATCTGGATGATTGGATAGTCTATAGGCTCATGAGAGCTCACTATGATAATCTAAGGTTGATGTTCGAGAGGTTCTGACAGTTGAGCATCTCCTTAAACATTAAGAAGTGTATATTTTCCAGACCCTTTGAAATTTTTCTAGGACATATCATCTGTAAAGAATGCTTTCTAGTGGATACTGCTAAGGTAGCTAATGTTTTGGGTTTAGAAGATCCTACTAGCTAAAGAAAGATGCATGGATTCTTGGGGCACACAAGCTATTACAGAAAATTTATCAAGGTATATGCCAAGATCGTCGTGTCCTTAAAATAATTACTCAAGGGAAAAGGAAAGTTCTATTGTGGTGAGGCACAAAAACCTGCGTTCGACGCACTCAAGGAAAGGCTTACTATAACACATATTTTACACTTTCCTTCATGGTCCAAGCCTTTTCATGTTTATGTAGATACCTATAATATGGCCATTGGTTCCATATTAGCTCATCCTAGAGAAGGGATGGTTTATCATCCAATTTTTTTTGCTAGCAGAAAGTTAACTCCAATAGAACATAATTACACAACGACAAAGTGTGAGGCCTTGTTTATGATCTACATGCTCCATAAATTTTGACAGTATTTTCTAGCTACACCATTCATCTTTTATACAAACCACATGACATTGAAGTACTTGGCAAAAAGGCCCATTTTTAGGGGCACATATGTTGTTGGGTACTGTTGTTTCATGAATTCAATTTTACAGTGGTGGTTAAGCCAGGTAAGAGAAATTTTGGTCTAGACCATTTATCAAGGATTCAATCAGGAGACGATGTATTGAGCATCGAGGACATAATGACAGAAGCATAACTGTTCAGGTTCAATTGCACACCCTCAAACTTGGAGGATATTACTATCTTTTTTATGCACAGGTGTGGCACCTGAAGGAATGAAGGCTTTAGAAAAGAAACAACTTATTATTCGTGTCGTGCCTTACATGTAGATTAGTGGAGACTTATATATTTAGGTCATGATGAAGTTTTACACCGATGTGTGCTTGAGCATGAGCATGAAGCAATTATGTTAGAGGCTCATAGCAATATTGCAATTAGAAACTATGTAGTGGATGCCACCACATGCAAGATTCCACTAGTTGGTCTATGGCAGGAAACATTGTACAAGGATTACAAGGCATATTGTAAGGTTTTTGATCATTATTAGTGCCTTGGAAATCCTGGGTAACAAGATGAAATTCCTTTGATACTTATTACTAGTGCATAACCTTTTGAGAAGTGGGAAATTGAATTTGTGGGCCCTTTTTACCTAGCCACACACATGAAATGATCGCACTATATTATAACGTGTAAATATTATCTTACAAGGTGGGAAAAAGTGACACCTATAAAGGATTACATTGCAGCTATAACAACAAGGTTTCTGTGGGAAAATATTTTTAGCAGATGTGGTTTCCCTTTAAGTTTGACAAGTGATAGGAGTACTTATTTCCTTAATGAGACTATATGAACATTATTGGATGAATTTATGGCTACACACCATAGGAAAACCCCTTATCACCCGTAGGAAAATGGAACTACTGAGGCCTTCAACAAGATATTGAGCCATACCTTGACCAACATTTGTGATGTTGGAAGGAGAGATTGAGATGACAAGGTTTCTATGGTACTTTTGGAATATAGGACAACTTACAAGAGGTTGAATAAAGCAACACCCTTTAAGATGGTGTTTGGCACATAGGAAGTTCTCCCCATGGAATTTATGTTACCTTCTTTGTGTATTACATGCGCAGGAGGTTTTTTTGATGATCAAGTAATAGATGAACGCATTGACAAATTGATGCAGTTAGATGAAAGGCACACCATAGCAAGATGGAGTCAGAAGAAAGAAAAATCCAAGTAGAAGGCATAACATGACAGGAACATTAACAACAAGAAGCTTGAGGTTGGGAAAATGGTAATTCTATATGATTAAAAGTTTTTTCACCATCCTGGAAAGCTAAAAGTGTATTAGTTGGGACCATATGTAATCAATCATATACTTAATTCAGGCGCTTTATAGTTAGAGGCACTAGATGTAACACGGTTTCCCGGTTACTTCAACGGGATTAGGGTGAAGCTATACTATAAAGAAGCCTTCTTAGTGTTTTTAATAAGGTAGTATTTCCCCTTAGATTAGGTTTCCCTTAATGCATTTCCTTTATATGTGTTTCCTTCATCATTGCTAAACTTTGTTAATTTATTTCAGTGTTTTGTGTAATAAGCGCACTTGCGCGCTAGTAGCTTATTATAATTTTAGTGTTTTTCATGCATAGAGGACCATGCATACCCTTAGTGTGGGGTGGCTTACATACAAGGTTGATTACCAAGTTGAATATAGTTGATTGCTATCTGAAGCTGGGTATGCATAAGGAAACTTTTATGCAGGTGATTTTTGGAAGGGTACAGATAGAATTTTTTTCTCCTAAATGAAGACCATAGATGGAAAAAGGGATACACAATATAATCAGAGGTAGGTTGTAGTAGAGGAAAATATTTTGAAGAAGGTGTAATGGTGAAGTAATTTGGTGCATATGGGCACGAGGAAGGAGGTTTGTGGCCAAGAAGTAGAAGGCGAGCCAGAAGGTTATGAATTTGGCACTGAGATGAGCATTGCATAAAAGTTGATGAACAATGCGTTAATGCTGGGATCGATGGTAGGTGAAGGAGCACTACATGTGGTAAATTTTAAAAATGAATATAAGGAAGGGTTGTGAGGCCATTTTTACATTTATGATTATGAATTATCAAGTGATTTGTTTCTAAGCAAGCTAGCTAAGATGGTTGTGAAGAGTGGAGAGCTATGAATTGGTTGGGTTTGTCAGATCTACACATGAGGAACTATTACGCTCCATTTATTGAAGTGTTTGAGAAAGGAGAAGGAATGCAGGAGAGGAGATTGACGACTAGGGTTTGAGTTTGAGCTAGGGAACAAGGAACTGAGTTGTAAAGCTCGAGGGAGGTAAGAGAATACATGGTTTTGATTAAAATAACACCCAAGAGAGCACTGAGAGAAGCCATGAGGGAGAAGAAACAAAAGGAGGTTAAAATTAAGACAAAAGACGCTCCTAAAAATAAATTTTCATAAATGTAATACCTAGAGGAAGTGATCATGGGCCATCATTGGGATTCCCATGTCCATCAAAGAAAATTCAATGATTACAACCATACGAAAAAATGATAACAAGGAGGAGTTAGATGCTTTGTTGAATAAAAATATAAACAAATAGAAAGTGGATGATATGCACATCTATGATGATGCTGGGGAGAAAATCCTAAGAAAGGTAGGGGTTTTAAAATTTTACAAAATCCCTTACTTTGAAAATCTAGAGAAGTTATACTAGTCGCTAATGAGTAGAGTCCATGAGTAATTTTTCTATTTTACTAGGTGATGAATAAGGATCACCACACCCTTGATCGACACTTTGACAGGTTTGAAAAATGTAGGCACAAAGGTGAGTAATGACCTAATTGATAAAGCAAAAATTTTAGCAACCAGCAAGGAGTTGGGTTATACAAAAGGTGGGCATGATATGGATATTTATAAGATAAGGAAGTAACCAGTTATACATGAATCCTCACACTTGTTGACAAAATTGAATGAAAAGAGAGATGGTCACAAGTGAACACTTTGTGGATACATGTTGTAAAGAAAATGTCACAAGGGAGACCTATAAATTAGTTGGATACATTGTTGAGATGATCATTGAAGAGGCACGTACAGGTGATAAAATTATCTTTGGCGCTATTCTACTGTTCTTTGTGTTTTTGGAGATTGGAGTGCCTGATGGGCTGAGGAACAAAATTTGGGAGTACCCTACAGAAAATAAATATCTCACAGAGAGATTCAAAAAGTATCTTTGTGAGGGGACCATGAGTGGTCCATTCAAACCAATGGTAGAAATGTGTTATGCATGTGACTCCACATTGCATTCGAGGAAGAGTGTAGGAAACCTAAGGAGTTTCCCAAGATGGTAGGAAATTTGGTACAATTTGTAGTCTATCAACACTTTTTCATCACAGACTTTGAAATGAAGGATGGGACATGGAGTCCTTAGTGTAAAATTCCCTATGATTTCACTGCACGGTTCTTTTAGGAAGCTATTCATAGACTCTCAGATGTGTGCAGGTTAATATACAATGCTGATAAGGTGGAATTTGAATACTACAATCTGTGGAAGACTTATGTCTATCCTGGTAAGTCTTCTTATATTGAAAGATACATTTTAGATGACATAGCTATGAATCCTATGAGTTTGGAAATAGGTGAAAATGGAAAAACATTGGTGTACCTTCAGCTTAAGCCTAGGCGGGAGAATAAAAAATATATAGAGAATGAGTTCAAAATACCAAGCCCGCCTAAAGGGAAGCACATAGTTGGCACATTTGCAGCTGAAAATCCTACTTCACCCATTCAAGATGAAGAAGAATAAATTCATGAAGATAGTGGTGGGTTGGACCATAGGGGAAAAATATAGCCTATGGATGGAGAAAAGAAAGAGTGCAAGGTGATGCCCTCATCACAGGAGAAAGAGTATGAAGTGTTTGAGACAAACATAATGGAAGTCAATGTGGAGTAAACATCTGAAGAACCATAGGTCAAGAGAGTGTTCAGGGCGCAGGGTCATCACAACCATTGACGAGGTCACCAAGGATTTCTCCAAAGAAGGAAGATCATGAGATGAAGAAAAGGAACAAGTTAACGCTTAAGGATGGAGATCAGGATGAGTTTGGAGAAAGCATGCCAGGTACACCAATGCATTCTGAGGATATAGAGGAGCCTCGTGATGGGGAGATGAAGAATGATGTGGAGGGGCTGAAAGAAACATAAGTAGAAAAGTGTGAAGGCCCAATTTTGGATTCAAGTGCCCTGATTACAAAGGGAAAAAGAACAATGAAGGAAAAATAAGGTGAGGACTATGTGAATCCTGAAATTGGATATGTGGATGATACCAACAAGATCATATGCACATGCTTCTAGAGTACTCTAGAAGTTAAGGACTTGTATGGTTGGGAGTTGATGGATGCAAAGATGGAAAATGTATGCACATAGAAGTAGTTATCATGGTCAATGCAAACTCATATGGATGAGGCTTATTTTTACATGTGTGAAGAATCACACATCTCACGTAGAATGAAGAAAGCACCTCAAGTCTGACACATAAATGTTAAGCCAACTGTTATGTTGAATGAAAAAGTGAGCAATGCCTTGGTAAAGGTATCTACAGAGGTTACGCGTAGGAACATAGACAAAGTAGAAACAATTAGGGTTTTGATGGATGAAAATAAGGACATGGATGCATAAATAAAGTGCCTCACAAAAGAGAAGGAAAAGGCCGAGGAAAATATGGAAGCATTGATTGGTATGGCCAAGGAGATTGGTGATTATATTCTTAAGGTAAGGCCACATATGGAGTCTCAAGTTCCAGAAAAATTTCCATATGTAATGCACTATATATGCACACTTGTAAAAATAATCATAGAGGAAAGACTCGTGCGTATGCCCATACCAAAAGACTTTATTGAGGAAAAAACACGGGTAAAATCCACCATTTCTAGAAAAATTGCAAGTGATGAGTCATTACTACAAGCATTGAGAGATGAATCGAAGAAGGCAGATTAGACCTTGAACATGTGCATAGTACCATATATAATCGTTGGGACAAGAACAATTGTAGAAGATAATGAAGTCCTCAAAGCCATGAATAATGAGACACTTGGGTGCATGGAGAGACATGCTTTAGTGGAAGAGAAGTGCAAAGTGCTTACAAGTACTGAAGAACCACATGAAAACAGGCTGAAGGAGATAGAAAATAAGATTACAGGTAAGATGAACTATATGGAGGACATGGTTTTCTAGTATGGAAAATATTTGTAGAATATTGAATAATGAAAAAGATAACATGACTCAAGATGAGCTACATGCCATAGTCACTGATATCCCAGAAAAAACATGTGAGATCTTAAGTGATTGATAGGAATTAGAGGCATAAGTAAAGAATGAGTATCCAAAATTAATACTACATGCTATGGAGGAGAGAGATGAATGATATCTCATTCTTTTTTTTGAACAAATCTTCATTGTTTCATTAATTATTCTTTACTATGGAGAGATAAGTTAAGATTACCCATTTCAGAGGGAAGAAATGCATTTAGTGTGGGGTAATTTTGAGCAGATAAAATATAGTTCAACTATGCAAGTGCATGAGGATTGGGAGTGCGGACACATGACACATAGCAAAATGCATAACTATAACAGAACAACGCACGTCTAGGATAAGTATACACAGGAATTAGTCACTCTTGAAGATCTGGGCTATTTTTGGAGATAAAGTGTTGAGCATGTAAAGAAATGAAGACTTACAGTTCATGCAAGGTTATTTTGGGTTTTGTGTCAGTTCGAGTGCCATGTAAATTCTTAGTCTAATAATAGGATATATTTTAGGAGTTAACTAATAGAATATCTATTATTATCACTTGCATGCTTTGTATTCCCTTGTAAAGGAGCATGGCTATTATTATCATGTAGCCTATTTTTGGAAGGTGCATAGGCGGTGAAGCTCAAGTCCCCATCCCTATATATATGTATTGATTTTAAGTATAGATAATACCGATTATTGTAGATTTATGCTATGGATTTGTTAACACGTATGACTCATGATGACATTACTATGATGTATGAAGCTTCTATATTTTGTAGTATCTAATATAATGGGCCATATCAACTAAATAATGGTGTTAGACATGACTGAATATGGTTCTTGCATGGTAAATCTCATTATAATCATTTTTCAGTCAATATTTGATATGGTTTAGTTATAGATCTAGTTCATGCACTGTGGTTTACTTGATTAACTGTTATAAATATGGATATATACATATGCAATCATGCTAACATTTATGACAAAAAACTGCAAAGAGGGACCTGATACCCTTGCGTGCTTCGGGCGAGTACTCAGTTCTGGTTGAGTGATGTGTCAACGTGCTTTGGGTTATTTGCAGTGAATTCTAGGCTACATCATAAGTCCACACTAGTTCACGAGAAAAGGTTCCACAAATGGTTAGAGATTGGTGTCTTAGGGATTTCTAAATCTACAGGGACATTCAAATTCAAGAAGGTACAAGACATTGTAGAGACTGAGGAAAATTTAGAGAACATCCGAAAGGTCACGTTTCAATGGAATTTCCCATGTAACAAAAAAATCACATCCAGAAGGCCACATAAAAGGAAATTATGTTTTTCAACATATCTTCCAGTGCGTTTCTCTAAATTGCATGAGATTTATTATATTTCTTCCTCTCTTATGAGCCTTCATGGTTGAATATGGAGTTATGGGATCAGAGGAAGTATCATAGAAAATCACGAGAGCTCAAGGGGAATAGAGGAAATACATAGTTGCTCATTTCGATTACCCAACCACCTCACCTATCTGGAGTAAAATATCAAATGACACTCATGCCCTGGCCTACTAAAATTGATGGCATGTTGTAGAAGAAATGATGGTCTATCAGGGAGATTAATGGTGGAAATATCTATGGAATGTAGTTTGTCTCTATTCATGGTAAATCCAAATTTAAATTTCCCTCCATCTCTCTCTCCCATTCTGATATTGTATAAATGTAAGTGCTTAGGAATGTTTTAATGGTTCCTTTTTCTGAATTCACACTCTTTGCCTTATATAAATGCATTTTCTTACCTTCATGCCTCTAAATTTCACATTTTTCTTGAGATACCTAATATATGCTTTGTGAACATGATGAATATTTACTAAATACAATAAATTTTTGGTTATTTTCCCTTAAAATGTTTTTTTTTAATTTTCTATGAATGTTTTCCCTCTTGTATTCATTGAATTTTATTCATTCATGCTCTCTAGAGTTATGTGTTTTCATTAAAATATTTTCATTTGAAATTATTTTGTGTATTTATGGTCAGATTTGAACCCTATTTTAGTGTTGTCGCATCGCCATTATTTCATTTCACAACTTTTCCACTCCTTCTCAACCATGGATCCTATATGATTTAGATTTATTTACAGTTTGAGTAGTTTAGGTTAGTGTGAATTGAAATAGGAGAGAAGGAACTAACAATCTCTAGAGGTTTATCTTAAGGAACAGAGTCCTACACTTTGAAGATAATCCCATGTTCACCAAAAGTTATGTTATTCTTCCATGATCATTGAAAGGGTGCAACATTTGTGTGTAAATAGTACCTCATGGAACTAAACTGATGGCACCCACACATTTAGGTGGGATATTATATATTATTGTTGGTCTCATTCTACTACTCAACCGTCTCTTAAGCACTATGAGAGTAAAAAGTAGGAAAACTTTGACAGATGATTTCTTGCAAACCACGATACCTGGGAATGTCTTTTTTAAAACTATATATGGGAATCTAGTCTACCTATAAAAATATATCTCAGTTTCTCCCATATCCCTCCTATTTTCTCACAGTCACAACAAATGAAATGTGGCAAAATTTTTAAATTGGTGTTAGTGTAAGGGTATATGGAGAGATATTTTACAATCAACACCTCATGGAACCGAACTGATGGCAGCTATATGTTTGAATGGGCCATTATATGCTATTAAATATTTCATTTTTTTTCCAAATCATCCTATTTATTCCCATCTACATGGATCTAGTGATGTCTCTTAAGTTCTCATAGAGCGAAAAGTGAGTAAAATTTGACACATAATTTCTTGCAAACTTTGGCATTTGATAATGTCTCATCTAAACCTATAAATGGGCATCTAGACCATCTACAAAAACCTCTCTCTATTTATCCCATCTAATGCCTATTTTCGGCAGTCAAAGTGATTGAAATGTGGCAAAAAATGTCAATTAACATCAATATAAGGGCATCTACACTTTTTGGAATTGAGTCAATTGGATCCACATGTCTAGGTGGGTTATTAGATTCTATTAGAGGTGTCATTCTACTACCCAAATCATATTCATTCCCACATCAATGGTGAAATGATATTATGTAAGAGATAAAAATAATGTTAAAAAGATCAATTTCATACAATATATATGGTAAAATGAGAATGTGTTCTTGTTAAAAAGAATGTTAAAATAAGAAATTGCATAAAATATAGGTGGTGAAATGAGAATGTGTTCTTGTTGTTAAAAACAATGTTAAAAAGAACATTTTCATATAATATGGTCTCTCCCCCTTTTCTCTCTTCTCTCCCCGTCTCTCTCTTACATACTCTCTCTCTCCCCTCTTCCCTCTATCTCTCACTATCCCGCCCCCTCTCTCTTCCTCTCCCCCCTCTATTTCTACCTCCCTCTCTCTCTCAAACTCTCTTCTCTTCTACGCCCATCTCTCTCTCTCTTGCTATATCTTATTTATATGGATATAAATGTATATGAATATACTAATATAATAAGATCAAATTTGATGAGGATTAAAACCAAAGGTCTTAAAATAAAGGAAACGAAGGATCATTTTGTAGCGTATGTTAAATATTCTCTTTGCTTCAAGAATAAAAATTCATTACTAATGGTGCCAACCATGTGAAGGTGAAATCTTGTTTGGCACCACAAACCTACTCTAATAACAATAATACTGATATAAATAAATAAAATTAAAAAATTACTCATACAAAAAAAACTTAAGAATTTAACAATATACTTACAAACTATAAAACTTACTTGTCATTGTACCAATTTAATCGAATGAACCATCTAGGTCCGATATAACTTGTAGGGTGTTGAGTATTGCTTCATGGTCAGACTCATGAAATTTCCACAAGTTTTTTTGTGCGGTCTACATCCATATTTGATTAATTGAATATTAGATGCAACAATAAGGTGAGAATAATGAATAATATTTCTATGAGTGTAAAAATCCTTGAACAACCATGCATTGGATTTATTCATCAAGTATCTTCTATTCCATGTTCTAGTAACAACCACATGACCTATAGGATACTCTAAGCCTTCTTCATCTATGATTAGGGCTATCAATTTATTTTTTACCTCAACACAACAAGACAAGAAATAATTTTTCCTTCTTTATTATTTTATTTTGTAATAACCACGTAAACATGACCTATATCACATTGTAAAAAATATTTAATTTTAATAAATTATTTATAAATAGGTTACATAATGAGAAAAAATATTAAAGTTACCTAAACAATGCATATATAATACATTGTTACACTAGATCTTATATATAGTCAAAGTCAACTAATTACATATCAAGTGGATGTAATTGTATATAACACCATCCATTGACCCACTCTTTAAAATCACACTCATTCTAAAAAAATACATATATGAAGAGAAAAAGTATGTCATCTAACTTATATGATTAGTCCATGAACTTGTATTTTAACTTCTAAAAGAGTACAAATCACTAGACCATGTTAGTGTAAAACAATATTCATACTTTTATAAGTTAGCTTCTTATACCAACCATAAAAACCTACAAACTATAGACTTACCCTCATTGACTACACCCATTATTGAGTTACACCATTCCATGATGGATGTTGCATTAGTCAACTTTACACCATATTTGTACTTAAAATCTTATCTTGTTATATATCTTTTAGCACATGCTCCTGTAACATCATTATCTTATTTTTCATGCCCACTCTCAATGAAATTCCAAATATTTTGAATGCCACTCATCCTATTCATCCTTCTCAACCAACATAAAATTTACGAATTATTGAATTATGATGTACAATTATCTGACCATATGATGTGTTGACCAAATATGATTTTTTTTGTTACTCAAATTACTATAGAAAATATTAAAGAAACCTTAAACAAACTATGTATAATGTGTACACCATCACTAATATAGAAATGATACCCCTCAAGATATATCTATGTTCCTCTATGTTTTCAAGAGCATGAGTGAATGTTATATGCAAAAATATAGAAAACTAAATAGATTTGTAGTATTGTGATTAAAACTCATTATGTGGTTGTAGCACATATTTCTACGCAAAATCAACAACTAACACAATGATACTAAGAAGAAATATGTCCTTGCATAACCTGAATTTCTCTTCTAACCATCGATCTCTATGTGTGTGCCTTGCATACTCATACACTATCTTCTCTCAAAACATAGTCATAAAATTTGATACACTTAATTATTTACTCACTAATTCAAACCTCTTGATCTCTTTACCATATTTTAAAGTTTATTCAAGTGACTTTTATTCCCCAAAACTAACTACTTAGTTCCAATTACACATGTATTATTTATGTGTATATAATTTTACAAACATTACAAACCACCATAACTATCATAAGTTCCTTCCAAACACCATTTCTTATAAAAATTTGTCATTATCTTATAAAAAAAATTTGAGATGAAATATTTTTATGATTTTGGTGGAATATTTATCATACAATTATGAAAAATATTCTCAGTATGCAAATTAACACATATATTCTAGAAAACATAATAATTCATAGAAAATTCAATATGGATCCCTGAACAAGTAGTCCATGCATGATTTATTTTAACATTAAAAGGATTTTCCATTTCAAAATAATTTTGACTAATTTCTATTTTGGAATAAATCTATTTAAACTTATTAAAATTTTCTTTGTGTCATATCCAAAAAAAATTGGGATGTGATTCGCAGTTTTGAGAACTAATTCTTCTTTTTAAAACATCTTTTTCATTAGCTAAAACTCTTGTATTAGTTTTCCAAAATTATTTAATTTTATATATTAACTCTTCAACGATATCTTTTTCTTTCTGTAAGAGTGTACCAAAGAATGCCCATAATTCATTGTTATTTGGATATCCAACTCTTTCACGCATTCTAAGACATTTCAATAGTGTTTTCCTATTTATTTTTATTTTACTGCTTGTTTTCCTAATTAAAAAAGATTTTTGTGTTTCTTTACTTACTATAGTTAATGTAATAACACGTATGGTAGTATTACTATCTTTGTTACATGAGGTTAGACCTATTGATTGGTATGTATTCATTAGATTTTTACAGTATATTTTTCACTATTGGTCTTAGATGTTCTTAGACCAAGGGTCTTCATAGTAGGTCTGAAGTTAATATTTTTCATCATTTCAACAAATAATTGATATCTTCATGTTTCATTTAATTCACTAATTTTTTTTTCCATTTATTTATATATTTTATTCTACAAGTCTATTCACCAATCTTATTATTCATTGGGTTTAAAATATTTTCATCAATTTAAAGTAAAACCTAGGTGTTTTGCAAAAAAATATAATCATATAATTCAATGGAAATGTTGGTGTTGATGAGGTAAAAAATAGAGAATTTTTACGTTCCCTCCTCATTTTAGATCCTGGAGGGGACTGACTCAATGCACGAGTTGTGGGAATGCAATTTTATAGATAACCAAGTGGTGGAATAATAGTCATGTAGCTTGTTAACACTCAAATATTCTCAATGTACTCATAGTTTCCCATATTTTTATTGATATTATTTCATCACAAGGGTATTTTTGATATTGATAAGGCTCACCTCAAAAAAATTATAAAAATGGTAAGGTATGGTAGGAAGAAAAGAGAATTGTTTAGAAACACTTAAAGTTTGTTAACTTAATGTTATAATTGTATGATTCACAAAGATACCTATATCAAATTAATTCTAGCTTAGCACATGATTAAGATGACAAGGGAAAGAAATATGTGGATTGATTATTTTAGTAAACACCCATTAGAAAATTCTTATTACTTTCTAGTTTACTACAAAAATATTGTTAGCACACATGCCTCTACAAATTTGTTTTTAAACAATAAAAATCAAGGTTAATAATTGAACTTGTTGCTACAAAATTCAATCTAACGGTTTTAAATATCATGAAACAATATATAGCCAATCAACTACTAAATGTATTAACAAAATATCTAATTGCATTCACACATTAACACTCTTGTAATTTGAGGTGAAACTAATTGAACTAATCACTATGCACGTAACTACTGTACACTTCAAAATTTCATGATAAATAAATCCATATAATGATTAATAAAAATAAATGATCTAAGAAATTTACCAAACAATATGTAGAAAAATAATCACTAAAGAATCCATATACTTTCAAGCACTTTCTTCATAAAAAATCCTCCTTAGAGGGTATATAACTGATATATTTATACAAAATTGCCACCACTTGGAGCCCAAAAATAGCCAAATTTTAATATGGAATTGATTATTCACGAGTAGATAATAAAAAAAAGACAAATATTGTATGTAAGAAATATTATACTACCTATTTTTAAGATTGAAAGATTTTATAACAATAGATCCTAAAAATAGGAAAACAACTGCATTTTCAAGCTTTACTTGGAGCTCCCACTTGAGGTTTCATGAGTTGACTAAACTTGAATCTTTTGGAGCTTAACTGCACATACCTTTAACTAATTCTCTATATACACTTGGTATGGAATTAGAAGCTTAATTAAATCAGGAACCTCTTGAAGTAATACTAGGACACTGCTATAGATATGCTTGACCGATTCATTTAAAAGTAAAAATTTCTCCACCTTTACTTGGATAAATTGACCAATGCTATGATAGTGGATTCATGTCCCACTACATTATCCAATGAAAAAATGGAAGCTAGAGTGGAGATGAAAGTATGTAAACACTGAAAGTTTGTTATCATTATATGATTCACTAAGATACATGTATCAAATTAATCCTAGCTTAGCATAGGCTTAATATGAAAAGGGAAAGAAATATGTGGATTGATTATTTTAATAAGTAACCATTAGAAAAATCTTATTACTTCCTAGTTTCCTAAATTTTTTTTTTAGCATACATCCATCTACAAATTTGTTTTGAAATAGTTAAAAATTGAGGTTAATAATTGAACTTATTGTTTCAAAATTCAATATGATGCTTCTAAATATCATTAAACAATGTATAGCCATTCAACTAAAAAATGTATCAACAAAATATACAATTGCATTCATACATTAACACTCTTCTAATTTGAGGTGAAACTAATTGAACTTATGAATATTCACGTAACTACTGTACACTAAAATTTTCATGATAAATCAAACCATATTTAATGATTAATCAAAATAAATAATCTAAACAATTTACCAAAAAATTGAACAAGTAATATGAAAAAAAAAATCACTAAAGAATCCTTATACTTTCAAGTGGTTTTCTTCATAAAAAATCCTCCTTCGAGTGTATATAACTGATATATTTATACAAAATTGCCACCACTTGGGCCCCCAAAAATAGCCAACTTAAAAAATGGAATTGATTGTTCATGAGTAGATAATAAAAATAAAAGACAAATTTTATGCAAGAAATCTTATACTACCTATTTTAAGATTGAAATTTTTATAATAATAGATCCTAAAAATAGGAAAGAAACTCCATGTCCAAGATTTACTTAGAGCTCACACTTGAGGTTTTCCTAGTTGAATAAACTTGAATATATTTTACCTTAACTAAACATGCCTTGAAATCATTCTCTATATAGAACTGATCTATACTTAGAGGCCTCATCAAATCATGTACTTATTGAAGTAACATTAGGACCTTGCTATACATATGCTTGACCGATTCATTTAAAGTACAAATTTCTCCACCTTGGCTTGGATAAGTTGACCAATGCTATGACAGTGGATGTTTTTCCCACTATATCATCCTATGAAAAAATGGAAGCTAGAGTGGAGATGAAAGTATACAACTATTTATTAAATAAAGGCCTTTGAATCAACCTTCCGTTTGGTAGGTGCACTGAAATGATCTGAGCCTCACCAAGAATATCATTAGCCTTTTTTGATGTTATTTTTAATTCATTCATCAAACCCACTATTGGATCCATCTAGACAATCAATTCTTTCAAATATTGTCTCATGTATATCTTTCTTACATTTAAATCTTGTCTTGACACATGAATGACATTTAGGCATATATTATTTTTTATCACAACCAAAAACTTTTCCATTATTGAAATCATCCTTGGAATTCATTTGTATTAGGTTTGGAATTGGATAATCCCCTAATCTACCATATGTTTATGAATTTATATGGTTGTCAAGATCTCATTCAAAGTGCTTAGAGCCATTTTTACATTGCGAAAGGTACTCTTTGGCACAATCAATAATTTTTGGGCCTTGAGGACATCTAATCTATCTTGCATCCTCCTAATCAGATCAGTTGTCATCTGGTGAGTGACATAAATGATATATTAAGTATCATTATCCATGACCTCTTCTCTTGTGTGGGCCCTCTTAGAAATTCTTAAAATATCTTATTTTTTATAAATATTTGTCCCATGGGAAAGTTTTCTCTTTGTTACCCTCTTTAAGGTGCATGTAGGAGAATCATACTTCAGGGCCACCTTGGAATATTTAACTTTTGTAATGGAAAAATCCATTGTTTGTTGTCCAATAGGAGGAATGCATGTACTCTTTGGAGTCACTTGTGTAATTGTAGTCATAGAAGGAAGAGAAGATGAGGATCCCACTATTTGAGGTAAAATTTTTGGTGGCCTGGTAGTGCAAATTGAGGTTGAACATGTTACAAAGGAGTCAACATTTGACTCATGAAATTATGAGTAACCATGGGAGTTGGGAAATATGAAATGGTAATGAAAGAAGGAGTTGGAAGAAGTGGCATAGGAATGCTTGGTATAAACCTTTGAGAAACATAAGGAGTGATGGGGGGAAGTAATGGAAGATTAAGAAACCAATTGGATGATGGAGAAATTGGAGGAAAGGCTAGGAAAGAAGGAGAAGGATGCATTGGTGCATTCAATTTTTCCTTAGAAGCTCTTCTAACTAACGTGCTAGATGAAATTGGAGCTGAAGAGGATACAATGGGAAAAGGAGTGGAAATATTAGTTGCAAGGGTTACAACTATAGACTTTGGTATTGATGTAGTAGATACTACTAGCTGAGAAGGAACCACTATAGTGATTTGAGGGATAATGAAGAAAGGGAAATTATTATTGGTGGATGAATAGATGAAGACATGGAAGACATTGAAGATAAAATAGAATAAGGTGAAATATTAGAAGTGATTGTAGATGAAGGAAAACAGAAACATGAGGAGGTGAGACAATTGAAGAAGTGGATATTGAAAAATTTGGTAGGGGCATGGAAACTTGTGCCAAAATGGAAACAGAAAAATAAGAGGAAATAATAAGACTAGTTTAAATACGAGAGGAAAGTGGAACTTGGAATTTAGTAGGATCAAATTCCCCACGATCACCTCCTGCATCATCATCATCATCATCATCAGAAGAAGATAAGATAACACTACAAGTAAAAAGGCTTGATGAAAAGGGGATAGAAGAAGATAAAAGAATTCTATAAATAACTACTATAAAATAAATAGAAGAAGAGGAACCAACAAACATTTCTATAGTACTTACCAAAGGAGAACTAAAAATAGTTTAAGTGAATTACATGCTTGAAGGTGTTAATATTTGTGCACTTGGAGATTCTCCAGGATGGGAAGGATCATCCTTTCCTTTGAGTTTAGGAGGAAATCCAACAAGAATTTTCAGAGTTCCTTGGGGGTCTATACCTTACTAATATAAGTCTTATTCATCTAGTTCTATTTCTTGTCTAGGTCTAATATTTATCTCACCAAATCTATTAGGATGCCCAATGAGTGCATACGTGACCTTGAAATTCCTCATATTTATTTCCACAACTCAGTCATCAATCTCATCTTTATAAACCAATTCATCCTTATGTATTTTATGTTATTAATTAAAACTATGCATGCTCAGGGTGTTCTTGCAAAATTGTAACACTCTCCCTGCTAGATCAAAAAGTATTGGAGTATGATACTCCAAATAAAATGATAGCCTATGTGTTTCCACTCTCTTTTATTTTTTCCAATCATTTAAGATTATGGAACCAACTAGGATGGGAAAAGGAGGATAGGTAGCCTTTTAATTCTTCAAATCCTTTTCCACATGAATAACACCATAGACAAACTGATATGCAATATCTTTCTTGGATAGTTTTTTTTGGAACAAACCTAGGTAGTCTGAATGGGATGGTGAGGATTCCATCCACTCTAATCACAATATAACCTATATAAAATGAAAAAACTCCATAAGGACTCAATGTGTTGATTATTGTTTGAATGACTCTAGGAATTTGAGTATCATAAATAGCATTAAAAATATGGTAGTAGTGATTATAGACTACCTTAGTGATTTTTATGTAATTGTGTATGTGCATGTTACAAAAGACCTTGGGAACTATATGTTGGTGATGAGGTGTTAAACTATGAACCCCCAAAAATTGTTGAACTACACACACTGCATCTAGCAAGTAGAACATCATATAAAAAATTCCCCCTTTTTCTTCACATACATAAGTATATTATAGACGTTATAATATAAATCCATGACCAAAATAGGGATATTTTCATCATTAATTATCATTGGTAGAAAGGGTACCTAGGTATAATTGATATGTATAATATTTGGTGCACCAAAAATCTATTCATCAAAGCCATTCCAACTCGAACCCCTCACCTAAAATAATTTATAGTCATGTTTTCTTTTGAAACTTTGGATTTGAAGTGGGTTTAGTCTTCTACCCAATCTTTAAGCACTCCTCCAACCTTATTATTTTGTCCCCATTTTCCCATTCTCTCTTGATCAAATTTAATATTTTCTTGAGGTAGATGATAATAACTAGAAATGACATCCTCAATAATATTATCAATTAGGTTACCTATTTTTGATGTTAGGATCCCACTTATATAGCTCACCTTAACACCTACTATACCCGAAAGTAAATCAATGCATGTCATCACCTCTAGTTTTCCCACTAGAATATGTATTCCGGTTTATCGAATAGCTACTAAGTTGGACATGAATTGTACTTTTTCTTGGTCTACTTCAACATAATCATCAATTATCCTATCATCTTTAGCCCAGGGATAATTTTAGCGGCGAATATTCGTAATATGGCGAAAATTTCATTTTATGAAAATTTGAAAAGGTGAATTATTCGGAGTGGGTTGGTGTCCTGTTCGCCTAAAATATATAGTATATTTTTTCTGGGGGGTCGGCTTCGCCTTCATTTGAAAACATCTCCTATAAAAACCTAGCTGATTCGCCGGGTAGTATACCTCAAGTAGCTTAAAAAATTACCAATACTGTGAAATTTGAACTCGCATACCCTTAAGCACCAGAGATTCAGATTACTGTTAGCCTGTGATTGTTGATGTGTGACAACAGCTGTATTGACGCATGATAGAGGAAGTGTTGACGCGCAACAGAGGAAGTGTTGACATGCGAATTGGGCAGTGGTGACACGCGACAGAGGAAGTGGTGACGCACGACAGAGGAAGTGTTGACGCGTGACTTGGGTAGTGGTGACGCGCGACAGAGGAGGTGTTGACGCGTGACTTGGAAAGTGGTGACACTCGACAGAGGAAGTCGTGACGTGCGACAGAGGAAGTGTTGACGCGTGACTTGGGCAGTGGTGACGCGCAACAGAGGAGGTGTTGACGCACGACAGAGGAAGTGTTGACGCGCGACAAGGGTAGTGTTGACGCGCGACACAGAGATTTTTTGATGGGAAAGCAGAGGTCGGAGGCTGCAGATGTGTGACAGGAGATTTTACTGTCGCACGTTAAGAAAATGCAGTGACGCGTGTCAACAGACCTTAGTGACACACATCAACAACCTTGTTGACGCGCATCACCGAGGTCTATTGATGCGCGTCACTGAGGTCTATTGACATGCATCACTGTATTTTCTTGACGCGCGATAGTAAAATCTCCTGTCGCGCGTCTGTAGCCTTCTGTCACACCACTTGATAATCAGGTGAAATTTTTTCATACAACCCCCAAAAAATTCTCCTTCCCACAAAACCGGTTCTGGGGATATTCGCCAGGTATTCTCCACCTCCGATTTCCAAGAGGTCTCTTAAAATGAACCCTGATTTGGTTATGCGTGGACTTTATGGATTTGAACTATGATTCATTAAAGGACCATTATCCTCTTCCATATATGGAGAAAATACTTCAAACAGTGGCAGGAGCTGAAAGGTTCTCTTTTCTCGATGGATATTTGGGTTATAATCAAATTCTGGTCAAAGAATCTGATCAATTCAAAATGGATTTCACTACCAAGTGGGGCACATACACGTACAACAAAATGTCATTTAGATTATCTAATGTTGGAGCTACTTTTCAACAAGCTATGGACATGGCATTTAAGGAATTGATCAATGACATCATTTTAGTGTATCTTGATGATATAACCATGGACTCCAAACATGCAGAAGATCACATTATGCATCTGAGGAATTTTTTCAAAAGGTGTAGGGAATTTGAGGTTTCAATCAATCCTAAAAAATGTATTTTTACAGTGCACGAGGGGAAGTTGATAGGGCATATTGTTTGAGTGGAAGGACTCTCAATTGATCCCTCAAGGATTTTTTCGATTATGAAATTATCTCTCCCAATTCATAAGAAGGCTCTTTTGAGTTTTCTGGGAACTATAAATTTTGTGCGAAGATTCATCCCTAGTTCACGACCTTGGCTAAACCATTAAAGGCCATGTTGAGGAAAAATATTCCATTCTCATGGATGAAGGAGGGAAAGGAGAGCTTTGAAGTGATCAAGATGGCCATTTCTCAAGCACCTATGTTGGTGAATCCAAGGTTTGATAAGGATTTTATTCTTTATTCTTTTACAAGTCAGGAGATCATTTCAAGGATCCTCACTCAACAGAATGATGATATGATGGAATAACCAATTACTTTCTTCATCCAATCCCTAAAATATTATGAACTCAAATATTCATTTGTTGAAAAGCAAGTTATTACTACCATTTGATCTTTGAAAAAAATTAGGCACATGTTTTCCAATAACAAAATTCACTTGATTGTGTCTTATCCAGGCGTTAAAGACTTTTTGTTGAACAAAGACATGAATGAGAAACGTGTTGGATTGATTACAAAAGTGATGGATTATGATGTACACATAAAAGTTACTAAGTTTGTCAAAGGTAAAGGTTTGTGTCAATAAATTTCCATAGATTTGGACTCGAAACATGATGAGGATGTGACGCTCTCGAATACTGGTGAAAGAGATGATCATGTTGACTGGTTATCAAAGGTGGAGGCTTTTCTTCTCTCAGGAGCATACCCAGTTGCCATGGATAAGACTCAAAGATGGACCTTTCATCTTTAGTCTATTCCTTATGTTCTATTGGATAATGTTCTCATTCATAGGGATTTGAATGGTGTTCTTCTTTGGTGCATATGGCTAGAACAAGTAAGTAAGATACTAGAAGAGTTTCACAATGACTTGTCAGGAGGGCATTACTCTGCATGAAAAAATACTACAAAAATAATGAGGGCCAGTTACTATTGGCTGGATTTGTTCAAGGAAGCCCATATTTGGGTAAAAGAGTGCAAAGAATGTGCCTTTTTCACTAGAAATTAGAATTTGGCATCCCTTCCACTCCATCCAATTTAAGTGGATCAGACCTTTGATCAATGGGGGTTGGATTTCATCGGAATGATCAATCCTCCATCCATTGATGGACATAAATGGGTCCTTACTACAATAGATTATTTCACTCGATTGATAAAGGCAGTAGCATTGAAGGAGGGAAACGAAAAAGTTGTTCTTGATTTCCTTGAAGGCATAATGACAAGGTTTGGTGTATCATCTACAATCATTTCAAACAATGTAATGGATTTTATTGGTCTGAAGATGAGTTCATGGACTATTACAAATTAAATTTACCTCAATGTTTCATCCAATTACTATCTGTAAGGAAATGGGTTAACTGATTCTAGCAAAAAGAAACTCATAAAAATTATCAAACACACAATGGAAACCAATATGAGGACTTGGCACACACAACTTAATATTGCATTATGGGTAGATTGGATCATGCCTAAAAGAGCCATCTGTAATTCTCCTTCCATGTTGGAATGTGGAAGAGAAGGAAAACTTCTGTTATCCTTGGTATTACCTTCTTTGGAGTTAGCTCATCAACTAGAGATTATGGAGAGTGATCCTATGAAGATCATGTTTGCTGAGATCATGGAGTTAGAAGTATGAAACAAGGATATAAATACTTTGGAGAAACATTAGGATTAGGTTAAGAAATCTTTTGACAAGAAGGTTTCCGGAAGGTATTTTCAAGAGGGAGATTTAGTTCTCAAATGGGATGAAGATAGAGGCAAACCAGGAATCACGCCAAGTTTGATGCTCTCTAGAGTGGGCCATACATTATCACAAGTTATGAAGAGGAAAATTCATTTCATCTATCTAGGCTCAATGGAGAGGAACTTCCCATTCATGTGAATGGGATACATCTCAAATATTTCTTTTGAGAGCATTCTACCCCCTATATAGTTTAGTTAGGTATTTTCCTCCATGTCATTTGTACATTGTTTGTTGTGTGTTTCATTTTTATTGTCTTACTTTCCTTGTTGTGTGTGTTGTGTTTTGTTGCACAGTGTATCGAAGGTGGAAGTTTTTCAAGACAAGAAAAGGTTCAAGTTTTCATAAGAGTTTCATGAGATCCCAATTACTTAGATATTTCATTCAAAGCTCCGTAGTATGCCTTAAATTTCAAACATTCATTAGATTTAGTTTAATTCCTAATTAGCATTTTCAAAATTGTATAATCACCAATTCCCAAGGAGAATTTGGGATTCATTCCAACATATCATATCAGTTTCAGGATGCCAACATTGACTCTATGCCCAATGGAATTGTGAAGGCTACTAGAACCATGCTTAGTAGGAAATCATCCCCGAGAGGTCGATAAAAATGGTATCCAACTTTGTACCTAGGGGAAAAATTGGACAACAAGATTCGATTGTATGCCAATACTGGAAAAGGCCTTTATGAGACATTTTGGGACATTTCAAGTTAATTTTACATTTAAAGGGTATTTACGATGTCACTTGAAGGTTCCAGGTTGTCTTGTACTATTATTCCCCTTTTCAGGTCTTTGGGAATTAGTTTTTTTCTCAGAGTAATTAAATCATCCTCAAGGGACCCACTTCTAGTCAATGTGAATAAAATGATTAAATCAATAATTTACCTTTTGGAGATCTTACCAGGCTCCTTTGACTCTCCCGGTTTCAAGAGAAATACCAAGACAATTAAATTGGAGTAAAAATTAGTTAAATTAGGGCAGTTGGCTCTGAGAAAAAAATAGCTCGGTGAGATAAGATACAAGTTGTAGGTGATCCAGCTACATTGGTATCTCAGTTTGAGATCATTTCTTATACATGCTTACCGTACTAAGCATTAAAATGGATAGTTAAGGAGTTCAGGATATAAAAAATGAAATGTACAAATGTTCATGAAGACAGGCTCGCCATATGGGAGTTTAGAAAGATAGACCTAGTTATGTAAGAGTGTCTCGGTGAGTCGTTGGAGGAGTTATAACTCAACTTGGTTGGTGGTCATGGGGTGGTTGAGTGATTCAAGGATTTACAAATATGAGCTCGGTTGAAATGAAAGGTGAGTTAACTCAAATTGACTCATTAAAACAAAGGATATCATGTTCAATTAGATGGTAGGGGCTCGCTAAAGCTTTGAAGCAGCTTAGGAGTTGCAAATGGGGATCAATTGGATTCATCACATGCATTAGAGATGAGTTCAGATTATCCCTAACTTAATCTTCAAGTTTTTGGCCTTGACCTCTTTTGGAGATGATCTCTATAGATTCAACATGCATGAGGAGAGGAATCAACAAAGGAGCACTTCAAGGGATCGACTGAAGGATATTTATGATGTCAAGCCATTAGGAAATGAGATCGTGGAGGAATGAATGGAATGTTTAGGTTGATATCACAATGGAAATCTACAAGGATCCCAAGGAAAATTATATTTACCTTGGCATTAAAAATGGAGCTCACCATTAAGGAATTTTGGTGATGAAAGAAAATGCAGAGCATCGAACGAGAAGTGCGAGATTGGAGCTCGATTGGCATGCACAAAGTAGGTGGATGTGAATGCACTTTGAATAACATCTCAGGAAGTAAGTTGGGTTTGTTAAAGCTCAACAATGGAGGAATTCAGCATGTGAAGGATTGGGAAAGCCACTTGATGGGAAGAACGTGTTAATATTATGCAAGCTCGGTGTTGAATGAATCGACCTAAGCATGGAGAGATTGGATAAATATAAGTTTGTCTTAAATGGTTTGAATTCTTGGTTTTGGCTAATTAGGAGACCCAACATGTCATCTCAATGGATGCAAACATATTTTTTAGCTTAGGAGAGATATCATAATCGACCGAGCTAGATGGCATGATGAAAAACAAGCTTGGGGAACTTGTGGTAAGGATGCTTGGCAAGCGATGGTTGATAGTGATGATGAACATTAACATGGAGTTAAGGATATGGCTAGGGTTAGAAATAAAACTCGCAGGGTAAGGATGCCAAGTTGACTTCGGTTGGAATAACGATGTCTCAAGCTTGATAAGAGTGATTCAGCAAAATAGTGAGTGAGCTCCTCACTGGCTCAGTTGGGTTATGTGACTCATGGGGTATGTAGGAAGAGTGAAGACATTGGAGTTTGAAATTGAAGTTCAATGGATCAAAAATTAACTCGGTCATAAGTGGCTTGATCGTGAAGGTGAGATTTAGGAAGTAGGAAGACCAAAAAGATATCCAAACTTGTCGTGCAAATGGAGGCCAAATTTTTACAATAGCTCTATAAAGCTTGTGAGTTGCTTAGTGACAAGCCAATACAAAATGAAGAAAGCTCATAAGGTGAGTTAGAATCAAGTAGATTGTTGGAAGGGGGCATATAAAATCAAATCAGGAAGGAGTGTTGGGCCCCTATCCTAGCTCCCAAATCTTAAGGGCGCGTAGGCATGCATGGCAGGAAAAAGCGCACAAATATAGGCACGCAAGGCATAGTTCAAAAGGATTCTTGAAGAACCCAGGACGCGCATGCCGCGTGAAGAGCAATTTAGGACTTAGCCATTTTTGGCCTTTGGGATAGATCACATGAAGAACATGTTTCATTTGGATAAGGTTCCAGCCTGGCGATAGGGTTTCTTGGAAGGAATATACCTTGCGATAGAAAGATCCAAAAGGTTAATCATGACATAGAGAGGCATGCACCCGGGGCGACCCACACCTTGACACTTGGGGCCATATCTAAGGTTGCAGAGGATTTTTTTCTCAGAGGCCTATTTATACGTGCACCATTGGTGAAGGAAGGGAGACAAAAAGAAGGTAGCGAAGCTCTACAGAATTACTGTGGGAACTATAGGATGAAAATGGGTACATAATTCAAGTTAGGATGTAATGGGGAAATGGGGAGTGAAATTTTTTTCTTGCAGGAATACATGTATGGATCCATATAAGGTGCATGACTACGGTCTACCTTCTATAATATTTTATAAGTAATGCTATGAATGTGATAAGGTTACCATGTAAAATGTGTTAAGAATCTTTCCTTGTATTACCTGCATACTTATATTGTACTTCTATTCGTATATAATCATGAATCTTACTTCAATGGTTAAGTATAGTAGTATATTTACAACTCTTAGTTCTATTATTTCTATTGCACGTTTTGGTTCTACTATGACTGAAGGGGTATAGAAGCCATCCTGAGCTCTATAGCTCTTCATATCTGTTAATTCACTAAATCAGAGTCATGAGCTATGCCTTCCCTAGACTCGCATAAAAGAGAGACTCGGTGCCCTCTCACGCACCTCAGAGTGAGCACCTAGCTGCCCACTGGGTGACAGGCCAGTGCGCATGAGGTTCCCTTGTTCTTAAGTGGGTGCAAAACTCACTACATCTTGGTTTCGTTGTTGGCACCTCTATTTTCAAAGCTGTTGTGGAACATGGCATATATCATGATCTCTATAAAAAGTGATGACAGAATGCTTAACCCCTGAAGGTGTTTAAGATTGGTTTAAAAGCACAAAAGATGAATTCACTCAGAGATTTAGTACCGGATCTAGGTTTGATACGTGAAAGATGGGTGGAAGACACTCTTTACCATGAGTTATACAAAACCTTCTTCTGATGTTTCCCAATACAGTTGCTTCGAAATGGCTCTCGAATTATACATCTAGATCTGGATGGCATTATAGATCACACCCTTGGACACAAGAAACATATTAGAACCTGCAAGATGCTGATATAAAGTGGACCCATGCTATAGGCCATTGGTGGAAGGGAATATTGACTAGCTACACTCTGGATTACACCATTTCCACATATTCTTGTCTAGAAGTTACTGAGTTTGAGTTCTTACGAGAGCCTAAGGGATCATTTTTGCATGATATTCCCCTTGCAATCAAAATCTTAATGGTAACCATGGGTTTAGAGGAATTCCCTATGGTCGGTTAAACCACCCTGAGCGCTAGGCGAGAAAGCCAAGTTAGGGAAGGATGGTTGATCTGATGAATGAATAGGAAAGGAAGGAGAGGCATCTTAAGTATAATGAAGCACGTGAAAAGGAGATCGATAGACAACACATGATTATAAGTGGGTTATAGAGCCAGAAATGGTGGAAGGGAGATGAGGTTCATGCGGAGGATGTTGAACTCGAAAATTCTGTAGTACCCCATCTTGGTAAGCGCGGAAGAGAAAACCTTGCGTCTTTTGATGAGAGTCCGTCATATAGAGAGAGAAGAGTCGTTGGTACACATCTGACCCCACCTACCGACCAGACCTTGGTGCTTGATTTGTTCAAATGACGGAAGAATGTAGTTGATCCATTTTATATTGGTGGAAGCAACCAATCGGTGCTTAGAACATACAATTTTTTATTTGGGACTTTTATGGATTCACACACTATTTCGATATTTGGTGGAATGTTTAGACAAGGCACGTATAATGGCTGGGTTTGGAAGCATGTTGGGAAGTGGTGGAGGAACTATGACTAGGAGTGGTACTAGTTCACAAACGATTAGCACACAACTTAGTAGGATGACGGGAGCACTCAACACAGTAAACACAGGCCTTGTACCTAACATAGGAGGATCTGGAGGCAGAAGTGGTTGAACTGGTGGCTCAGGATCCAGTGGATCTAGCGGAGGAGGAAACAACTAGAAGAAACCAAGGGACTGGATCGGGAGGGTAAGGGCCTCAGCCACCTCCTCAATTCTTTTTCGAGATGTCTCTACACTTACCAGATTACATTGGAATAGAAGATTCCGCGGAGCATGTGCATAAGTACGACCTTCTATGGCGTGTGAAGGGAATCACAACCTAGGATTGAAAGGCCAGTCAATTTGTGATGACCTTGCAAGGATACGTGCATAGCTGGCATAGAAAGTATGACCCTTGATCAGACTGTTATGGATTATATCACACTGAGAAATGCATTCTTGGTGGAATTCCACATACCTAAGTTTGAACAGAAGAGCATTATCTCTCTCAAATAAATCCAGTAGGGAACTGGCAGAGAGCGTGTGTGAATACTGATGTGTGCTTTAAAACTCTATTTGTCTAAGATGTCTTATGATATCCACCCTTCACAACATGCTCAATAGTTTATCGGATGATTGATCACACCATTTAGGAGGACCTTATCTCATAAAACATTCACGAACCCGCATGTAAAGCATTGGAAGCTGTGCTTTACGCGTTGAAGCAGTTGGTAGTGTTGACACTAGTGTTAGCCCATTAATGGAGGCTCAGATTACTGTCATGGCTAAGAAATTGGAGAAATTGTCTGCCAACATAGTTTCAGAGATTTGTAGAGGGATGTGGTGCACGGATTATAACGTGGAAGGACACACAAAGGATAATGGTGAGATGTGTACTCGGAAGGTGGTATGCACCGTTGTGGCAGTAAACAGTGAGATATGTCACGAAGACCATGATGCAAGTAGGTGCCGCCTGTTGTAGCGGGGTGATCTGTAAAAACATATCTTGTTATTACAAAATATGTATCTCAACCACTCATGACACCAAGAATTGTAGATTGATTGACTAGATTCATGAGGTAATTGATCTTGGTGTGCATTAGACTAGCATTGCCAACAGTTCCAAAGGAGATGAATGTCAGTATGAGGAGCACAGAGATGGAGATACGTGTGGAAGAGGGTTTTACAGAGGATTTCGTGGTCGTGGTAACCTATGGAGGAAGAAGTGAGTTCCCGCGTGCAATGTGTTTTCATTGTGGAGCCACAGACCATTATAAGCAAGAATTTCTATATCTTCTACAATGCTCCTGGTGTGGAAAGAAACATAAGTACGAAGAATGCCCAGAGTTTTACGAACATATGAGTTAGCAATACCGGAAGGATAAGGGTGCTGCCATGGTGAGTATTACGAAGGATGATGTGTAGTGGCTTTTACAAGAAATGCGTGAATCAGAACTAGAGCCTATTATGGTTTTGACGAGGGTAGAGTCCACACACGTAAGGGAAGCACCTAGGTAGAGACCTCTGATTTGAGAGAAGAAGTAGTACATGGGAAGTATCCAAACCTAGATCACCAGAAAGAAGTCTACTAAGATTCCATGGACGTAATTCAAAGGTTACAAGGGGAGATCCAATTCTTAAAAGAGTATACTAGAAAATATGAGAAAAGGAGGCCAGTGGAAGCACCAAGGGATGACTTGAATGAGGTTAAGGAGGTGTGTAAACTACTAAGGCAGGAGAATATTATTCCATTGCTAGGGGCATGGTTGAGAGAAAAGGTGACATATGCCAGGGAAGGACACAAAAGCCAGATGTTTCATGCAAACATTCCACCTCATAGCCTTGATCATGACAAAGAGATTACCATGAATGTAGTATTCGATGGGTGGTTGCTTAGCAACATCCTCATTGACAAAGGCGCGGAGGTTAATGTTCTCACTTTGGATGCCTGGCATCAAATCAGAAGGTCTGCATTACAACCATCTTCAAATGTGTTGTATATGGCAAATAAGACAAAGGCAATGCCCATAGGTGTCTTGAAGGATGCAACCATTACCATTCAGGGGACTAGGTTCACTGGGGATTTTGAAGTCTTGGCGCTTACCAAGGTAGATAATTTCCCATCTTTACTTGGGTACCTGTGGTGTTATAATAATAATGTATACCTATGGTTTAACAAGGGGTACATAAGCTTTGAGAACAAGGAAGCGTGGGTAGTTATACCACTGGTTGATGGGAAGTCAAACCTCTATACTGAACCCCTTAGGGAGGAAGCCCTGGATAGAATATATGTGCGCTCCATAAGAGATCCAGAGACCATACACCCTATAAAAGGAGTCATCCAGTTTGATGATGCACAATCTATCAGTGATACTAGTAGTATAACATGCGATAATTAGGCGCACGTGGGACTTATGAATTGATTGGGGAGACATTTGAAAAGATCAGTAACCAAGGTAATAATGACAGCGTACAATTTCAGTGCATGAGAGGGAAGATAATAACAAATTATTCTAGGGATGTATACCCTGAGGTCTTTTTGAGACAAATGGAAGCTCACTGGAGGGAGGACGAGTGACAAAGTATGCTAGGATATGTGTTGATAGGCACAAAAGCCAGGTGGTGGGTTGCGCATAGTGAGAACTTGTTGTAATGGCGTGAAGTTCAAATTGTGCTCACTATCTGATTCTCAAAAAGTAATGTACCCACCACTATTAAGGATTACAATGGCAATAGACCTACCTCTTCCCAACTCCAGGCATGTGAGAGAGTCTGGGGAGAAGGTGTGGAAGCTTTACCACCTTCTCTTTGGGTGCATAAGTTGTATTCGACACTACAAAGTTGTGCGCGTGTGTGGTATATCCATTTTGAAACATGCCGCCAAACAAGAATTTGGCAGGAATTAATGACTAACTTGGTCCACACATTCGAGTACAGAAGTACCAAGCAACCAGTTGATGAGGCATTGTAGACTATCAAGTGCCTCACTTTGGGGGATTGCGCTATGGCAGAAGATAGGTTAGTAAACTTACTCGGTGGACCTAGTTTAGAAGCGCAGTTCGAAGAGGAAGAACCAAAAGACATACAATTCGAGTGCATGTGTGCTGAAAAGGAGAAAGGAAAGATGGTATACCTTGTTGATGGAGAAGAGATAGAGAACCTGAATGTCAACCATTCGGTTGGGGCACGCGATTTAGTTGACAGTGTGGATGCATGTGCGCGTGCGTATCATGAACCACTTAAAACCAAGAAGGTTAACATCGGCTTGGAAGAGGAGCCCAAGGAGGATATCATTGGGGACTATTGGTCAGACAAGGAAGTATCAAACATCATCGATCTCTTAAGTGAATTTGAGGATGTATTCCCACGTGGATACCATGAGTTGAAAGGTGTCCACCATTCATTGGGGGAAATGAGGATAAGGTTGAAAGATGGTGCGCACCCGGTCAGGAAGAGGCCTTACAGGATGAATCCCAACATGCGCATAAGGGTTAAAGAAGAACTAGACAAGATGGTAGCATCCGGTATCATTGAGGCTGTGGAGGAATCAAAGTGGATAAGTCCAATGGTAATTAGCATAAATAAGGATGGACGGATTAGGATATGTGTGGATTACAGGGAATTAAACATTGTTTGTATCATAGATCCTTTTCCCACCCCCTTTACTGAAGATATTTTGGAAGGAGTTGTTGGGCAGGAGGTGTATTCCTTTATGGATGGATTCTCAGGATATCACCAAGTAAGGATTGCTAAGGAAGACCAAGATAAGATGACTTTCGCCACTAAGTGGGGAATTTTTGCATATACGGTCATGCCCTTTGGGCTGAAGAATGTGCCTGCGGTATTTTCACGCATTATGGTACAAGCATTTAAGGACTTCATCCACAAGTTTCTTCAGGTATATTTGGATGATTGGACAGTGTATGGGTTGGTCAGGGAGCATTATGATAACTTAAGGTTGATGTTTGAAAGATGTCAGTAGTTGAGGATCTCCCTCAACATTAAGAAATGTATCTTTACAACTCCTTTTGGAATGTTGTTGGGGCATATCATATGTAAAGAGGGCTTACTGGTAGATCCCGCGAAGGTTGTTGTTATTTTTGGATTAGGGGAGCCTACCAGCCAAAGCGCTGTGTGTGGATTTCTTGGACACACTAGGTACTACAAAAAGTTCATTAAGGGATATGCCAAGATCTCCGTGCCTTTGGAAATATTTCTCAGACACAAGAGTGCCTTTCAGTGGGGAGAGGCATAGCAGAGGGCATTTGACACTCTAAAAGAAAGGCTTATCACCACACCTATTCTACGATTCCCATCATGGGATAAACCTTTCCATGTCCACGTGGATACCTTTGGTACAACAATAGGAGCCATTCTTGCTCAACCAGGAGAGGGTATTGTTGATCATCCTTTGTGTTTTGCAAGTAGGAAGTTAACACTAGCATAACAGAATTATACAACGACCAAGCGCGAGGCATTGTCAATGATCTACGTGCTCCAAAAATTTAGGCAATATCTGCTGGAAAATCCTTTCATATTCTACACTGACCATATGGCCTTGAAGTATCTGGTAGAAAAATCAGTGTTGCAAGGTTGCATATGCCATTGGGTTCTTCTATTTCAAGAATTTAAATTCAAAGTGGTGGTAAAACTGGGAAAGAACAATTGTGGGCCAGATCATTTATCAAGGATTGATTCAGGAGAGGACTCATAGAGTATCGAGGAAACCATGCCAGATGCACAACTGTTTAGGTTACGGCACACACCCTCAGAACTAGAAGACATTGCTATCTTTCTCAAGGAATGTGTGGCGCCCGAAGGAATGAATGCTATGGAAAGGAAAAGGTTAGCCATACGTGCAACACCCTTCATGTTGATCAATGGGGATTTGTATAAAATGGGTTGCGATGAGGTTTTACACCGGTGTGTACTAGAACATGAACGCATAGCTATAATAGAAGAAGCCATGGTGAGATTGTTGGAGGACATTATGAAGGGAATGTAACTGCACACAAGATCCTAGTCACTAGACTATGGTGGGAAACGATTCACCAGGATTGTATTGAATTTTGCAAGACCTGTGACCACTACCAGTGCCTTGGAAAACTTGGAAGAAGGGACAAAATTCCCTTGCGCACCATCGCCAGCGTGGAACCTTTTGAAAAGTGGGAAATAGATTTCATCAAACCAATCTCGCCAGTTGCGTGAAAGACTAACCTGCATTGATTATCTGACAAGTTGGGCCGAGGCCTCGCCCACTAGGGATTGCACCACAGCCACGATTGCTAGATTTTTATGGGAGAACATTATCAACAGGTATGGGTGCCCATTAAGTTTAACAAGTGATAGGGGCACTCACTTCTTAAATGAAACAATCAGGATCCTATTGGTAGAATTCATGGTAGCCCATCACAAGACTACCCCTTATCACCCTCAAGAAAATGGGACTGCAGAGGCATTCAACAAAATCCTTAGTCACACATTGACTAAGATATGTGACGTAGGAAGGCAGGATTGGGATGACAAGGTGTCAGCAGTCCTTTGGGCATACAGAACAATGTATAAAAGGTTGAACAAGGCCACACCATTTCAACTAGTGTTGGGTGCGGAGGCCATTTTTCTGGTTGAATTTATCCTACCATCATTACATATAACACGCACAGGAGGGTTGGACAATGAACAATCCCTGGAAGAGAGAATCAATGAGTTAATAAAGTTGGATGAAAGGTTCTCACTAGCAAGATGGAGCCAAACAATTGAAAAAGATAAACAAAAGGCATGACACGACCACCACATTAAAAATAAACAGTTTGAGGTTGGCCAGATGGTATTGTTATATGATTCTAAATTTTTATGCCATCCTAGAAAGTTGAAGGTACATTGGTTGGGTCCTTATGTAATTTCATACATCCTTGATTTGGGCGCGTGCTAGCTACAAGTGCTGGATGGAACAAAATTACTTGGACACTTCAATGGGAGTAGTTTAAAGCCCTACTATAAATAATGCTTCTTGGTGTTTGTAAATAAGGCAGTTCTGTCAGTTAGTTTAGAGTTTCCTTTTATGCTTTTCCTTTCTTGTTTTTCCCTTTCACGTTGTTTTGTTTTGCGCCTTGGGTGCCGGTAACCTTATTAATTTTTAAAATATTGATTGCGTAGAGGACCATGCATAGATTTAGTGTGGGGTGAGGTGATGAAGAGAGGCATGAAGTTATTCTGTAGGAAGATTGAGTTGGTAGACCATTTGAATTGGCCCTGTTGAAAAGATGAATTAAGAAGGCAGATGGATGACAAAATAGAGTTCCATTGGAAATCCACGTATAAAGAAGAAAAATCATGAAAACAAATGTGAGGTAGGTGAAAGAAAGAATCATAAGGATGGAAGAGGTGCCTTTGGCGCTATAAACACGTGCACAAAATTCTTCTGTCAAGATGGATTATCTGCGCGCTAGAAGGTTGGAAAAATTTTCGCACAAGGATTGGGCGTGGGTGAAAAACATTTCGCGTAAGGATTGGGTGCACAAGGAAAAGTGTTGAAGTTGGGTTTGTTTGAAAACACCACATTAAATATTGTCGTACGTGGTAGGTAGCCTAGCCTTCAATGCGTAAAAGTGGGAAAAGCTATAAATACAAGGATGGTAAGTTCATTATTTTACTTTGCGAAAACAAGGAGAACAATTTTCTTTCAAAGAGCTAGGGTTTGAGAGCTAACTCGTGCAAAGGAGAATATCGGAAACTCATGCGCAATCAGTCCGGTTGATCTACAAACGAGAGCAGAAGTGATTTATGGGTGTGAGGAAAGTTGTGAAAGAACGTCGTGATCGAAAGAGGGAAATCATAAATTAGGGTTTGTACCCTAGGCCATGGGGCACACAAAGAAAACCCTCAAAAAAATAAAAGGCAACCAAGGAATGAAAGAAAAGGCTAAAATGATGGCCACGAAACCAGTTGATAAGCCTGCAGTACAATCTAAGAAGGGAAAAGGGAAGGGAAAAGGAAAGAAGAAAGAAGATGAAATCCCCTTGGGTACCAATGAGGAATGGTACTCAGAGATGCAATACCTGGATGGATTTTTGCTAGGACAAGAGTGGGAGTCCCACATTAGACAAATGACCGTAATTGATTATAATCACCGATTAGGTATAATTGCAAAGGAAATGGCATTGGAGCTAGTGCACCCCACAAACAAATGAACACCTGATGGGATGCCGATTTACAGCAATGTAGTCAAGGTGAAAATGGAGAAGGCAGTGCTTCTCCAGCTTTACGAGTTTCCCTACTTCAAGAAGCCTGAGTGATTGTACCAATGGCTAATGTTGCGCATGCATGTAGATTTATTCTACTTCGCAGGGTGCAAGATGCGCATAACCCCATAATTAATCTCACACTTTACACACCTGATATGTAAAGGGGACGTGATCCTAGATGACCTCAGGGATGAGGAGGCAATTAAGGAAACCATCACATCCAAGGATTATAAGAAGGAATCGAGGTACTACGATGTCGTGAATATCAGTGATCCTGTGATGAAAATGGCCATACACCTCATTTCCAAGCTAAATGGACAATAGAGGTGGACCCAGGTTAGCAAGCCCTGGTTGAATGTCTGCAGAAAGGTCACAGAAGGCACCAGGTACAATATCTCCCAGTACATAGTAGACAAGATTATAAGCAACGTGGAGAACAGAGGAAAGATACTGTTTGGGAACATTCTATTAACCATCGTGTTCTTAGAAATCAGGGTGCCAGATGTGTCTGATAATTTCATATGGGAATACCCCGATGAAGACCCTTCACCCATAGACAGGTTCCAGAAATATACTTGTGATTCAATGATGGGGGTGCACAATGCACACTTGGATAAATGGTATACGCGCCTTAGGAACACAATCAGGGCAGAATGGCGGATCCCAGAGCAACTCCTTGTGATGACTGAAGGAAAGGAAAATTTCATGGTGTACCAGCACTTCTACATTGGTAGATTTATCTTGGTGGACGGTAGTTGGAGTCCTTGGTGCAAACTCCCCTTCTCATTTATTGCCCAATTCTTCTAGGTAGGGGTAAACAAATATAAGGATTCGAAGAAGTTAATACTCGACCTGTCCACCCTTGACAGTGAACATAGAGAGATGAGGAAGAAGCTGGTCTATCCAAGAAAGCGCACATACGTTGAAAGGTACATGTCACAGGACATGCAAATTGTTAGGCCGATGACCTTATCGATTGCTGAGAGCGCTACTACTAGAATTTGCCTGTGCATAAGGCCAAAGTTCGATAAGGGCACGTGGGTAGAAAATGAAATATCCATCCCAGATGACCCCATGGGAAGGAAGAAGCTAGCACTAAAGTGCAAGGAGAAAGAAGAAGAAGAGGAAGAACAAGGGGTAGTGGGGAGGCAGGATATAGGTACCATGGGGCCAAGTACCTATGTCTGGAATAAGAGAAGAATGGTGGTTAGGGAAAAGACCCCAGAGCCTGTGAAGCCACCATCCCCTAAAGAACCTTCAGATGAAGAAAAGACAGCATCCCCCACTCCAGAATTTTTGGCCAGAGAAGAAGAACAAGGAACGAAGGAACAAGGGTCTGAAGATATGAACGACCTGAATACCTATGTAAGCAAAAGGGATGATGATGAAGGGGAGTAGTTAGAGGTGGAAAAAGAGCCAATTAATATCCATGACTCAGAAGGAGAGGAGGCTGAGAATGCAAATGATGCCTTTATTTTTGTAAGGAGGAAAGACGCCCGAAGGAAGGAAGGCGCACGTGGCAAAGAGGGGAGCGAAGGGGCTAGTACTAAGGAACCAAATGTGCCCAAGCTCACTCAGGAGGAGGTGGATGAGAAGGCAACAAGAGAGGTAGAGAAGATAATTGATGCCTTGGTCAATGAAGAGTTGGGGTGCAGCATGGACCTTGTGCTCGACGAGTTCAAGAAGGAACAGAGGGAAAAGAGTGGAAGTAGCATGAAAGGACCAACTCTCTCGGTGATTATTCCCAAGGGCGTGCACACGGGAAGTAAATGCACAGAAGTGGGAAGGACAACGATGAGCTACATTGATGACCCCAACAAAGTTTTGTGTGCGTGTTTCCAAAGTACTGAGCCCACCAAGGAGCTCACCGCCATGGATTCCTTTGACCCCAAGGGAGGATACCTGTTAATGAGGAAAATTCTATCTTGGTCATTCGACTCCCACCTCGATGAGCATGGTTTCTTTAATTGTCTGTGCTTCTTCTCCTGAGTTAATTCTAGACAAGTGGTCTAGTCTAGAGTTACTTTTCCCTAGCTTCACCATAATTGTGAAGTCAAACTCTTGAAATAGGAGTACCCATCTGCATATGCACCCTTGTAAGATGGGTTTTTTCACCAAATACTTCAATTTCATGTGATCTGTATAAAACACAAATGGTGTTGCTAACAAGTACCATTGAAACTTGTGCAATGAAAAGATCATTAACAAAGCTTTGCACTCTGTAGTTGTATAATTCTATTAAACAGGAGTCAGCTTCCTACTAGTAAATAAAATTGGATGATCTATAATACCTTCACCAGGCTGAGCTAACACCACATGATGCTAGAGGCATCCACATGCACATGAAATGGTTTATCCCATGAGGGAAAGTTCAGAATGGGTGCAGTAGTAAGTTTCACCTTTAATATCTCAAACGTGTGTTGTTGTAGTTCTCCCCAATAAAATGTACATTTTCCTTTTAGTAACTCTTCTAATGGTTCAGAAAATTTGGCATACCCTTTGATGAACTTCCAATAATATCTTGTGTGACCAAAAAATCCACACACCTCACTTTGACTGGTAGGCACTCCCAGGCCTAGAATGACTGCAACCTTAGTTGGATCAACCAGAAAACCTTCCTTGCAAATTATATGTCCTAACAGTATTCCAAAAGGTGTAGAAAATATGCACTTCTTGATGTTTAAAGAGATACTTAATTTTCTGCATTGTTCAAACATTAAGCACAGATTGTCACAATGATCTTTCATAAGCCCATATATTGTCCAATCATCTAGATAAACCTGTAAGAAGTTGTGAATAAAATATTTGAATGCTTGAACAACTATCCGTGAGAATGTAACATGCATTTTTTTCAGTCCAAAAGGCATCACAATATAGGAAAAACCACCCCCATTCAATAGTAAAAGTTATCTTTTCTTGATCCTCCTGAGAAATCCTAACTTGATGATGATACCTGAAAAACCCATCTGTGAATGAATATATTTTACACCCAGCCACTCCTTCCAGCATTTCCTCAGTGAATGGTGTAGGAAAAGGGTCTTTGACACATGCAACATTCAACTCTCTATAATCTACACAGATTTGAATCCTACCATCCTATCGTTGGTGTGTTCTACATGCTATCTTCTAAAAATAGATCTTCATGCCCAAAAATAGCTAAGTCCTGAATGCAAACTTGTCCTGCACGTGCACATTCTTCGTGTCCCTTTGGGCCCTTAAACCTGGCCTATTTTCCTGCGTGGAATTCTTGTGTGATTTTTGTCAAGTGTTCTCTGATCAACATTATTTGTATGCCCTTTTCAATGACTTCTTCAAAGGTATGAACACTATTCATTTGTAAATGGAAAGTGATGTATGGGTTTAGATTAGGCACAAAGATGCTCACAAGTTGTTTTTCAGGAAATAAGAAAGGGAAGTGGTTGGCTATCCCTCGCCTTCTTTGTAAGAAGCTAGAGAATGTTTCATTAGGGTGTTGTTTAGTACTACACCATTCTGCCATAGTTATGTCACTTTCTATGTTGTATGAGAAATTTTGAACAAAACTTTCCACTAGTTGAGGCCATGTGAAGGTATACCCATGAGGTAAGTGAGTGAACCATTTCAAGGCTTGTCCCCCTAGACTCTTCGGAAAGAGTCATATGAGGTAATTATCACTATATGCCACTTCTTGGCATGTCATGTAAAAATATTTCACATGATCTCTTAGGTTGCCTTTCCCTTTGTATTTGTCAAATTTTGACATGTAAAACTTATTAGGAAATGATTGAAGCATCATATCTTTATCAAATGGATGGGGGCACAACTCTTTGTATTGGTACTTTTTGGTATTCCCAACATTACTTTCTTGAAGGCTTGTAAGTGTTGCTTTCATGGATTGCATTTATTGTGTAAATAATTTCTCTTTAGTAGGATAATCAGGGATATATATGAAAATGTATTATGTATTTTCTCCTTCTTTATTTTCCATGTGAAGTTCACTAGCTTTAACATTTGGCTTCGTCTTATGCACATTTTTCTTTGTTTCCTTCTATATATGAGATGTTAGTAAAGCTAATTGTTGACTAAGGTTTTGGATTTTTTGTTGAATAGTGACTTATCCCTCAAGAGGTTCTTCTTCTTCTTCGTGGTGTGGAGGTTGTTATACATTTTCATGTTCTAATCTAACTCTACGTGGCTTCTTGATGAAGGGCATTTTATAACCCACCATATTATCATTTCCAACGTTGGACGTGGAAGTGTGCCCATGTATTATGATATCTTCCATGTTAATGAGAGGTTGTTCCTCTCCATTAGCTTCATTCGTTTGTGGGATTTTCTCATGTTCTATAGGAATTATAGATCCTAATTCCACCACTCATGTTAGCACCCCATATTTGTTTCTATAAATGAATTCATCTAATAAGGAGGGGTCAAGTCAAATTCTGTGTGTGGTGACCCTAACTCATCACCACTATGATCTAACATTTCCTCCACTTCTTTCTCTATGGAAAATAAATGCCCAAGATCATGGACAATAAAGGGATTCAACCCTTATTTGTTTGAAGTTTCCCAAATTTGTGTTTGTCTTGTTTCAAATGCCTACTTTTTGGCTCCTAATCATGTTTTAGGGGCCATGATGTATGAGAGTTTCACTAAGGTGTTTTGAATGTGTTCAAAAGGTATTGATTAATCCTAAGTAAAATGAAAAAATAATGTCAATAGTTAAAGAGTTATAATGAATGTGAAAGGATCATTGTGACAAATTGATTGTTCTAAATGAATAAGTCAATAGTGAAAAACAAGATACAATCACACAATGTTTAGTTCTAGACCAATCAATCAAATGATGTACTTCCTAAGTCTTTTTCCAAAAAGGTAGTTTGTATTTTAAGATGATTAAAAAAATTTCACTACTTATTTCGAGTTAAAATAAATGAACAAGGAGTAAGTAATAACAAGGAGTTAACACGATCTCCAATAAAATTATACTAAAAGCAAGCCTGAATCCAATCAAGACCTATATTCCAAAAAGTGGCAGTTACGATTGTGAGCGACACAACAATTCCACCAAGATATGTTAGCAAAACTTTGCATGAAAGTAAGGTATTAGTATCAAGATGATATTGATATAGCACGCACAAGTGGTAAGAGTCAACAATTTTCAAAAATCAAGGTAGTAATTGAAATCAAACTAAAGCTAGAGTATACCTAGGAATTGTTAAAGTGTATATAACGTAACATCACAATACAAATATTTAGGTCAAGTTTATAAGAAACAAGATGTAAATACCAAAATTGTAGTGACACGATATAAAAAAGATAAACATTCAAAGGAGATTCAAGGTGATGAATCTAGTTTAACTACGATGATGATCTTGACTTGGGTATCAAGATAAAAAAAGGCTACTAATGATATGGAAATGTCTCCACACACTTTAGACATTTAAAAACTCAGCTAGAAACATGGATGAGCGTAAATGGACACAATAGTGGAAAATACAATCAATCAGAAACACAAGGGTGGCCACTCTTCTTCTAATCAACAAAGTGTCAAAAGAAAGTGAAGGAAGTAGATCAATTAGGCGTGAAAAATGTTGGCCTTACTTCGGTAGAGTTTCGCCTCGCCTTAGGGAAAGTGAAAAACTAAGAAAAAGTAATGATTCAAATGTTTTGTGATGAACAATGGATCTCAACTCAAACTGGTTTTAATATGGTCAATGTTTTCTCCTAGTCAAAGAGAGCTTCCTAGGTGGCACACTTAACTAGGTGTCACAAGTTATCTAGACATGAGCTCGATTTTCCAAGAAAAGTTACACTAACTAGTTCTTAGAGTATATCAGCTTTACTTTACCCCCTTCACGTATAGTGGGTAATAAATGCATCCATCATGTACGCTCACTAAGGTCATGATATGGATAAATTTGATGCTAAATATTACAAATGGTCAAGCTAGTCAAGTAGGTTGTGCGGAGCACTTCCTGTTTCATCCACAAGGTTTCCTCTTGCGTGGAATACTTTAGGGTTCCTAAAACCACCCCCATTGTTGTAGCTTATGGAATTATGCCAAAGGGGTTATTTTCTAGTTGAGCAGATAGGGATGTACCCTTTTCTAACCTGCAAATACAATGTGTTGTGTTGTGTTTTTTTATCTTGTTTAATTTAGTGTGGTTTTCTTGAACTCCTTTTGACAACCTGCATGAAAAATGTATTAGTAGTTTTGTTTTTTCTTGACTCCTCCTTTCTTTGACAAGCATTTTTGGTTCTACACAATGGATTAGTAATTTTCCATACACATAAAGAGAAAAAATTCCTCTTTTGATTCTTAATATCATCCTAGGATGCAAGAGAAGAGCATATGCGACAAAAAATCTAATTAAGAAACCAACAAATGGAAAATACTTAATTCAAACTCAAAATACATACATCTTGACCCAATTTGGACATTCTAAACATTTTTAAAGCAAAGAAAGAGAAAAAAATTGTTTCTGATTCCCAATATCACCCCAAATGACACGAGGGAATAACATACACAACCTTACTCTTATGATTAAGCATGCAAGGTTTATCCAAGTTTAATACAATTTAACAAAAGCATGTAAACATACCCTGTAAAATAAAAATTAATCAGATTAAACCTATGATGATGTTAGTATTTAATGACACAAGCCCTTGTAAACATGAAATTGATATGCAAGTCCAGACTAAGGTGCCTATGCAGAAGTTATGGTGTGTACGTGTGGTTTATGGTGCCTGCATGCCTCTGTGTAAATTTAGCGGGTCTACAGAGTGTCTTCGCTACCTGCGAGATGCCTATGCCTATGTTAGTACACCTGTACTAGCAAATAGATACCTACACATGGGAAGTAAAAAAGAAGGTAAAATAAGTTATGATAGCGCATGTCTACTGGAAGAGAGATGTTTGCACTAGCAATTGGGTGCATGCATCACTATTCCAGACATAGAGCATGTGCGCTAGCAGAATGGTGTATGCACTACCTTTAGGGTGTCTATGCTAGCCTGCCAAGTTTCTTATAGACACAAGGTGTAGTACTACAACAATGTGTGTGCATTTTGAGATTAGTTCTTTCACATGGTTTTGTGTGTCTACGCATGGTTTTGTGTACCTATGTACCCCCTGTAAAAATTGTACCTGGTGATGATGTCAAAATATGGCCCAATGATGTAAACAAGTTTAAAAAGCTCCAAATTTTAACATGTTAGCTCAAAATTGATAATAACCCATCAAAATTAAATCTCTAAATAAGACTCAACATATGCAAGGTTATTAAAATCATAAGAATTTGAACATTATTTCACACATGTGTATATTAAGGGTTAGTCAAATATCGAAATAACAACAAAATTTGAACTACAGTGCTAAGGGACTAAGGATCCCTCCCACCGGGCCAAATGTGTACAAGAATTAGTTAGCCATGTTAGTGAAATTTAAACTAACACCTAGTAGGTTCAAAACAATGCTAAACTAACATCTATGCACCATCATGCTAAGATCTAAAAAAAAATAAATATCAACACTATGCATTATAACCTTGAAAATAAACCTTAAGCTAACATGCCAATGCTTATTACTCTACTCTTTATAAAGATAAATAAATGAAATAGACCTAGGTAGATCCTTTAGCTATCAATGGGTTGATAGTTTTTGCTTGATGTAAGAGGATTGAGGATGGAGGTTCATCAAGTCATGGCAACAAGGCCTTTCTTGATTAACTCCATTTATATTCACAAAATAGCTTGGATGATTGAATGCAAAGGGATGATGCTTAGCTCAACTCTAATGGAGAATGCTCTAAGATGATAAAACGGCTATAGCTTAGGCTCTATGCTCATTTAGGTGTAAGTAGAAAGGTAGGAGGAAGGCTCCTTATATAGCCCAATGTATACAAGAATCTCTACATCCCTTTATATGTAGGATAATAGAGAGGTTAGGTTAGTTGTGAATAAGGAATGTTTAGGGAGGGTTGAGTTTACTTTAGGAGAGTTTAGTTTGTCCTCTAGTGACTCATGGGGATTGAGGAGGTTTATTAATTAACCAAAGTGATTAATTAATAGTGTGCAAGCTTATAGAATCTTTTTAGAGGAATAGTTAGTATTATTTATGTTATAAGAGGATTTTAATCAAATAAATGACGATTTATTGATTAAATAGAAGAGAGAATCAATTAATCTAGATAGAAAGGGATATTAATTAATTAGAAATAATTAATTAGTGTAGATAGAAATGGGAGCTTAATTAATTAGAAATAATTAATTAATCTAGATAGAAATGGGAGCTTAATTAATTATAAATAATTAATTAATCGAGATAGAAAGGGGAGCTGATTAATGAAAGGTCGTTAATCGGTGTCATTTTTGGATAGAAGAATTAATTAACTAAGGTAATGTAATTAATTAACAATGCTAGTAGAGAAAATGTGTGATATTAATGGTAGGCCATCAATTTTTGGAAAAGAGTATAATTAGCACAATTTAAGTATTTAAATTGCTCGAGCTAAATTATAGGTGTCTACAATTACAATGGTACACTCACCTTCCATTTGGGTCTATTAGTACTTATTATGATATGGAGGACATCTTCCTTCATCTTTTTATCATCAACAATGGCCTGAAAGTTACTTATGATCATATACCTACATTACATCAGGGCACACATGAACCTATCAAGGATTAAATTTTACGATTTAATTCCTGTGTGCATCAACTATTATTCCAACCTATCGATCTAGAGAAACAATTAATTTTTTGTCATGGTTTGATTCCCGCTCTTAAGAAACGATTGCAATATGATAGATGTGATTCATTCGTAATCTTATGCTATAAATTCATTTATGTATAGTAAGAACTTCTCTCAGCACATATTATTAATAATTTACTTCCTTCTACTACTGTGATATCATCTAGTTCTTCTCCATTACCACTAGTTGATAAATCCACACAATCTCCATTTCTACCTAACAAGTAAACTCAACCTACTACATCACAAAAACATCCTTATCCTCCTCCTTCGTGACAGAATACTTATCCATCTACTTCATTTATTTCATGTGGGTCATTACACTTCTCTCATCACGATTAACCACATGATGTGCCACATGTTTTACTTAATGAGCATCTAATTCACTTTCCCTATAATTAACATCATCCACAACATTGTTTGCAATGTCAACGTGATCAATCGTATTGTAATTAACATCGTATCAATGGCCATAGGGACAATGATTTCTTTTCCATTCATGAGAGATTAATAAAATTAGACGATAAGGGCATCATTTCCTTTGGATCTCACTCATGTGAGTGTTCCATCTCTCCTCTGCCTCGTCAGCACATTTCTACTCAGCTTGAGTTGTCTCCTCCATCTGCTACTAAGGTTATTATGTGTCCATCGCCATTATTTTTCATTCTTGCGTGCTATCCACCACATCTATCACATCCACTTCATCCATCTCATCCACCACATCATGATATTTCTTCACATCGGCTTCCACAACCCTCTGCATTCATCCATCCCACCGTAGATCCACATGATATTCAGTTTGTTTCATATGCTCGTGCTGTTCTCATATCACATGCTTCCACCGCTTTGTGTCACCTTGGTCTTTGGTAGGTGATTACTATCACCTTACCCCCCAATGATGTACTTGTGTTCTTACAGGACTATTGAGGGATTTCCTATAAGAACCTCTCATCAAGCACTTTGTCGATTCATCTAGTGCACTCAATCATTTCCTAATGATGCACTCTTGCTTTACACGGTTCATTCTTGACTTTTGAGGGGTCTTAACTAAATGAACCTCAACCTCTATATGCTAGGGGGCATCGTTAATCCCCCTATCTTCATCATCCTAACATGTGGGTCATTTGTTTTATACATATTAATCAATCATTTATCACAATTTTAGTTACACAATCACATTACATACATCGTCTATCATTGTCAACAATACATCATCAATCACATTATACTAACTACACATCATGAGAGACATTCAGTATAATCATTCACAAATCATATTTCATTAGTCACATTATAACATCAATACACAACGAATATAAACATCAAATTCCACTAATGTCATATACATACATACATACATACATACATACATACATACATATATATATATATATATATATGTATGTATGTATGTATGTATGTATGTATGTATGTATATATTGAGTGCAATCATAGTTATAAAAACATCTCATCACTAGGGGAAATGCCCCTACATAATACACAATAATGTAATTCAAATCTCATCATCGTTATCGCTCTCTATTACTGTGAGAGCTCTCAAACTAGAAGCCTCACCACTCACTTGATGTCGCTGACCACAAATCCTATACCTCTCCACTTTCCTACGTAATAAGGTATTCTCCATAGAATGCTCAATAAAATGACTTTGTAGTGCCATAAATTATGCGAACACATCCTGCACTAATGGATCACCACCTTCCGCCTCTCTCACCTGTCATGTCTCCTCGTGGGCCTTGTCTCTCTCACCTATCAACATAGTACAAGTCATTGCTGCTATGGCCACTAGCTCAAACAAATGAGTATTGTTATCCAATTTTTCCCCTTGAGGAAAAATAGGACAACAGGAGCCGATTATATGCCAATACTAGAAAAGGCCTTCATGATACATTTTGGGACATTTCAAGTTAATTTTTCATTTAAACAGTATTTACGGTGTCACGTGAAGGTTCAAGGTTATCTTGTACTATTATTTCCCTTTTCAGGTCTTTGGGACTTAATTTTTTTCTCAAAGTATCTAAATCATCCTCAAGGGACCCACTTCCAGTCAACGCACATAAAATGATCAAATCAATAATTTAACTTTTGGAGATAATACCAGGTTCCTTTGACTCTCCCAGTTTAAAGAGAAATCCCAAGAAAATTAAATCGGGGTAAAAATCAGTTAAATTAGGGCAATTAGCTCTAAGCAAAAAATAGCTCGGCGAGCTAAGATACAAGTTGTAGGTGATCGAGCTACATTAGCAGCTCGGTGTTATCTCATTGCTTATACATGATTATCGTGCTAAGAATTGAAATGGATACTTAAGGAGTTTAGGATATAAACCTATGAAATGTGCAAATGTTCATGAAGACAAGCTCATCGTATGGGAGTTTAGAAAGATAGACCTAGTTATGAAAGAGTTTCTAGGGTGAGTCATTAGAGGAGTTATAGCTCATCTTGGTTAGTGTTCATGGGGTGGCTAAGTCATTTGAGAAGTTACAAAGATTATCTTGGTCGATATGGAAGGTGAGTTAACTCAACTTGACTCATTAAAACAAAGGATATCGGGTTCAATTAGATAGTAGGGGTTCATTGAAGCTTCAAAGGAGATTGGGAGTTGAAAATGGGGATCAATTGGATTCATCACAAGCATTATAGATGAGTTCGGATTATCCCTAACTTAATCCTCAAGTGCTCAGCCTTGACCTTTTTTGGAGATGAGCTATGTAGATTAGACATGCATGAGGATAAGAATAAATAAAGGAGCTCTTCGAGGGATCGACTGAAGGATACGTATGATGTTGATCCATAAGGAAATGAGCTCGTGGAGTAATGAATGAAATTTTTAGGTTAAGATCATGATGGAAAGATGAAAGGAGCCAGAGGAAGGATATATCGACCTTGGCATTACAAATGGAGCTCACCATTAAGACATTGTGGTGACGAAAGAAAATGCAGAGCATCGAATGAGAAGCTCAAGCTTGGAGCTCGGTTGGCATGAGAAAAACAAGTGGATGTGAATGTACTTTGACTAATAACTTAGGAAGCAAGTTGGGTTTGCTGAAGTTCAATAGTGCAAGAACGCAACATACAAACGATTGGCCAAGCCACTTGATGGGAATAATGTGTTAATATTATAAAAGCTCAACATTGAATGAATTAGCCTAGGAATGGCGAGCTCAGATTAAGTCGAGTTAATGTATTAAATGGGTTGAATTCTTGGTGTCGGCCAATTTGAAGACCCAAAATTTTGTCTCAGTGGATGCAAACACATTTTTAGCTTAGGGGAGATAGCTCAATCGAATGAGTTAGATGGTATGATGACAAGCAAGCTTATGGTGCTTGTGGTAAGGAGGCTTGGTGAGAAGAAGTTGTTAGTTATGATGAAATTCAACATGGAGCTAATGATATAGCTCAGGTTGGAAATCAAACTTGTAAGGTAAGGATGTCAAGCTGAATTCAGTTGGAAAAACAGTGTCTCAAGCTCGGCAAGAGTGATTCAGCAAAATGGTGAGCGAGCTCCTCATTGGCTCGGTTGGGTTTTACAACTCATGGGGTATGTATGAAGAGTGAAGAGATTGTATTTAGACATTGAAGCAAAAAGGATCGAAAATCAACTCAATCATAAGTGACTCGATTGTGAAGGTGTGATTCAAGAAGTAGGAAGGCCAACAAGATATTTGAACTTGTCATGTAAATGGAGGCCAAATTATTGCAATAGCTCAAGCAATCTTGCGAGTTGCTTAATGACAAGCCATTAAAGAATTGATAAAGCTTGTAAGGTGCTTTAGAATCAAGCCTATTGTTGGAAGGGGGCATAAGAATTCGAATCGGGCGAGCGAAGTTTAGTTTGGAGCCAAGTTCGGAGGTTTAGTGATGGCAAGCCAAGATGAAAGTTATGAACTCGTGGTATCATGAAGATTAAGAACTAAACAACCAAGTTGATGTTTGGAAAAAGTGAAGTCGGGTTCTATGGCATGTTGAGCCCTCTAAAGAGATGTGGTAATGAGCGGATAATGCTAGCTCGGCCTCCACCTATTTTTCAGCCCAGTCAAAAGGCATGCGCCAAAATTTTGATGAGTCAAGTGTTTCGCCAAAATGTGGGCAAGTCACCGCCTGATTCGGGGAAATGTTGGAGTGGTTGATGGCTGAGTTATGACAAATAAGTTCCTTATTCATAAGTCAAATCTAATAAAGAACTCTTTGGTGAAGAACATGTGCTCTTGAAATAGAGGTCACAAGTTCAAATCCTACAGGGGGTAGGGTATGTACGCCTTGTTTGTAGCAAAGTTAGTTGCCTCCCGCACGTGAGTACAAGGTAGTCCCATATGCTATAAGCCGCTTGTAGACCCAAAAACAGGCCGCCCGGCATCGTGGACTGTAAAAACCATTATTATTATTATTATTTTGAGCCGATGCACTCACGTGGTGTGTAGTGTAAAGCTCCATGCAAAGCGGACTATCTTTAAAGGAACTGTTGGGAGATAATTAAGATGACATTGAAAGGTGGACTGAGGTATCAGTGGAAATAAACAAAGAACTCACCAATGCATGTGATCACGAGGTGGTTGACAGAATAATAGGGTGTCTAATGTCGAGTGGTTAAGGTCATTGAAGCGGTTAGGAACGTGGTTCAAAAGAACGTGGAATGGAACATAAGGAGCCTACCGAGTTTCAAATAGGTCAGCCAGTGTCTAAAGCGAGACGTGTCTACAAGGGGGAGATAAAATATGACTTTCCCGAGTCATTTCTAACATAGTGGTTGAGTCAGTTGGTCAATTAGTATTAAAACCCATGCAAAGTAAATTCTACTTGAGAGGTCCTATCAAAAGGCATATATTATTTTTATTAAAATATTTTATTAAGAATATTATTTTTATTAAAAATATTATTTTAATTAATAGAGGATAAGTTCATCTTTTGAATTGATTGAGCATAATGGGTAGGTACAATTAATGGTGTAATCAATCATAGAGACCAGGTGCCTAGAATTTGAGAACTTCTCCTCTCTTCTCTCACAGGGGGATTTTCTATAAATGTAAATGAGAAACCCATTTCAAGGGGTTAGACGGTGGAATAATTAGACAACTTTTGTAGATTCCTCTCTCTTTCTACAAGTTTTGTGGATTGGGGAACTTTTAAGCCTCCCTTCCAAGATTGTAATGGTAACCATTTCCTCTTCTGAATGTAATGATGCATTGTGCACATGATTTAAGTGATAAAAGTGTGTTTTTTGTGACAACTATTGGTCCTTTCATCATTCTATCTACTTCATTGTACCTTTCTCATGCTTATAGGTACACTACAAAATTCAAGTTTCCATTTTAGATTCTGGGAGTTCTATGCTTATCTGGTAGTGAGTTATTATATGTAGTTGGGTTGTGGTGTTCATTCATCATTTTAAATTTCATCCTTTTTCATTGGAATAAAGAAAACTTGCTTGTCTAATTAGGTTCAACAAGGGAACGTGTGTTTCATATTCTGTGGTATTCTGTTTACCCTCTCTATGTTGTAGTAGGTGAAGTTGGCCTGTGGTGTATCTATTCACCCTTTTCAAATCAAACCTTATCAGTTTTTAAGATCATAAACTTGTCTAACAACACCCTTTCTTGGTGCATCACCACTTCTAGTATAGGTTTTATTTCTTGCAAATCTCTCCCCCTTACCCCCATGAAAATGTTAGCATAGATCTAGTTAGCTATTTTATTGCATTAGAAGTAGTGTTATATTTAGTTTAGGAAGAGGAAGTTATCCTTCTCTAGAGGTTCACCTTGAGCCCAAGTCCCATAGCTTGAGAGGTGATTTCATGTTACCCAATCACACAGAACGTCTTGTTCACATTCTATCCATTCGGGGGGTGCAGTGATTTTGTGATAGAAGTTTTTGACATGCCTGGTGGGATAAGACTTGGTACTTATCTTCATACTTACATGAATAAAAGTACCTTACGTATCCATATATATGAATTTAATATCTCAGTGTGTTAACATATGTGAATAATTCAAACAAGAGATTCTGTGAGATGAGAAGGAAATTATCAACATATCGAGTTATCCTTATCTCCTCCAAGGAGAAGGAGAAGAGGAACTTCATCATCACCAGTTGTAGAATCACCTCATAGGGGTCATTCAACTCCTTATGGAAGGTTTACTCAACCCAGGAACAATCAATCTTGTTGGTATGGTGGCCCCTGCAAGGAACCAAGTTTTTCCTCCTTTCAATGCAAACAATCCTCTTCAGTTGGCTCAATGTGATCCTATACCTGGTGTGACATTCAAAAATTTTCCCTTTTACATAGGGTAAACTCATATTACTCTAGTGGAACATATTCTTGATGTAGCTAGCATTTTTTTAGTACATAATATTACAGAAGACAATGTTGCGGTCAGACTCCTTGCCCCTTCCTTCAAGGGAAAAATACTTCAGTGGTTTCATGGGTTAGAAGTTGGTATTATAACCACTTGGGATGTGTTGGGAGAGAAGCTCTACAAATAGTTAGAAGACAAGAGTGACCACCTGTTACTCATGGAACAACTCACTACCATAAAGAGAGCTCCTCAGGAATCCATGAGTGAAATCAACTTCCGATTCCACAAGACTTGGAATAGAATTCCAACACTCATAAAACCTTCTCCTAATAATGAATTCTTGTATTATTTACAATCCTTGAATAGCGAAGTAGTAGTTATGATTTAGTCCATGGGAGGGACCACACTACCTGATGCCTACGAATTTGTAATAAGATCCAAGAATTCTTTTATCCAAGTAGGGAAGATTGCACCTATACCTCACATGCCTTTGTTAGCTAAACTTTCAAGTAATCAGCCAACTATTGCCCATGTTCCATCAAATTCTATCCAACCAATTGTAGCTACACCAGCTATGTCTTAACCCTCCTCTTCAGACGATTTAGTTGAGTTTAAGGAACTGATGTAAACTTTTGGGAATGAAATCATAGCACTCAAGAGGCAACAATCTCAATATGCTCGTCCTTACCAATCCCATAATTAATAGTACTAGGCTAACTATCCACCCTTTCAAGGAAATATTCAATCACAAAATCAAGATGTGAATCAAGTTACAAACATCAAGCCTCTAAACTTTAGGAATACCCTTGCTGCTAGATCTTCTAGAGCCATTGTACCTATCCAAAATAATCTAGTTCTAGACTACGAATGGTGTTGTTCTCAACCCCAAAATCAAAATATTTTCCCCAATGGAGTTCTTATCCAGGTCCTTATGGTTCAAATTGTATATTCTTCATGAGAGTTAATGGAAATTTCATCTATGCAGGAAACAACAGATCAACTGTAGGCCCTTGAAGAAACCATTTTACAAAATTGGCAAGTAGAAGATTTTTTCAGGTTGAATACAGATTCTTCATCAGTGTCAGAAAAAAATTGTTCCAAAAATAGAGCAATGGACTCTCAACCTTCCAAATCTAATCAAGAATCCACATCACAACCTCAGCCACAAGCTGTGGTTGATAAAGATGTGGGAATGAAACTGCCAAAGATGTTGACTAGTAAGGACACAAGAAAATAATTTTCTTCAGGCATCACATTACCCAACAAGCACTTTCAAAAAGAGGATTCTAACACCCAAATAAATTTCAGAGAACTAGGATAAATCCCTTTCAGTAATGTAGAACAAATGAAGAAGACGAATCTAAATGTTACTATGTGGGATGCACTCTCAATTCCTTCTCAAAGAAACCTGTTGCAAGAGGCTCTAAATTTTTTTGGTACAACTAATGGATCATTGGGTCATGAGGAAAAAACTTCTCCAAGTTTATGTCAACCAGAAGGGAAAATTATTCCTAAGGTGAATAAACCACCACCATTATATATTTCTATGATCGTTGGTGATCATTTGGTATAGAATTTCATGATCGATTCTCGTGTCAGCAACTCAGTCATGCCTAAGAAAATTACATGTGTGCTAGGAGTCCAATATACACAGTATCCATAGGATTTGTTTAGTTGGATGCAGGGATAATTTTAGCAGTGAATATTTGTAATATGGTGAAAATTTCATTTTAGGAAAATTTGAAAAGGTGAATTATTCGGAGTGGGTCGGTGTCATGTTCGCCTAAAATATATAGTATATTTTTTTTGGGGGGTCGGCTTCGCCTTCATTTGAAAACATCTCCTATAAAAACCTAGCTGATTCGCCGGTAATATACCTCAAGTAGCTTACCAAATTACCAATACTGTGAAATTTGAACTTGCATACCCTTAAGCACTAGAGATTCAGATTACTGTTAGCCTGTGATTGTTGACGCACAACAAATGCAATGTTGACGTGTGACAAGGGCATTCTTGATGTGCGACAAGAGCTGTACTAATGTGCGATAGAGGAAGTGTTGATGCACGACTTGGGCAAAGAAGTTGACGCATGACAAGGGCAGTGTTGATGCGCGACAGTATATTCAGACAGTGGACGCGTGACAGGAAATGGGTTGTTGATGCACGACAAGGTGCAGAGTTGACACATGAAAAATACCTCAGACAAGGGATGCGTGACAAGACCTCAGACACTGGACAGATTCGCTACTTGGTTCTTTTGCAGACGCAGGAATCTTTTCAGAATAATGGAAGGTGTCAGCTCAAAGAATACGAATAACCTAAAAGTAAGTAAGAAATCTCAGAAATCACTCTTCAAGTATTTTGGAAACTCTGTGGATACAGATATTGTAAATACCAATCATATAGATGCCACCACAAAGAATCATAATACTGACTATGTGGAAGGTATTATTGAGGTGGACATGCATTCTGCACAGTATCAAAGTCAAACAAATGAAACCTACGATAATTTTCCAGATCTTAAAGATATTGTTCCTGTTGGGGTGCAACCAAAAGTGTAGCTAGATATCACAGATGCAAACACTCAACAAAATGGAAGACAGAAATCAAAATCAAACTCCAGTCCAAGAAAGAGGAAACCAGGTGATTGTGATATTGCTCAAAATTCTACTCAAAAAAGTAAAGCATTGAAAACGAACAAGAATATGTGGACCATTGGCAGGACATACAAGTTTGATTGGGCAGCTAAATTTATGTTTATTGAACCTGTACAATCATCTAATTCTAAAGAAATCCCATCTGAATGTACATGTACAATATGTACATGGAAATTGGGAAAGTAACAAAAAATGCAACTGAAGCTGGACACTATAGAAAAACATTATGGAAAACAATATTTAACTATAACGGGGGCGGATGGCCAGAAAATCAAAACTCAGGTGGAAAACTAAAAAATAATGCATCCATGTTAGATACGCAGCGGAATATGAGGCAGAGCAGAAAAAACATAGACATCTGTTAGAAAAGGGAGGAACGATCACATCGCATATTGGTAAGATGAAAGAAACAAATCTACATGCAAAATTCATACAATTCTCTACTCTTTTTCAAATACTAAAAAAAGGAAGAGCGATTTCGGATTTCCTCAATTTCAAAGTTTTGTATCAATTTAATGGAATGTTGAATGTACCTTAGTCTCATTGGTCTGAAAGTAGTGGATGGGAAATGGCAAAATGCCTCTCGATGATAGATAAGGAAGATTTGAAAGAGAATGTAAAAAAAGAAAACTTTATCTCTCTTTCAATTGATGAAGTGACAACAGTCGACAACACCGCATGGGTATGTATCCACATCTATACTTTAGAAAATCATATAAGGACACCTCATCTATTGGGTGTTATGAAAATGGTTGAAAACTGCAATGCTAAAAACCTATATAAAATAGTTGTTTCTCATTTGAAAGATGTTGTTGGAATGACTGATTATGAAATTGCTACGAAGTTGGTATGCATTAGAGCAGATGGTGCATCTGTCATGCAGGGTCACCGAACAGGGCTGTGTTATATTACAAACAATAGTGGCCCCTTATATGCTAACAATTCATTGTATGGCTCACAGAATGAATTTAGCGTATAAAATGGTAAGCAACGACGAAAATGTTGCTAAATTAGAAGACCTTATAAGAGAACTTCATGCCTATATGTCAAGCATCCCAAAGCATTTTCTCGAGTTCCAAAAATTTGCAATTGGAATAACAGATGGCAAAAAACTTCTGAAGGATGTGGAGACTAGATGGATCTCTTTATATGAACCTGCATGCAGAGTTGGTGAGGAGTATCCTTCATTGGTTGGTTTCATGCACAAATACCGTCATGAAGTTGATAGGGCAAGTGACTTGTTGTTCTGTTTAACTGATTTGGAGACATTGCTTACATTGGTTTGTATTCTTCCAATGTTAAAGGAGATCAATACACTGATGAAGCATGCATAGGGCAGATTAATCTATATTGTGGATTTTATGCGGATGAGAAAAATGGTATGTCAAAGTCTTGATATATTGTACTGTTCCCAGGATAGTTTTGATGCACCTGTTTTTGAAAATTGGAAAGATTTATTAGATCTTAAAAATCGTAACACCTTTTTGAGATTTAATATCCATGATCACCTCTGCATCACTGTTAAAGGGAGGGAAATACCAATGCACATTTTACAAAAACGTCAAGATATTACAGGATCGGAACAAGAAGATGTTCCCGTGACACATAGTTTGTTTGAGTCTGTTATAGTTGAAAATAGAATAAAGCTTAAAAAAATTCAGAAACCTTGTCATCAGAAATTAGGGAACGTTTCTGTAAAGATAAAATTCTGGAAGCCATGGGTGTGATGAATCCTAATTTTTGGAATACTGAAGGTGGCCATGCAGACTTTGTCAAAAAGCATTTCCATAAATCAATGGGTACAATAATGGAACAATTTACAAAGACGTCAGAGCTCAAGGGTATGAAAATCAAAGGTATACTGAATGTCGATTTATTAAAGTTTCAGTCAACAAATTTTGCAACAACAATGAGGAACCAATATAAGAATTTAGATCAACCTTCTGAAAGTGGTGCTATTACAAGGTTGTGGCGAGGAATCTATCAAAGTTCTATCTTACAAGAAGATATCAGTGAATATTTCAAATTATATGAGTTATGCCAAACAATGATTTTGGGGTCTGTGAAGGATGAAAGGGTTTTCAGTGCATTGTCATTTATAAAATCAAAACTGAGAAACAGGTTGGATAAAAATCTAGAAAGTTGCATGAGGTGTTATGTTTCTCGATACTCCATCGAAACCTTTCCGTTCGACAGAGCAATTGTGCACTGGAATTCCCTTTGCGAAAGAAGAGGTGTGAATAATACAACTACAAGTACAAATATTCCCAACCTTGAGAGTGTAATTGGCTCTTCGCCACATTCTATAGAAGACAACATCGAGTTTGATGAAGCTATTGATAATGGATTGTTTCCACTTTAAATAGGTAACTTCTTTATAACTATCTTTTATCTTTATCATTAAAGATGTTACAGGTCTATATACTAAAAAAGTCAGGCAATTCACCCATCTATCTACTAATCCATTTCTCATGTTGGGTTTTTTTAAAACATAGATCTAGCTTATTACCAGTGGCAGTGATGATTTCAACTTTAAGGAGGTATCTTTTTCCCCTTAATCTTATTGTTTGTTACTATTCATTTTTTTCAGCTCTGGTTATCATTAAAGATGTTACAGGTCTATGTATTTACATTTAGTTAAATACAATCTTTTTATTTTTTGAAAACGTGGGTTGACATCCGTCCGAGGAAGTTGTTACTTCTCGGGACTGACAATGTCAGGCAACTCACCCATCTATCTACTAATCCATTTTTTGTGTTGAATTTTTTTAAGACAAAGATCTAGCACATTACCGGTGATGATTTCAATTTTAAATAGGTATCTTCTTCAAAATAATCTTATTGTTTGTTACTTTACATTTTTTCAACTCTTGTTATCATTAAATATATTACAGGTCTAATTCTATATATTTACATTTATTTAAAGATATTGTTGGTCTATATATTTAAAGATGTTGCTGGCACTTCTCAGGACTGACAATGTCAGGCAACTCACCCCTCTATCTACAATGTCAGGTAAAACAAAGATCTAGCACATTACCCTTGATGATTTCACAGCAATCTAATACGCAAGAGGTAAGCTAAACCCTTTGATATATTTTTATATGTGCAAAATCCTTTGATATATTTTTTTAACTTTGGGATAAACAATACATTATACAATTTTAAATATAAGTCCACATAAAATTCCTCATCATCCATATATATCATATCATCACCATATCATTATCATATCCTGAGTCCTGACACTACAATTATTATTAACACAATTATTTATCTAATTTAAATTTATTAAAACAATTCCATTTTTTTAAAATAATTCATAATCATATCATTACAATTCTATTCGTTCTAATGTCATCTATATCCATTCTAATCATTAATGTCATCTATATCCATTATAACACATTCCATTTATTTATCATCTATATCCATTCTAATGACATTATGATCATATCGTTACAAGTATAGAGAATAATTATCTTAAAACAAGTTCAAAAGTCTAGAGAAGAAGAATTACTGTGCTTGATGATAAATCTACGTCCACATTAAATTGATCATCGTCCATATATATCATATCATTATCGTCATTCATCGTCTTTCATCATCATCTATCATTAATCATCAATTATCATCATTCATCATCTACGTCCACATACAATTCATGACAATGCAAGTAAACAAGAAACATACATATAATTCATGATAATCACCATCTAATGCAATTAAAATTAAAGACTGTATATAAATCCATATAATTAAATTCAAATACCATAGTACATACTCAATAGTAGAAGTTTTCAAATTCAATATTTAAAGTTTCCTCAATAATAAAAGTTTCTATTTTTCAAAACCCTCTTTTTCTTTATCCAATTCTACTCCTCTGCTCTCTTCCCCAATGGCTTCTTCCACTATGGTTGTACCTCTTTCCCCAACACCAGAAATAACCCCTGAACTTATAAGATCTTCCGCAGCACTGTCCAGATTTTTTAAAATTCTTTCTTCTTGATTTGTCACATCTCCATGCGACAGAAAATTTGGATCGAGCTGCTGCTTTAGCTTTGAATAATATTGTCAGGGTCGAAACCATGCTCTTTAATTATCCGCTTTAGTGTATTGTTTTGTTTGTTAAGCAAAACAATATTTTGCTTCAAATTTTTTACTGCGGATAAACTATTCTTTGCTGTTTCCAAGTGAACTTGCAAAAACTCCGCCTGACTCTTCAAATTTTCATATTTCAACTGCACAAAAAGAGTAATGTCAATTCAAAATATTACTAAAAAATGAAAATTTCAAATTAACAAGAATGATTATTTGAAAGTAATAGTACTTACAACCGCTCTATCTCTTTCGGCATTTGCAATTGCTACAAAATCCTTGTCCTTGGACCATTTGTTAAAATATGCCTAGGCCTCGGCACTAATATTTTCCAATTTGTTTAATGACTTATCTAAAATGTTGACATCTTTATAGTTGTTGTTACACGTGACAGTCCCACTTCTTACTTGGGTAAGTAAGGAATCCATCTTCGCAGGTTGATTCTAGACTGCAGCATATAAACTATCACGTTGCCAATAATTTTCATAACGACTAATAATCTCATTGATAAGAACTTTAGCCCTTCTCTCCCATTCTATAAGTTGATTAATATGAGGAAGAATAAACTCATTGACATGGGATTGACAATCATAACCAATTAAGTTCTCCAAAGGAAAAGGTAGCAACTGTTCACTATCTGAATCTGATGACAGACGATCTTGTTGGAGAAGTATGAGGGCTTTCAGCAAGATCAACTACTACTTGTTTCTGCCTTTGGGTGGGCTGATCCTGTTTGTGAAAAAATTAATCAAGATTTAGATAAATAAATTTAAATTGAAATGTAATTCAAAATTGTAAAGCATATTTAAATTGAAATTTGAAGTATACATGTTGGCCTTGAATCATCTCGCGGGTATTGAAAAAACCAGTTGGGTCATTGCTATCAATGCCCAAATAATCTTCATCTAAATTTATATTGTTCAAAACAGATATGCCCGTTGCACTGGGCAAGCCACCAAGTGAGAGAGTTGGAATTCGAAATGAGGAGGCAATGTTTAGTGTCCCACTAGGGGCCGGAGTAAAAGGCATGTGTTTACCAATGTTCTTTTTCACTGTTCCTATGGTTGGAATTTTAAAAATTATTGGTTGAGTGGGTGTCGGTGCCACGGTTTGATCAGGACTGACATGTGCTGAAAAGTAAAAGAAAAAAATGAAAAATAGGAAAACAATTCATAAAGTCAAAAACTATGAAATTAAACGTACTATCGAAAAGTTGTACCTTGTTGTCGAGGGGTTGTTTTTCTCGGTGCTAAGGGTGGCCTTGTAGGAGTTGTACTCAGTGTCTGTTCAGAAGATATGAATGCATGCGACTGTATGGAGTGAGTTGGGGAAGAAGGTTGAGTTTGTGAAACATGTGTATGTTCCAAAGTCCCTGCAATTCATCAATATTAAATGTTGTCAATTCATTTGGTTAAAATTTAAATTGAAAAATAAATATGCAACTTTGGAATTTGTAAATAATATATGAGAAGGTATTACTTCTCTGGCGTTTAACGAGTTCAAACTGTTGAGGGTTTGGAGAGGAGTGAGCTTCCATTTCAGATTGGGAGTCCCCCGAAGCCTCAGCGTGTTGTTGGCCTCTTCCTCTCGATAACACCTTTTTTCGGGGAAGGGCTTCAATAAATCTTCTCTGCAAAACATTAAAATTTAAGTTTTAATAACTGTGCACTGTAATGTCAAAAATTGAAATACAATTACAAACTAAATAGTTTATACCTGTTGTTCTTCAAATGGAATTGACAACTTCAGCAACTCCTCATCAGTGCAAGTAGGAATTTTTTTATCTTTTAAATTTAAAAGTGCCTCATAATAAAGGCCAAGGAGATAGTTTGTTGAATAAATGAAAGGTTTTTCTGAAAGTTTTGAATTTGTTAGGTCAGTTCTTATTTTTTTTATAGATATGTGCACCAATCAAATTTTTGTTTTGAGATAGTGGCAACAATGTATGCAATGGCCCAATTTGGTATATCTATTTGGCGACCCTGCAAAACAATTCTGGATTGAAAAAATGAAATAAGTGCAGCAAGAAAGTGGTGTGTAATTGATTGTGTATCCACACCATGCCTGGATTTATTGACATGGGCTGCAAATGTGAAACAGTGAAAATTACTATAAATTTATAACAACAAATTGTATCAGAAAAAAAAACAGAATAAAAAATATGAATTAAAACGAATTATACTTACAATCAACATGGAAACCGAACGTTGATTCGAGAAATTTCTTGTCTTCTTCTATGAGTGTTGCCTTGGTTGTAACAATTGGTAAATTTTTGAATGGAAGGCCCGTAAACCGATGGATGTCATTTACTTCAATACTGAATTGGAACATTCAGCCATCGTTCCGAGTCACATAAAAAATGTCCGTCCTCTGAATTGTAGGATGACAGAAGGTAATTCAAAATATCTGGATCTGTTTCGAAATGGGGCATATTAACGAGCCCTGTAAATTCACACGCATCCATCAAATCTTTATATTCTGAAGACATCTTTAAAACAGTATGGATGTGAGGGCATAAGGGATTCCTGTAGTTGATCTTGGAAATCGATTGAATTGGATTCTCTTGATTTTTTTGCTGAACTTGCAGTTGGGAAGCATGTGAAGTCGACATTATAGTTGTACTTGCATCTTTGACAACAATTGAGACCTGTAAAAATTCAAGAGCGGGAGGGTGAAAACGAGAAAATGACCGGTTGAAGGGTATTTATAGGCTAAATCGGGCATCAATGGCTTCAATTGACGCGCGTCAATTGTCTTAGCTGACGCGTGTCAATAGGAGCCAGAGACGCGTGTCAATAGGATCCAGTGACGCGCGTCAATAGGATCCATTGACGCGCGTCAACTAGGATCCAGTTGACGCACGTCAATAGGAGTCTAGTGACATGCGTCAATAGGATCCAGTGACGCGCGTCAAGAGGAGCCAGTGACTCATGTCAATAGGATCCAGTGACGTCATGTGTCACATAGAAGCCAGTGACATGCGCGTCAATAAGAGCTAGTGACACACGTCAATTACATCCAGCGACGCGCATCAATAGCATCCAGTCGACGTGCGTCAATTGGAGCCAGTGACGCATGTACAATAGAAGCTTAAAACTGATGCGTGTTCAGTCTAGACCATTGACGTTCCATTGACGTAGCGTCAAGAGTGATTATTGACGTCTTGTTGTCGCACGTCAATGATGGAGCCATGAAAAACTAGGTGAAATTTTTGTTTTGGAATACTGTCAAATTCACCTTTCGCTGAAACTGGTTCTGGGGATATTCACCAGGTATTTTCCACCTACAATTTTATAGAGGTGTCTTAAAATGAACCCTGCTTTAGCCTCCATTTTCAAAGTTGTTTAATGGTATGCTCCAATAACATATTTGTAAAAGACCAAGTCGCCAAAGAGATGGTTTGAGAAAAAGGTATGCAGATGAGCCTCTATCGACAACTATCTTAAGAAACACTAAAATAACTATAGGTATTCAAATCTCTTAATATCTAAAAAATTACAAGACTTTGTTTGATAACACAATTTCTTGATTTTGAACTTCAAATGCTCTGTAATAGCTTGAATGCAATTTGTTTGATTATGAAATCCTTTCAACCTATTTGAATATTGCTAATCATGTTAAAATGGTAGTATATCATTGCAAAATTCAAGTCTATTTGGTCATTTATGCATTTTAAGATTGAATTTAAGTTACTCACAACTTTACAATTGATTCAGCTTTAATTAGTCATTTTTCATAATTTTATTACCTTCCTATAGATTTTGCTAGTTTTGTCGTCCTCAAATCCTGCTACTTCCACTTGGTAAGATTTAATATCTTCACATCTGAGTTTCCTTATAAGAATGGTGTTAGAGCACAAAGAGAAAACCAATGGAAAGGATCCATGTATGCACGACTTTTTGGTTTTAGTTGAGCTATTCGGATCATCTCTGTCAATTTTTCTACAACATAAAGTGCAAGCCAACAAGAAGGCTCCATGTCTCCTTAGATATCACTATGTTAGTTCTTAGGTAAATTTTTTAACTCTTTGTTAGTCACGAGCCAATGTGATGACCCCACATATGTGTAGTTTTTGAGATCATTAATTCCACATAGATACCTTTGTCAAGTATACTAAAGTGTGAAGTGTGAGATAATGAGAAAGCTTCACGTCACTTTAGATGTCGTATTGTCAGTATTTAGATATAATGTTTGAATCTTTATAAATAACGAACCAATAACAAAATCGCATGTTGTTTCATAATCCATAATGCTATTCCTTGTTAAGGTCTGCCAAATATATCAGAGTGTGAAGTGTGAGCTAATGAGAATGTTCCACATCACCTTTAGATATTTAAATATTTGTTATCCAAGAGATGCAATACCTTGAAGTATGAAGTAATGTAAAATGCAGATAAATAGGTAACATTCATGTAGTGTATTCCCCTTGCATAATTCATAACTTGTAGGATCTCTAAAAAACTTGTCTATTTAATTTGTAAATGGCGAACAAATATGAAAAATCCATGTTGCTTCACAACTACCAAATCTTGTAATTCCTGTGGAGTGATCTATTAAGGTACACAAAGAACAAACAAATAGCTACCACATTATTTCATAAATATCATTATATTAGTCTTTCAGAAAGACTAAAAATAAACATTGAAGGTTTGAGTAACACTATGGTGACATTCTACAAAACATCGATGACCAAAAATGCTTGTCTCTTTTACAAAATGAAATTCTGTAACTTCACACTTAAAACTACAATTTTGTTAAAGCATTGTTAGTCCAAAAAACACAATTTTAAAAAAATAATGAGATAGAGTTGCATCCAAATAACACAATTATTCATCACAAAGAAAAATGGTTGTTAAATATTTTGTAAAATATATCAAAGGTCCGTATACTTTCAAATAAAGTGCATGGATGTGTTGTTCACAACAGTTAGTTAAACATCAGATAAACATTGTTCATTTCCTATATGTTATTCATCTCCGTAATTTGGTAAAATTTGTGTGTTTTAAACTAGTTGGCCATTTGGTGTATCATCTAATTTCAAATTTGGCATTGCATCATCATATATTTAATATTCATTACTTATTGATTCATTTGGTGTTTGAGGATATGTTTCAAGATTTTTTTGTACTAATTCACTTGTTTTATTATTTCTTCTCCTTTCTTGTTTCTAGTGGATAATAGATGGTATTTTTTGACATCTTATTTCTCTTGAAAAGACATGTTCATTTTCTTTTTTAATTCCCTTTTTACATCCGTTCCTTTTGTTTTTTAGCTCCTCAAGTGCCTTCCTCTATGGTCTCCTCCCCATAAATCTTAAATATATTTATCAACATGAAAAAATTGACAATAAAATGTTTTATGAATGTTATGGATATAATAAACAATGAAAAAACATTCAAATCTTAAACAATGAAATTTTTTGACAAAACAATGATTCTATATAAGAAAAAAGATTAAAAAAAATGAATCTTCTATAAATGTAATTAGAAAAAAATTACTAAATTTTCATATAGAATGTATTTCAAGAAAAAATGTTACAAGAGTATTCAGAAAATAATGAAGATCACATGCATTGTGGGACCAAAATCATGAGTGCTTTTTTGTGTGTTTAAATATCAATTTCAAAGAATTTTATAACCCACTCTTTTGGGTTGGAAATTGACATTCATTAGGCTTGGATTTGGCTATATATATGAGCCTAAGGGTTGGATTGTTTAATCCATGACTAAATCCCTGTTTTGCAAAAAACATAACAATCTCAAGTGTACACCCTAATTTCTCATGTGTTATAAGATAATATTTAAAAAAACATGACTACGATGTTAAGCTTTGTTTTAGGTTTGTGTCGATGTATTTATTTCTAAATTCTTATTAGTTTAAGGTTTTCATTCTTAAATATTTTTTGTAGTGCATTAATTTATTACCAAAACAAATGTATCATTTTTATACATAATTTATGATCCTCTCATCCAAATTTCAAAAAAACAATCAACACGATCGATGCTCCATTCTAAACACTTTGATTTTTTTTTTTTCATCTTTTTTTGTCAAGATTAGGGGCCTATATACCCATATATTTAATTTTCAATTTGTGTTCACTTTGAAAATTTCTAAAAAATCATATATTCATCCAAAAAACAGGAAAAATTAATGATACCCAATACATGGTCTTAGCTAACCTTTTATTAAAGGGATTTGTAAAATAATTTATGAAACTCAAAAAATGGGGGGGGGGGGGGGGAGCACATACAACACTATGTTATATTTTTGACACAAAAATAGGTACAATTTGTGTGCAAACCACATTTGAACCTCTTAATTTCCACCATTTAAAAAAACTTAGTAGTTTAAAAACTAGATTGCGAGAACTATGATTCATATTCTTATCAAATTATCAAAATTTGAGCATGTGCATGCCGGATTACTAGTTGAAGTTTAATTTGTGTTGATTAAAAGAAAAAAGTGGCCATTTTTACCCCCTTTCAGGGCCCCATTTCCATGCACATACCCTTAAATATAATATGTTATCTAACTACCCCCATACTAATAATTAATAAATAAATACACTAACACCATAGTAATTAACTAATATCACTAATAATTACATAATATGCAATTTCACTAATATCATAGCAATTAGCTAGCTCCACACCTATATTAAATTTCAATACACTAAATAATATATTTGGCCACATTAATTTTCTAAAGACGCTTCTATACATCCACTACAACTTCTTTATACAATTGTAAACATCCACTTAATACAATTAAACTTTTTCAATTTCAAATACAATATATATGACAATAATAAATCGGTACATGGAACTTGTTATTCATCCTTACCTAGTAATTACTATTGTAATCAATTTTGTGAAGATTTCAAATATTTTCAAGGATATCAACCAATCAAATTTTTAAAAACTTGTCTAGTTATATAAGTTGTTAAAGTTATAAACACCTATATCAAAAACAATTAAAATAAAATTTAACCTTAAAATGATGTAGCCATCATCTTTCTAAACCTTAAACACCATTAAAGACTACTCTAATCTAATCCAAAAAAAAAATTAAAAGCATCTACATCAACAATAATTATAACAATTTGTAGCTTTAGATTGATGCAACCCTCATCTTTCCAAACCCTAAACTCCATTCAAGATTTTTCATTTTAAAATTATGGAACATAGGTATGTAAAATATAGTTATGCATCCCAAATGACCCCAAAAAATATGGAGTTATTTCTTCACCTAATACCTACATAAGATTGACTTGACGGCTATGGGATGAAATCCCTAGAGTTTGCGGGTTCACAATTCATAGTGAGATTCTAATTATTCCCCTATTTTTTCTCTGGCACTATCTTATGTCCCACTATCAAAACTCTGCCTACCAAAAAATTTCTTGATCCTCCACTTACATGGCTTCCATTATTCAATTTTATGCCATATATAGTTTTCTCTACAACAAATTTCATCTCACTTGGAAAAACATTTGGATTCCTAAAATCAATAACTGCATCCCTTGCACACTGACTTCCTAATTACCCAGATTGCACAAAACATGTTTTCAACTATGTTTTTGACGGTAAGGAAAAAATATTTTGGAATTTTCACTGAGAGGTTCACTAGCTCCGTAGGAGTTTTATGATAATTAGATGATTGATTGAACCTCATTGTATGTCCAAGTATAAATAGGTACACTTTGTGGAAAAAAAAAAGTGAGGAATGCTTCTTGGATATCCCCAATCCATGACGGAAATTCTATAAAAGTGGAACACACACACACACACACAGATTGTAGTGCATGACATTTTCCACAAAACCAAAAGAGTTTTCATGGTCGCCTTGATCAACCCTACCATCATTGAAGACCATGTGTTCTCTCATGTAAACCACTTAATGCAAAATGTTCATATGGATCGGGACTCAAGTGTGTAATAAATTTGTAGAAAACAGTAGTATTTGGTATTTCATATCTTTTCTATTTATTTGTTTTACTTTTGATTCTTGAATTATATGGAATGAAATCTATAAATTACATTTGAAATTCCTTCTAACATTCAAACAAGGTAGATGCATTAAAGTTAGAATTCCCTAAATTATTGGATTGAACATTTTTAATACATATAAATATTCTTAGTAATAATTATATATGTGGCTTTTAGGTCTGAATCACTCCAACTTGGGAGGCGTATTCGAATTCCCATATAAATTATAGAGTACCGACTTTGGAATCTCTCCAATGTTTTGAAAAAAGGTAGCTACTTTATAACATCTTTGGTCCATCAATTTTTTCTGTTGGGCCTTATAGTATATGTCGTAATTTCCATAAAATTGTGTAAGAAGGATAAAAGTTGTAAGTATGTCATCAAAGATACTCCATGAAAGGAAGGTATGCAAGGGAAATAGAATAGGAAAGGATGAGTATAACAATATGATTGTAATGCTACTAAATTCTAAAGAATATGGTCATGGATCATTTTCTAAATCCAATAAATCTCAAATTTACTCATAGATATTATTAATTCAAGTTACGAAAGAGTTTCCACCACTACAATGATGACAACCAAATATCTGCATGACTATTCCATATATCTACATCAACTTAGAGTGAGTATATCAATATCAACATGCATTTCAATTTTCCTCCTACCTAATGGGAGTAAGAGAGAGCACCACATACTATAAGCCACCATGCATACCCAAAACAAGACACCCTGCATGAACCTAAAAAGGACAAGTCCTTTCTTTTCCCTTCCTTCCTATAAGCATATGTATGGTTTTTAATTTTTTGTTTTTTGTTCCAATAAGAATAATAATTGGCCAACATTAGGATAACAACAATAGGAAAAAATATCACTTGGGATAACTACAAGTCCATGAAGTTCACACATAGTGTAAGTGTAACTAAATAAAACTACTCCAATCTAATCCAAACAAAAAACACATATAGACTAAAAATAACCCTAGAAAACATAACCAATATGTGTCATGGATGGTCATTATGATCTAGCCCTAGAAAAGTACGTGTACTGTTTCCTTCTTCTAGAATATATGGAACTGGACCCATGTAAATTTTCATGATAATGCCTTCAAATTTCTACATTTAAGAAAAATATTAGTGCTAGCCTAGTTTTGCATGCCCATAAGTGATTGCATACATGATGTATTAAAACTACCTTATGTCAAATTATACATACTCATATAGAGATGCATGTATAAATTAGAAGTCATCACTAATATAAAATGTAAGGTCATTATTTATGTTGAGTCTTCATATGATGTGCCACTTCATAATCAATATCTATAGGGGCCTATTCCTATATTTATGAACCTTTTGCGGGTATCAAAATGAATTCCATGGAGTTTAGAAGTATAAATAACCTAGCTTATGTTTGTAGGATTTTATACGATGTGATTCCACACCATATTTGATGGAACAAAGGTATGTAGAGTCTGGATATATGCATCCTAAAGGACCAAATAATGAAGTTATTTCATCATTTGAAATGTGCATAACATTGACCTAATGGACATGTGAAGACATAACTATAGTTTCATTTCCCCCAATAATATTCAAATCATTACCCCTCATTTGTCTCTAGCACTATCTTGTGTCCCATTGTGAAAATTTTACCTAACAAAAACCATTCTCTGGTCCTCCACTTACATGACATCTATAGTTCAATATTATTATACTGATAGTTATATTTTCCCCAAATTTCATCTCACTTAGAAACACATTTGTAGTCATAAACTCAACAACTACGTCCCTTTCCCCTTCACTTCCTAATTTCCCTTATTAGAAAATCATGTTGTCAACTATGGTATTGATGGAAAGGAAAAACTAGTAAAAATTTAATGGAGAGGGCCATTGGATCGTCAAGATTTTAACAAGAATTAGATGATTTATTGAGACTCTTTTCATGTCTAACTAGATCTATTGAATCCCTTTCAGAAATGTTGGATTTATTTTTCACACTGGATTGTGAACTAGACTTCTCAGAAGAACTCTATTCCCTATTTTAAAACTTTTTCGATGGTTAAAAAATAAAATATATAGTTTTCTTTTATTATTTTCATTTTCTTTAGATCCTTCATTGGATTGATTTGTATTATTGGAAATATTAGTAACAAGTTACATGTTATAGGTAATGCAAAGCTCATCCTCACTTGATCTTAACCAAAAAAGTGCATTACTAGAGGTATCCTCACCATTATCCTCCACATAACTTGAAAAATAAATCAATTTCCTCTCAAATGCTTCATTATCTTTCTTGTCATTTTCTGTTTTAATGCCAATAGAAGGAAATCTATTGACAAATGTTTCTATAATATATGATGAATCTTGAATTTTAGCATACATTTAAGACTTGAATATCAAATAAGTAACCCCATTTAATGTCATAGAATGTATCTGTAGTCACAAAAACATGCACTTATTACTTTTAAATTATGCATCTAGTTTTTCTTATATTTATGATTTATATGTTTGGAAACTACGCACCAGTGACACCTCTTTAGTCCTTTTCTTTCTTAGTTTGGCTATGCTTATGTCTTTTATCTTGCATTTGTATCTTTTCAGTTAAGTAATAGGGATCCATGTTACTATCTTTTTCTTTGTTTCTATTTGTTTGTTGTAGGATATTAGTGCCCAGACATGACAGTAATGCCCATGTGTTAATGTCTTTCTAGGTGCTCTTTTCCTATTTGTTGGTTTTCTCCTTTATCTGTTTGATTTTTCTTTGGGTCTTTTATTATCTTATTTTCATGAACTAGGTCAGATTTTTGTGTCATTATGTGCCGAAATTCAAATAAATAACTCATATATACACATAATCTCCTAACTATTCTAAGGGGAAATTGGGATATCATTTATATATCTACTACATACACAAAAGTAACACAATGGACTACATTTTGGGATGCATTATTCACTTCATATGGGAGGTTATTCTGAATTCCATATCACACATTCTTGCATTGGAGAAAAGTAGTTGTAGCCTTCTATTATTTGTGTAAATTACACAATGGAATCTAGCTTAGGGGATATGATTTCAATCACACACCATAAAAACTACATGGAGTATGGAATGTATTTCAGTGCTAGGAAATAAGATCACATCGGGGTGACCATCGGGGTTTTTCCAACTCTCTCATATGAATTATTTTATTCAGTATAATGTGTGCTTGAGTCTTTTTTATGTAGCTATGGTTTGTTTCATAGGTACAAGTGTGATAGAGAAGAAGTTCAATGAACCTGATGCGACCTAAAGTGAGCTTAAGGTGAGAAGAAGAGAAATAGAAAAAAATAGATCCTAAGTTGTCCTGCAGACATTAGTACCTAGAAAAGATGCTAGCACCCAAGTGGATGTGTCTTCTCCCAGGTTATTCTATCTCTAATATTGTCACATGCCAATTTCATAATTAGAGCTTAGACAATCTAGAATATTCTTATTCACTAGCCCAGAATCAGTCTATACCTACAGAGGAAAGCTACGTCATTTTACAAATCCTATTTATCACTCTTGCTTGTATTTCCTTAGCTAGATCTTACATGTTACTCTTATTTTATCTGATCAACAATGTCCTTATTTCTATATCTACTACATATACAAAAGTGACACAAAGGACTGCATTTTGGTCTGAATTATTCAATTCATAAGGAGGAGGCTATTTTGAATTCCATATCACACATTCTTTCATTGGGAAAAAGTAGTTTTAGCCTTCTATTCTTTGTGAGACTGAAACTAGGGCATCCTAGCTCAAGGGAAACAATTTCAATCACACACCACAAGAAATACATGGAGTCTGAAATGTATTGTAGTGCTCAATAAAAAGATCACATCGAGGTGATTGTCAAGGTCAAAGTTAATTTTAAGACCCGCACTCCAAAACATTATTATAGAATGAGTGACAAATCTATGAAATGGACTTTCAAAAAAATGACGAATATTAAAAACAATTCGTGGAAAAGATGATTTAAAATGTCAAATTTGTTTGTGTTTTCACAACATTGGATATTTGTTAGATGGGATGGATTATAAGGTCGTCTATCTAGAATTAGAATTTAAAATAGGCACTGACGAGTTTTATGAATGACTATACATGCAACCAGGAGTCTTTAGTACATAGTCACCTGGTTGCATAAAGACGAGTCATCTTTACAACCAAACATGCAACTAGACGTATGGGTTGAACATTAGGGCATCTAGTTTTTTGGTTAGGCATATAAATAGCTAGGCATCTTTCTTGAACTAGTGGGTGTTTGCAGTTGGGATTCTGATTTCCAGTGTCTTGAGTTAGGCATCTAGACTATGCAATTAGACATTTGTAGTTAGGCATCTGGAGTTAGGCATATCTATAATGTAATCATGCATATAGACCATGCAGTCAGCTGTCTAGATTTTGTTAGAATCAAAATGGACTTGGGGGGTTGAATTAGTTTTTACTAAAATTTCAATTTAGATTTTATATTTTTTCATTCAAAACTCACAAGAATTTAACCATCCATTGATGTTTGCATACAACAAATTATCACATGTGCAAGAAACCATACACAAGATTATCAACACAAGATACAATATATAAGTGGGAAACCCTCAAGGTAAAGAAAACCCACTAAAACACAATCCTTATATTTTTATGTTTAAAATTTAGAGAGGCACCAACCCCACAAGGAGCACCAACCCTTAGTTTAGTAGAGCTACAACCCTACAAGGAGCTTCAACCCCTAATTTTGTGAAGCACCAAATCCAAAAGGAGGCTAAAACCCCCCAATATGATCAAGCACCCAATAAACCATATTATGAAGATATTATCTCTTTTTTATTTTCCACAACTAATGGAGACTACTGTATTAAATTTTAACTTCTTGAAACTCTTCAATACAAAGCCTAGGTGATAAAACCCTCACAAACTGGCTCTTCCTATCACTTATCAAACCTTAAAACACATGCAAACATGTTTGATGATATTACTCAGACCTGAAATACACTTGATATGATATCAATTAATGCACATATACACTACAAATATCACTCACCTAGGTCACACACCTTTCACACACACAACTAGCTTGGAAAAAGCACCCAAAACATATGCTTTTATAAGCTCCTCTTGATTTCAAATTAAAAAGACAAAACTCTTTACCTCTTTTGGGTCAAACCATGCATCATGAAAAATCCCAAATTTTTAAAATACAACAGACACAAGTGACCACAATAGGTTAGTCTTGGCTAAAAAACATCATGACATGTGCCAAGAATGGCTCAAAACCCCATGGGCACAAAGATAAAAATGACACTTAACATCAAAAACATACTCATTAATGACCCTTAAAGATTTACAAAAAATATTAAAATAATATTTAAACATTCATACATGGCTATAAATTTATCTCAACTAATGCATATTATTTAATTTAATGGGCATTCTTCTTTTTTCTTCTCAAGACTAGTTATTTCCTACACCCTTGAGGACCCTAGAAACTTCATTATGCCACCAAATAATATAAAATCATACCAAACCATGAAATGTAACCCCTTTATAGAAATCCTATAACCTTTAGAACACTTCTAAGAAAGTTAGAATCCTTGAAACAATCACCTTCTCAAACCACAACCACTTTTGTCTGAACCAAATCAACCTGCCCAAAACCCTATTTTCAAAGTATCTAGATCTTAAAAAAAATTATCATGATTATAAAATAAATATCTAAATGGACTCATTATATGAAAAAATAATCCCTCATAACATTCAATTTTATATAAATAATCACCCAATCTATCTCATGCTTCAAACAACTCAAAACATTTAGAAAAACACATCCTTTCCTGTACTGGTAAAAGAATATTTCTATCCCAAAACTGACATAAAAACCATAGCAAAATATTATTATCATGAGACAATCCGTATATATATGGAAATAAATCTTAATAATCTTTCCAACACATTTTGAATCACTCTCAAAATTCTCACTCGTATCTCCATATATGACCATTTTACTAAACACTTCTTTTTAAGGTCTCAAAACTACCCTGTTGACCAGTCAACCTAAATGGAGCTCATTTTCCCATGAACCTGCATAAAAATGTCCCTGTAAAATCTTGTTAAATAAATATAAAATCACATTCATTCCATAATTTCAATTTATCATGCAACTCTTTTGGACAACCTTGTCCCAAAACACTCTTAAGAATATTGACCTGTTTGAGCAGGGCCCACTCATCACCATGACCTATACCATACATTTATGGAAAAATGAAGGATTGATTATAAATTTTAAAATAATCATCCATCCACTAGGAATAAATTGTGGACACTTATGAATAATTTATTTAATACTTATTTCAAGCTAGGGTTTTAAACCCATAAACAATTGTTTACCTTCTGAACATTTGTTCATAAAAATATGCTGATGAAATGAACTAATTATTTTTGTGAAACCTTATAAAATAAAATTATAAACATCCCTAAAATGAAAAAATTCCCATGAAAATCATACACTTTAGGGTGAGAATCAGAAGTTCAATTTTGAGTTAGAAATGGCATTAGATTTTGACCATGTATCAATAAAACTGATCATAACTTGAAAATTTTACATCCTCGTAACATCCTAAAATTTTTCTCAAAGAACCATGATACATCACACTAACATATCTAATCATTATAATTTCATCACCATAAGATAAAATCTCCAGACTATCTAAGGCTTACATAGCTACACCTTATGGTTTCACACTATAGAAGCTAGGGTCAACTGAAATAATGCCATAACTCATCATGAAATCACTAAAAAGGATCCAAAAATACATGTTATACCATGATACACATAAATACATGAATCAATGAGCTCATTTAGCTCAAAAATGCAAACTCGTACCTCCTAACATCCAAGCCTACACTAAATGAGCACCTGTAACATAGATAATCACCTATATCTAGACCATTACACTGACGTGAGTTCCCAAGAACTATCTAAAATTGCTATCCATCATGTTAACCTACTTCTCAAGCATCCAGGAAGCTCATACCATTTTTTAGCATTACCTAACCACCTGAATAGGCTTGTAAGAGAAAATAATCCTCATTGAATCTCCCTGTATCATCATGAACTAACCTGAACCATCATGGAAACATCATCCACAATATCATTTGACCCTAACACATCATCCAATTTTTCATTAATGTGGTTTTGCATCAATGAAAACACCTACAAGACCACATGCTAACAAACACAACCTTTGTCATTTATGGAACACTAGACTTGAACTCTCGAAAGATGTGATTAATATTAAATGCTTCAAATTTTTACATAAAGGAAATAAAATTCTGAGTGTAATGATGAAGCCTAGTTTGATTCAGTTTTCCAAAAAAAATTGACCCGTCTAATAACTAGTTCTGAATCTCCAAAAACATCATACCATTTTTAATTTCTCATACTTAAGGCTTGTTGTAGAACCTTGAACATTCAGGCTTAAAATTTAGTTGTATTATTTGTTGCTTTAAATGCCAACTGAAACCATCCTAATTAAGTTGTCTTCCTGTGGGTGACTTAATGACTACTCTAACACCATTTCCATGAATCATGAGAAATTCATATCTCTTGTTTGGAGCAAAACACCATTTTCCAAATATCATCAGGCAGGCTCAAACTAATATGGAATCTTAGTGATCTTCATCATCAAAAGTATTAACCTGTCATGAAAGTATTCAAACCATAAATTCTAAGCCATAACAGTTTCTATAAATGCAACAGATGATGTAGTTACTTCAATTGGTGTTCTTGACCATTCTTCCCTTTGAATGAATATGTAGTTATGCATGATTTTATCCTAAATTTTAATTTTCACATAGAAATGTGGAATTTAATCAGGTACAGAGTTAGATTGGATCATTACCTGATATTCATAATTTTCAGATTCACTTTCAAATTCATTTTCTTGGATAGCCACTAGTTATTTAGGTTCAGATATCTTTTTTTGGGCAACTTCCAATTTTTCAAAGTATCCAAGAAATCTAAGACTCTGAAACATATCCATATTTCTCTTATGAAATTCTTCATATCAGCCAAAATGTCAAAACCATAAGTAAATATAGAAGCTTTACCTTTATAAAGTTGATATTGTGCATTATTTAGACTAGAAGGGACATCATCTGAAACAGGCTTGGTTAGTTTATCATGTATTTTATCTTTATCATGGTGATCAGATTTATGTTTCCCTTTATCATAATAAATTGCTTTACCTTTCTGACTATCTTTTTTAGCATAGTATTTTGATCGAGTTTGCATTGCATTTACGTCATATTCAACAAAACTACACATTTCCAAAACATCTTTTCCTTTGATGAATTTCCTAACTTTATCAGCAACTTTACACGTATCAGGCTCATGTTCTAACTCAAAAACACCACTGGGTTCAGTTTTGAATTTTCCTGGTTCACTCTTTACCTTAGTAAATCATGTAAACGTGTTTTTTGAGGATGAAGGTTGATCATTAAATTGTCTTTTAACTGTGACCAGCTCATTTCCTAAATTCCAAATTTCATTCAGAATTTCCATTGTTTCTAGTAGAAGAGTTAGATGATGATCTATCTTTAAAAATAATTCTTTGTAACTTATTTTCATCCTGCAGACAGAAAGTAAGAGTTTCCTCAAAGTAAAATATTTCTTTATCTTCTAGGAAAATTCTATATTTGGGTGGTAAAGCATTGTAGTAATATAACCTTGCTAGATATTGTTAAGGTCTTACCTTCAGAGGTATATTTTTTCTCAATTTAGTATAATGAATAGTAAATGATAAATAGTAGCACCAGGGTTTGTAGTCATGTTAGCAATTTCAGTCACAAGCTCAAATTCATCTTTGTATTTCCCAAAATAGTCCTCTAATTATTCCTCTATGTTTGACCACTTTGTCATACATTTTTAAGGTAAACTAATAAATGATTTTAAAGCTCTTCCTTCAATATTTTTGGAGAAAATCCTCAAATAATACCTCTCATTGGTCACCCCTATAGCTGCACATACCAGTTTGAAAGAATCTAAATGATCTTCCCAAGTTGAATCATACTCACTAGATAACTTGTGAAATTGGATACCTTTTAATGACAGTAATTTGGGAGGGTTTCTTCTAATATGAATTGGATTTCCTTTGATCCAATGGATGAGACAATATTCTTCATTATTAGATGTCTCAATATTAGTAACATTCTCGATATTATGTTCAAGCTTGGGAATTCTGTTTTAGTTTTTACTACAGTCAAGAATAGGACCTTTTTCACTTTATTCTTAATTCACTCCAACTTATTTATCCATTGCAAAGAAATCAAAACAGACCAATATAGAAATAAAAATCAGTCTAACAAAAATGTTTCAAAAGTTTCTTATCATTCACAACATCTAAAGGTAAAATCTTAGATTTAATTTTAGATTTCAAGATGGTTTCTCTTTCCTCCTTGATTTTTGTTATCCAAAATAAGCCCCTTGCTTATTTTGGGATAACTCCCTTCATTCCTTCCTTGTGCCTCAGTCAGAATTTTTCACTTTTTAGGCTCTCAAAATGTTCTAAAAATGGTACCATTGGATAGAGCTCCTTCTCATATTTCCAGAAAGCTAAAGTTTTCCTCCTAACTCCATGTATTTTTGAAGTTATGGCTCGGCAGAGTTTTTCTGGGAAATTTTCCCTGGACAGGCCCACCAGCCAATCAGAGAGAGCCACGACAGCTGGAAATTGGTGGAGGCAGAGGTAAACTTAAAAATTTTACCAAGTATTTGGCAGGGTTAACAAAGGAATTTTTAGGCCCGAGTCCCCGTTGCCTAATAAGATGCGGCCACGTGTCTAGGCGGGGAGAAGTTGGAAATTTTTTTCCAAGGGTTGGCAGAAACAAAAATTTCGGCCCTAAGGCCCACATCCAATAGCATTGCACCACGTGTCCCTAGAGTAAAGGAAAGTTAGAGGGTGAAGGAGACTTGGAATTTTTTTTCAAGGTTTAGGCGGGGGTGCTAAGGGGAAATTTTGGCCATAGGCCCGCCAACTAGTAAGATCACGCCACGTGTCTTTGGGGTGTTGGGGGTCGGAAGTGCGAAAGGATTTTTTCCTTTTCACCCAAGTGTGGAAAATTTAGAAAAGAAATCCCACCCCCAAAAACCCAAGCCAATGAGAACATGCCACTTGTCCTTGGGGCCATCGGGCATCAGAGGGGCAGGGAGAAATTGGGAAGATTTCCCAAAGGTTAGCGTAGAGGAGAATTTTTTTCCCCTAAGGCCCACTACTAGTAGGAGCTCTCCATGTGTCCTCGAACCAGCGAGGCACAGGGAAAAGTTGGGAATTTTTCCCAAAGTAAAATCAAAGGAAATATTGGAAGGGAGAGCCCGCCCCCCAAAACCTGAGCCAATCAAATCATGCCACATGTCCACGCGGCAACAAAAAACACAAGTCAATCCAGCAGGTAAAAATGAACATGTAAGGCTCATGTCCAATGAGGTTCTGCCACATGTCCAACTAAGGGAGGATGGTCAGAGGTGGTGGAAAATTTGAGAGCAAAGACGTGTGTCGAATCAAATCATGACACGTGTCCTTGGGTCATCGAGTCGGCGGAGAATTTTTGAAATTTTTTCCAAAGGCCAAAATGATGGAAAATGAAGAAGGAAGGGCCCGCAACCAATCAAAATGTGCCACGTGGCACATGAGCGGTGGGGCATGGAGATTTTTGGGGAAATTTTCCCAAATATGAAAAAAGTTGGAAATTTTCAAATTTTCGGCCTGCTAACCTTTTTTGGTCCTATTTTGCTCTAAATTTTCAGAGGGGCATAACTTTCGATCCAGAGCTCAGTTTTTTATGTTATTTATATCATTAGAAAGCTGGTGAAGTTCTCTACATGATTATAGGATCATTTTTTCATTTTTATGAATATTTTCAAGAGAAAAATGGAGAAATGCCTCTAGCACGTGGAAATGAACAAAACTGACATTTCAACCACCATTTTTAATGTAGTATGGCTTGCATTCTCTCCAAGCATGGTCAAAAATGTTGGGAAGTGGATTTTTGAGGGAACCCATGTTGTTTTTTATGAATTTGGTTGGTGGTTGAAAGATTTTTCATGTTTTCGTGTGTTTCTCTCTCTTAGGACTGAATTTTCATTGTTAAAAGCTAGATTTGGCTCATTTTGTAAGGGTTGGATAGGTTTTTGCTCTGAAAACTCTCTTTTCTTCCTCAACAGGAAGGTTTTTGGAGTTTGATACCTCTCATATAGACTACAACAAGTTTTTTTCCTCCTAGCCATTGTAATGCACTGTATTGAACCTAAGAATGATAATGCATGTTCTGTGATTGATTTTTCCCAATCCTTTCATGTGTTTATAATTGTCATTTGATCTCTCATTACAATATGGAAATCTGTGCATGTTTTGTGTTGTATTTCTTATGATCTGTGTAATTTTTGCAATGCATATGTTCACCACTCCCTTGGTGTATCACCACTTATTAATCAGTTTTATTTCTTCTGCATATTTTATCTCTGTCCCTTTGGAATTTAGAGTAGGATCTACTATTAAACCTCTAATAATTTCATGTATACACCTAATCAGAGTAGTGAAGTAACCAACCTTTAATCTAGAGATTCTTTTCCCATTTTTGTAAGTCCCACACTTGGGGAAAAGATTCAATGTTGTGCAATCACATTAGATTCTCAAATGTCAAACTAGAAATCTGATAGAACATCATGAGGGTGCTGCTGATTTGCACTAATAGTTTTGGCACGCCCGGTGGGACCTTAGAGGTCTTCATCTTCATTGCAACAAAATTGATGTGTATTTTTTACAAGTTTCTTGCTGAAAGATCCCTGAATTGCACATCTAGTGACTCCAAAGAAGAAGAATCAACTGGTTTTAGTAGTCCAGACCTGAAAAATCATGAGAAGAATCACCACAAGCTCAAGAGTTGGAGAAGAAGAAGTATTTTTTGAGTATCTGCAATTATCTCCAAGAAGAAGACAAAGAGGGAGGAGAATTCAAAGGTCTCCATCTCCACCAAATAGAACTCTATCAACTCCTCCACCTGGTAGACCTTTCATCCAATCAACAAGGGTTCTAAAGCCAATCAAAATGGCACAACACAACCCATATGTAAATTTCACTAGTAGTAGCCCACTTGCTCTCAATGCACAAAATCCAATCCTAGTTACAACATTGAAGAACATTCCATACTTTACTAGAGAGAATCAGACCACTCCTGGTCATCATGTCAAGGATATTACTAATAATTTTGCAATCCATGAGATTGATGAGATGCAAGTTGCTATCAAGTTATTGGTGTCTTAATTCAAAGGGAAAGCTTTGCAATGTTTTAGGAGCCTTGCTTCAGGCTCTATCCAAAATTGGAACCAGTTATGTATAGCCCTCCATGATCAGTTTGGAAAAAAGGGAGATAACTTGTCCCTTTTGGAACAATTGACAACTATCAAGAGAGCTCCCAATGAGCAGTTGACTGACTTCAACTTCATATTTCAAAGGACTTGGGAGATAATTCCAATGGCAATAATGCCAACAGAAGAATGTGTTTTTCTATATTACCTTAAAGCTTTAAATTCTGACATTTCTATGTTGATTAAATCCATGGGAGGCACAACTATCCCAGGTGCTTATAGCATTACCATTAGAGCTGAAAATTATCTGATTCAAGCTGGTAAGCTAGCTCCTAGGCCTTCAATGCCATTGTATCCAAATTTAGAAGGTCCAAGCACTAGTCAAGTGCCTAATTTAGCTCCTATTCCCACTCCTACAAATCAAATTTCAACTGAAGTTTCTACTTCATCTTCTAGTGCCTCAAATGAACTTTAAGAAGTCATGAAGCAATTGTAAAATTTAGGTAATGAGCTAGTTACACTCAAGAGGAAACAAGCCCAAAGTTCTAGGCCTTCTTATCAACCTCAAGCTCAACTTAACAGATAGACATATCAGCCCCAAAGACCACCCAATCCTAGCTGTAAATCAAAATCAAGCAAGGCCTCCAGCAAACAGACCATTTTAGCCTTATAATCCCAATGCTGCATCTACCTCTCAAGCACTAGTGCCAGTAAAAAACAACATAACTCAAGAGTATGATTGGTGTTTCCCATGTAATGAAACTCAAAAATAGTCTATGTGCTTCAATGGTGCCATAAATCAAGCCTTAATGGTAACAACAACTGGTGTGGAGGGTGAAGAGAGTCAAGGAAATAACCAACAACAAGAAGCATCCCAACAACAATCAGCTCCAAATGATACCACACTTGTAAAATGGCAGGTAGAAGACTTTTGTGGCATGAATCAAACAATCTCTTAAAGTGTTGTAGCCAACATAAGGTTAGAAAGGAGAAATTTTGGTGAAGGACAGTCATTGGCTCCAAGTAACCCACAACCTTCTACCATTCCACAAAGTGTTGGCAAACAAAATACAGTTACAAGCATGCAAGGACTTCCCAAACCAGCTCCTGGACCAAATCAGATGCCAGTTGTTGCTGCCCATGTGCAAAGAATGAATGTGTAGGCCAAAGGGAACCAAAGATATGCTTCATCTCCATTCAACATCATTGATCAGATGAAGAAGACAAATGTAAACATATCAATGTGGGAATCACTATCCATCCCAGGCCAAAGAGATTTTCTACAGGCTACCATGAAGGACTGGTCAACTTCAAATCAGCAGATCCAAATGCAAGAGAAGGTACTCACAAATGCTGCCCAACCTAAAGGGAATCATGGAGGACAACAAGGTAAAATGTTGAAGCCCCCTCCATTCTATGTTTCATTGATCATTTGGGAACCAATTAGTACACAATTGCATGATTGATTCCGAGGAAAGTAGTTCAGTAATTCCCAAACAAATAGCTGATCAGTTGGGGCTCCAATATGAAGTCATATCCAAAGGGGGTAGTGCAATTGGATGGGACAGTAGTGACAACAGTGGGAGTGATTAAAAACTTGAGCCTTACTTTGCATGCATGCCCCAACATTGTCATTTTGCAAGATGTCTTAGTGATAGATCTTCCACCACTCTTTTTCCCTATGTTTGTCAATGGATTTCACAGCCAAGATTAGAGGTTACCTATCTACTGATTGGTCACACATGTTGTTTAGAAAAAGGTATGGAACTAAGGCCACAATCAGATCTGAGCCTATTGCAAACTTTCACATTGAACCTCACACTCCAAGCCAAATCAATACCAACTGTTCAACGTTTGATCAAGAGGATTATCCAAGCATTGATGAAGCTGACACCAAAGTTGGAACCATCCCAGATTTTACTCTTGATGAATGGGCAAGAAAGGTGCATGATTTTGATCCTTATCAAGAAATAGAAGAATCTAAGCTAGGATTCTATTGCATGCATGAAGGAAATCAGCCTATTCCTAGCATCACCAAGACAGACCACAAGGATGACAATGAGGTATGGCAGTTTTTCTTTGATGGATCTAGAAGTAGACAAGGAACAAGAGGAGGAGCTATGCTTGTTTCACCTCAAGGAGTTAATTATTATTCAGCCTTTAGATTTCAGTTTGCATGTTCTAATAACACTATTGAATATGAAGCTTTGATACAAGGATTGCATTGGTCAATCAAGAGAGGAATAAAGAACTTGCAAGTATTTGGTGACAGTGAGTTGATTGTCAACCAAGTTAAGGGGCAGCATGCTGCCAAGAATGATCTACTCAAGTGCTACAAAAATAGGGTGTGGGACCTCATTGAATATTTTGAGGGTTTTAGCATCAAATCCATCCCTAGAAAAGAGAACCAAGCTGCTGATAGGCTTGCAGCAGTTGGAGCAGCCTTTGATGTTGTTGAAATCATCAAGAAAGACAAATTACAGCCAAGCATTCATGTGATTGTAAGGCCTTCAGTGCCAGAAAACAATGTAAGTTGGAAAGTGTTTGAAAATGATCAACAAATCATCCATTTCTTACAAGAAGAGGCTGAGTTCTCAGCTAAAAATTAGGAAAAGTTAGAACAGTAGTATGGTGACCAAGTGGTACAGCTGAGAACCAACAAACTACCAAAGGGACTTGTCACTTTGGTGTCCATTTTCAATCCTAATGATCAGTTCAAGAAGGAGAAAGTAAACATCCAAGTCAAGGGGGAAGATTCAGTGCCCATCTTGGTGGAAGAAGGAAAATCACTCCAGATTGGTAAAATGACAGTTGAGCAAGAAAGGTATGAGTTCATACAGCTTTGTCAAGAATTCCTTGATGTGTTTTCCTGGATCTATGAAGATTTGAAAGGTTTCAATCCCAAGTTAGCTCAACACACTATTGAACTGGACCCAAGTACTAAACCCATCAGGAAAAAACAAAGGCCAGTCAACCCACACCTGGAGCCTCTCATGAGAAAAGAATTTAATAAGTTGATAGAGGCAAGCATCATATTTCCCTATCAAACATTCTAGTTGGGTGGCCAACTTAGTTCCAGTTAGAAAGAAGAGTGGAGAAATTAGATTATACGTTGACTTCAGAGATTTGAATAGAGCATCTCTCAAGGATCATTACCCACTTCCATCTATGGAGCAGATCTTGTAAGTTTTTTTTGGATCTGAAAGGTTTTCATTGTTTGATGGTTATTCATGGTACAATCAGCTTATGGTTGAAGGAAGAGGATCAGTTCAAGACAACCTTCACAACTAAATGGGGGGACCTATTCATATAGAAAAATTCCATTTGGGTTGTCCAACACTAGGGCTACATTCCAAAGGGCAATGGACATGGTGTTCAAGGATTTGATTAACAACAATTGTGTTGATATATCTTGATGATATCACTATTTTTTTCAAAAAATGCAGCAGACCATATCTTTCATTTAAGACAAGTATTCCAAAGGTGAAGAAGATTTGGGTTATCATCAAATCCCAAATAGTGTATTTTTCTAGCTCATGAAGGGAAGATACTTGGCCACATTGTCTCCAAAGAAGAATTAGTAATAGATCTAGAAAGAGTTGAAGCCATAAGAGCACTACCATTGCTAATTCATAAGAAATCCCTTCAAAGTTTCTTGGGAAGGATAAATTTTGTTTGGAGGTTTGTCCCAAATTTTGCAGCCTTAGTCAGGCCTATCACCAAGATGTTAAAGAAAAGCATAGCTTTCAAATGGACAGCAAAAGGCAAAATAAAGTTTTGAAGAAATCAAAGAGGCCATCTCGCAAGCCCCAACTCTCATTAATCTAGATTTCTACAAGGATTTCATTCTCTATGCATTTGGATGTGATGATATTATTTATACAATTTTGGTACAACAGAAAAAAGAAAATGATGAGCAGCCAATTGCTTTCTTCATCCAAAGTCTTGGAGGGACTATGAGGAGAGATATTATTTCATTGAGAAGCATGTTATTGAAGTAATTATGAGCTGGAAGAAATTTAAGCACCTAGTTTCAAACAACAAGGTTCAACTGCTGATTTCTCATATGGGAGGTTAAATTCTTCCTCCTCAAAAAAAACTTAAATGAAAGGTGAGTAGGGTTGGATTACTCATGTCATGGAGTATGAAATTGAGATCAAAGTCACCAAGTTGGTCAAGAGGAAAATGATTGTGTGAGCCGCTGGTCTTGAACAAACAAAAGGAAGCATGCAACGAGAAAGAGGTTATTTTGGCATTACAAGACATCCATGAGCAAGGAGGTATTCAAGAAGAAAATGATGATTTCCTCACTCCTTTCTGGACCCAAGACATAATTCACTTCCTACACACAGGCCTATTCCCTCCAGAGATGAACAAAAACCAAAATGAGACACTTCAGATTGCAGGCTTTCCCATATGCCCTTATGGATTGGTGTTTTATTAAAAAGGGATGTGAATGGAGTGTTGCTAAGATGCATTGGTACAAATTATATTCATAGAGTGTTGGAAGAGTTCAATGGTGGATCAGCTGGTGTTCATTTTTGCACCAGGAGTGATAGCTCTCAAGATCATGAGGGTTGGCTATTATTGGCTCAATATTTTCAGTGATTGTTATGCATGGATCAAGAGGTGCAAGAATTGTGCATTCTTCATAAGTAAGGAGATACTAGTTGCCCTTACATTGCATCCAAGTTCATTTCACCATCCATTCATGCAGTGGGGTTTGGAATTCATTGGAGTCATTAATCCAAATTCAATCCAAGGACACAAATGGATTCTAATAGCAACAGATTACTTCACCAAGTGGACTGAGGTAGAGTAACACTCAAGGAGGAAAATGAATCTAGCATACTTGGACTTCTATGAAGGGAATAACAACCAGATTTGGCATACCTGCTACAATAATATCAGATAATGCATTGGAATTCATCGGGGTCCAAGGTAACTGAATGAGTTTTTAAGAATGGGATCTACCTAAGCACTTCATCAAATTATTATCCTTAAGGTAATGGCCAAGCTGAGTCTACAAACAAGAACTTGTTAAGGATCATCAAGAGGAATCTTGATGAAAATCAGAGGTCTTGGCATACTAAATTGAAATTAACCTTATTGGCTGATAGGATAACTCCCAAGAGATCTATAGGTAACTCTCCATTCAAGCTTGTTTATGGAAGAGAGGTAAATTTTGCCCATGTCACTTGAGTTGCCAACATTAAAACTCATAAAGTAGTTGGAGTTGTTGGAGTTTGGGCCCATGGAGGTTAGGTATGTATAATTGATAGAGCTCCAAGAAATCAGAAACCAGGCATCCTAAGCAATGGAGAAGGATCAAGCTTTGATCAAGAATACCTTTGATAGAAAGGCTAAGGATAGATCCTTCCAAGTTGGATATCTAGTGTTAAAATGGGATGCAGACAAAGAAAAACTGGGGAGGAATTCAAAAGTTGATGCCATTTAGAGTGGCCCATACATGGTCACAAAGTGTAAGGACAAGCTAATGCCTTCCAATTGTCTACATTGGATGGTGAATAATTATATATCCCAGTCAATGGAATCCATCTGAAGCATTGCTACTAAAGGAAATTCTCCACCTTGTACATATTAGCTTATGTTTTCATTCCTCCAAGTGCTTATGCACATTCTTTTGTTGTAAATTAGCTTTTCTTTTCCTAAGTGCTTCAGCACAAGCTTGTCTATTCGAGGAAATGTGTTTTGTAGGCCTTGCTCCAATCTGATGGTGTCCTACCCTCCATCTTCATCCTTGCATTGTTCTAATAAATTGGGGGTACCAAGCACATAATTTAATGACTCCATGCCTAATGGATCACTTCAGGAAACTTTTAACTTCATCCAGCAGGCAGATGACCCCTTTGAGTCACCAAAATTATTATCCAAAATGAGCCCCTTGCTCATTTTTTTGGCTAACTCCTTTCATTCCTTCCTCCCTTGTGCCTCAGTCATAATTTTTTACTTTTCAAGCTCTTAAAATGTTCTTGGAAATGGCACCATTAGGATAGAGCTCTTTCTCAACTTTCCAGAAAGGTAAAGTTTTCTTACTAACTCCATGTATTTTTGAAGTTATGTATTGGTGGAGTTTTTGTGGGAAATTTTCCCTAGAAAAGCCCAGGGACAATAAGATGAGGCCACGTGTCCTCGGAAGGGTGGAGGCGGAGGTAAACTTGAAGTTTTTACCAAGTGTTGGTAAAATTCAGAAAGGAAATTTTCGGCCCGATGGCCTGTTGGTGAATGGGATCATGCCATGTTTCCAAGTGGGAAGAAGGTTGGGAAAATTTACCAAGGGTTGGCACAAGTACAAAATTGTCAATCGGCCTAAGGCCCACGTCCAATAACATTATGCCATATGTCCTTAGGCTGAAGGAGTGGCAGAGGGTGGAGAGGAAAGATTGAAAATTCTCACCAAGTGTTTGGCGAGGGGCACTAAAGAGAGATTTTAACTCCATAGGCCCACGCGATGCAACAAATGAGATCACGCCACAAGTTCTCAGACAAGCAAAGCACGGGGGGGAGATTAGGAATTTTTCCCAAAACAAAATCAAAGAAAAATTTCAAAAAGGAAAGTCCCACCTCCCAAAGTCCGAGCCAGTAGAAACCGTACCACGTGTCCACATGGCGGCAAAAAACATAAGGAAGGTCCACATAGAGAAAAATGAAAGGAAAAGCCTACATCTAATGGGGTTGTGCCACGTGTCCAAGTCAGAAAAGATGGTCAAAAGTGATGGAAAATTTGGATGAGAGGCCTCGCGATGAATCGGATCACGCAACGTGTCTTCGGGTCATCCAACCGACGAAGAATTTTTGGAAAAATTTCCAAAGGCCGAAACAGATGGGAAATGAAGCAGGTAGGGTCCGAAGCAAATTAAAACTTGCCACATGGCACCTGAGCAATAGTGGGTGCATGGAGATTTTTGGGGGAAATTTTCTCAAATGCAAAAAGTGGGAAAATTTTAAATTTTCAGCCCGCTAACCCATTTTGGTCTTGTTTTGCCCTAAATTTTCAAATGGGAATAACTTTCGATCCAGAGCTCGGTTTTGGGCATCCTTTATATCAATAAAAATCTGGTAAAATTATCTACATGATTCTAGGGTCAATTTTTTGTTTTGGTAGATTTTAGAGAGATAAAATTGGAAAGTGTCTTTGGCACATGTGGAAATGAACAGAAATGATGTTCCAACCACCATTTTTAATGAAGAATGGCTTCGCATTCTCTCCCAACATAGTCAAAAATGTTTAGGGGATGGACTTTTAAGGATGACCATGTTGTTTTATTGAATTTTTGTCTATGGTTGAAGCTGCTCTCATGTTTTCCCATGTTTCTCTCTCCTGAGCTCGAATGGGCATTGTTAAAAGCCAAATTTGGCACATTTTGAAAGTGTTGGACATTTTTATGTTTTGCAGGCTCCCTCTTTCACCCTAGAAAGTGATTTTGTGGAATACTAGACCTCTTTCAAGACTGCAACATATTTTATACCTTTCTGTTGATGTGATGCATGTATTTGATATTGGAAATGACAATGCAAGCTCTGTGAATGAGTTTTAGTCCTCTTCTTGTGTTGTTTGATTCATCCATGATCTTTCATTACATTTTATCAGTTTGTGCAAGATGTTTTGCTACATTTCTATAATCTGTGTCAATTTGCACAAGTAAAAAATACTCACCACTCCTTTGGTGAATCACCTTATTAGCATTAGTTTTAATTCTTTTGCATTCTTTATCTCTGTCCCTTTGGAATTTATAGTAGGATTTTGAGTTCAAACCTCTGCAATTTTCAAGTAATACACCTGATCAGAGGACTTGAGGAACTAGCCTCTAATCTAGAGATTCTTTTTCCACTTTTACAAGTCCCACACTTGGGGAAGATATTCAATATTGTGCAATCACACTGGATGTCCAAATGTCAAACTAGAAATCTGATGGAACATCCAGAGGGTGTTGCTGATTTGCACTAATAGTTTTCAAATTTTTGGCATGGTTCAAGTCCGCAGAAGAGAAAATTTAAATTTTTTGACCTTTTACACACCATAATGACCTCCCATAGCTCTGGTTGGGGAAAAGAAATATTTCTCGAGCCTTAAGGTTTGGATTTGATGATACAGATAGAACCACGATTACGCTTTATAAACTGTGATCATGGTACTTAATATTATAACTACTATCATGCTTTATAAAGCATGATCGCGGTTATTAAATCATATTTACATGCATCCCAATGTTCAAATTACCATGTGTTTTTTACTGTTTGGCCTTATTGTATGAATTACTACGAAATCCTGTCGCTTTCTACTCATTTTTCTTATCACTAAAAGTAAAACATCACGGGAAATAAGAAACGAAACCAAAAAAAAGAAGTCAATAAGTAAAAAACTCCAGACGAATTAGAGGGAACAAAAATTTAAAATGTTGAGTGAATGTGAGATCTTCGTGAATCAAGAAGAGGTTCATCTTCAACCCCTACTATTGTAAGCAATGAGGAACCAGACAATGTTTCTACTATCAATGTTGAAGATGAATAAAATACTCGTGATGAAGATGTTTTTATTGTCAATATTGAAGAAGAATTAAATACTCGTGATGTTATTGATGTTGAAATTAAAGGAGACAATGAAAATGTGAATTAGGAAATTCAGGTTGAAACTGTAGAAAAGAAAAATTTGACAAAAACACCTCCTAGGATTTTACGTAAGAAACCTAATTATTTTATTGAAATTGATGAGAACATTTTGAAACCAATTTTTGACAAACTTTCTAAATGGAAAATCAGAAGAAATGCCACTGAAAATTGGGATAATCATCTTGAAATTTTAAATGATTCCTAAAGATGTCAGTTGTTGGTTAGTTTGAATAAATTGATTAAAATGAGACCTGCATTAAACACCTTAGGATTGAAAACATCTAATATGCATGGTCAAACCTCTACAATTTTTGAAAACCTTAATTATGCATATCGCACTATTGGTGTCAAGAGACGCACAAGGGATAGTAATATTGTGCGTCGTGTACTTGCTACTAGTGTTGCAAGTGAATCAACAAAAAAACAATGTTTGATTACGCAAACAAGTTGAATGTTGAAAGTTAATCGAACAACTATAATGGAAGAAATTGAAAGACGTAATATCCTTCAATCACTCAATAAAACTGATTTTTGGGCATTTTTTGCTAGAACACCGCGTAAGGAAAAAGATATATCTGATGTTATAAGAGAAGTTATTATTCAATTTTGGCATGATAACACAAGAGTTTCACCTAATACAAAAGATGTTGTAAAACGGAGAGTTAGTTCTACTAATCGTGAACCACATCCAAAGCATTTCTTAGATATGACTCAAACTCAATTTTTTCGTAAGTTTGAACAAGAGAATCTAAAAATTAAAATTAGTCAACATTTTTTTGAAATGTTGAAACCATTCTATGTGAAAATCAACCACGCTTGCACCACTTTTATTTGTAGGCAACATGTTGAATTTGTGATGCATTATACTAAATTTTTATGTATTTTTTCTGATTTTCATTCTAAAACTATGTTATCAGAATGTGGTGTTCAAGTTACACAATATATTCTAGGGATTTTATTCCTACGATATTTTGTGAAAGATAAGTTGAATTTTTTTTATAGTCAGGATTGTTTAGATGGAAGTTGTGGTATGTGCGGTGGATTACCTAAATTGTAAAGTTGCATTCATAAGCAAAGTGGAGGTGCAATAGGACACAATTTAGTTGAGTTTAATAAATATGAATCAGTACCATACCAGTTGAATGATGGAAAGGATTCTAAACGATGTGTGCTAGTTATAGAGCATATGTCTATTTTTCAATTTATGAGAAAATTTAAGGATGGCATTTTTATGAGTATGCTAGGCATACACACAGAGCTCGATGGTTAGATGGATAGTTCAAGATATGCAAGGACACATTTCCTATTGGTATTATTGTTTTTGTGGTCAATTTTGCATAGAATTACACATTGCAACCACAAATGGAGGTTCAATTGTAATATTATAACTCAGTGTAGGTTGCCATTTTTGTGCACATAACATTTATACATTCTTCTGATAGGACAGATAATGATCAATTTTTTAAAAAAGAGTACCACTTTTATATCAGTGATGATCGTACCCATTCTATTAAATTTGTGCAAGGGTATTTCTAGATATTTTATGGAAACTTTTCTGATAGGGACATCCGCTTCAATCAACATTATATATGGTCAGATAATTACACATCTCAGTTTAAGAACGCATGAATGTTTTATTGGATGAGAAGGATGCACATCAAGATGGGTTTGTAACATATTTGGAGTTTCACTAAGGATGGCGATGGAAAAGGAGAGAATGATGGTGTAGGGGCATATATGAAAAGAGATCTTGCAAGAGAAGAATTGAAGTACAAAGATGGTAATAAATTGAAAGATGTAAAGAGAATAGTGGAATGGTGTATTGACGATATGGATTGAGGTTCTAAAGAAAATTCCAAAGTTCACAAATATTTTTGGTTGATAGAGGAACAACAAATTGCTAACTACAAGGATTGTATGACACTCACAGGGTCCAGTGATATGCACTCATTTTTTTATCTTAGACGCTACTTCGTGGGCCACATGGACAAAAATGTTGACGTGTTTTTGTGCATCTTGTATTGAATTTGTTATTTTTGAGTGTGATTCACAAGAATGGGTGGATGAATGGATTTGTAGGCCTCTAACTCCGCTTCCCAATTATCAACCTCCACCAGAATTAGGACTTGTTTCTCCAGATGAAGTTGCAACATCCAAGGACTTTGACAAAATTTTGATTTTGGTGCGACAAGGTAAATAGTCATTTACAATTTTTGTACTGAGTTATGTCCATTGAAATTAATATGTAATTTAAATTTGATTTGAAACCTTTGTTTTTTGTAGGACATGTGTTTGCAGTTATTACTATAGAAGACAATAAAGAAGGAACAAACTATTTCTTATGACATTGCATCGAGGAAATAAAGAAGTTGACTTCTCTTGTTATAGATGGTGAAGATATTGAGTACCCTACAGGGTCAGTGGTAGTTACTGGAACTTGGCTTTGATGGTATCCATTAAAAAATTCCTATGTTTGGGTGTTTGAAGACTTTGATACACATAGGAAAATACTCTTATATTCGCATCTAGTTCTAGCAACAAATATTCAGCTATATAGATATTGAGGAAGGCCTAATAACAAGATTATTTGGAAGGTTCGAGAGTCAGATCATGAAACAATCCTATCTGCTATTCAAAGTAGATTAGATCCTGATGGTTCACTGGAATGAATTTACATTCTCACGTCTGGTATATATAATTTATTTGAAGTGTTTAAATTTTTCAACCAGATCATTCAAGTTCATATATTTTATTAAATTTGTGTACTTTGTATATATCTAGTATATGGTTTTTATTCAATTTAAATTTCTTTGACTAACACTTTTACGCAGGTTAGTGGTGTCAGAAAAGCTTCCACTTTCACATCCTGACGGTGAAAATTGGAATGAATTTACATGAGCTCTTCTGGTATACATAATTTCTTTGAATTGTTTAAATTTGTCAGTTCTAGATTCAAGTTCATATATTTTATTAAATTTGTGTATTTTGCATATATCTAGTATAATTTTGATTCAACTTAAATTTCTTTGAATAAATTTTTTATGTAGGTTAGTGGTGCCAAAAAAGATTCCACCTTCACTTGGTTGGAACTATTAGTAGAGAATTTTATATTCTTGAAGCTAAGAGAATATTTCATTGTTTTACAAGAAAAGAGAAGCAACTAATAACAGTTTATGTACCTGTGAAGGGGGTTTTTGGCTCTGGAGGAGGTAGCCCAAAAGCACCGGGAGTGTAGGGAACCAAAATGAAACCTCTCAAGTGTTTATAAGGCCATCCCTATGCGTGTACACAGTCGGTTTAGTGCCATGACCCATCATTTGTAAAATATAGTGTTTGTCAACCTTACATTGGCTCAAACCGCACTATTTCACGCGTTTACAAACAATAGGGCAGCGAGATCAATAATTGGAGATGGAAAAAATGAGACATGATATTATATAGGGTCCCTACCCCAAGGTGTAGGATCCGACGAGACATCTCTAGGTGCCACGAAGTCTGAGTAATCACCCGTCGAAGTTGAACAATGTTTTGGTCTCAGGGCTCTTATGGGACTACACCCGGACGAAGTAGCCCATAAGAAATGACATTTTAACACACCAAAACGATGCTTTCTATAGTGTTTACCTAGCCACCTTGACATGTTGACGCATTCGGTTCGGTGCCACGACCCACCGTTTGTAAAATATAGCGTTTGACAGCCTTACACTGGCTTAAACTACACTATTTCACACGTTTGCAAACAATAGGGAAGAGAGATCACCAATTAGAGATAGAAAACACTGAGATAGGCTATTATAGATGGTCCCTACACCAAGTTTTAGGATCTAACGAGACATCTCTAGGTGCCACGGAGTCTGAGTAATCACTCGTCGAAGTTGAATGATTTTTTGGTCTCAGGGCTCTTAAGGGACTATGCCCAAACGAAGTATCCCAGAAGAAACAACATTGTCACACACCAAAATGACACCTATTGTAGTGTTTACCTAGCCACCTTGATGTTTTAGTGCATTCGGTTCAGTTCCATGACCCACTGTTTGGAAAATATAGCGTTTGACAGCCTTACACTGACTCAAACTACACTATTTCACGCATTTGCAAACAATAGGGTAGTGAGAGCACCAATTGGAGATGGAAAAAACTAAGGCATGATATTATATAGGGTCCTTATATTGAGGTGTAAGATCTGACGAGACATCTCTAGGTTCCACGGAGTCCGAGTAATCACCCGTCGAGGTTGAACGATTTTTTAGTCTCAATGCTCTTAAGGGACTACGCTCGAACGAAGTAGCCCGGAAACAATGATGTTGTCCCACACAAAAACAAGCCCTCCTCTATCATTTACCTATCTAATTGAATGTGTTGGCATAGTCATTTCAGTGCCACGATGCACCGTTTGCAAAATATAGCATTTGATACACTTACACTGGCTTAAACTACACTATTTTGCGTGTTTATAAACAATAGGGCAGCGGGATCACCAATTTGAGATGGAAAAAATAGATACAAGATATTGTAGAGGGTTCCTACACTGAGGTGTAGGATCTGATGAGATGTCTCTAAGTACCACGGAGTCCAAGTAATAACCCGTCGAAGTTGAACGGTTTTTTGGTCTCAGGGCTCTTAAGGGACTACGCCAGAATGAAGTAGCCCAGAAGCAACAAAGTTGTTGTGTATTGAAACTATGCCTATTATAGAATTTACCTAGACACTCTAACATGTTGGCATTATCGATTTGGTGTAACGACATCTCGAGGCATGACTTCTCACTACTCGTCTCTGTTTATTTCTTAGGACTACCTAAAAAAGCCATTTTGTAAACAATTATGCCATGAAGACTCAAGACATACCACAACCCTGAATTATTGGGTGTGACTAGAGAATTCCTTCACTCAAGTTTTGGCCTAGACGGTTCTTGGTTTGGATGACTGAGTGCCAAGTTGTGATCGTCATAAGTTTCTGCTGAAAACGTGAATTAGGATTAATAGGGAAGGGGTTCTTGGCTCCGGATTAGGTGGTATGACTCTAAACCGAGCTTCCGTAGAGCCCATTATAGCACTTGAAAGAATATACCTCTCCCTAATTGGATGCGTTAGTGGTGACAGTTTTCTCCCATGACATCCTGGGGCATGACTTCTCACTACTCGGCTCGCATCAATGAGATTGCAACAAGCTTAACTCATTACCATCTAAATACTCTAATGATTGTTTGATCTCTTTTTAAAGCATGTTAATACACAATCGAGTGTTAAGAATACTTTTTGCATATCTTGTACCAACTAAACTACAATGTTTGTGTACATTTTTTAAACAAGTGAATTCAAATTAGGACCTTATTGTTACACACATCAATAACACTTAATTTGGACTGATACTTAACAAATAAATTGCAAGTACACTAAAAACATATAAAATGACTTGTAATAAATACCTCAAGACCATTTTTAATTGTGTACATTATTTTCCATTTTGGAGTGTGTTAACCATGTGCTTAAAATAGGAAAATTGATATAAGTCCACACTTGAATCTCTTGAAAAAAATTTATCTTGCACCCAACAACCTTCAAAACCATTATATAACATAACATCAGATAACATATATCATTTAACAATAACATAACATCATTTATCATATATATCATATGGATAATGGTCACATAATCGAGGCCATCAAATCAAATCAAATATAGAACTAATATGTTTATGAAAATATACATAGAAGGATATCATGTGCAATGAAATCAAATCAAACATAGAAGTAATATCATTATGAAAACCAACATGGATATAATGTATCAAACTAAGTGTGCCATGTGTCTTTGAAAATATAAGTTCTCAATGTATCAAACTAAGTGTTTCATACATATAGGACCACATGTAGTCGCATAAGGCTACATACATGGACTATATGAAGAATTATGAACTAGGAACAGATGGCATATATATCTATACATCTAGGTCCTATGAATCTAATCATGAAACATCTTCCCTCTCTTCTCCCTCCTAGAAGAAGCATGTCCATGACCTATGGATGTAGTGGGGGGAGATGCCACTACGGATTCATTCGTGTGGTCCTAGGCATCTCTAAGCAGACCTGTAACCTAGCCTACACATTCATAAACAACAAGTTTTTAACACCCAAATTTTTAAAATACATTCAAAATTTAGAAACTTATAATTTATAATACATGTGAATCTTACTGTAATCTCATGATGTCTATCAATTTGTTTTCGACGTGTGGCAAGGTCAACGATAGACTCATGAGGGGTAGGCTACATACAAATAAATAGTTCAAATTAAATATTTCATATACACAATTTGATATTGTAGATAAGTAATAAGAAAAAATTTCTCCAAAATTTAACAAATTAAAAAAATTGTACTTGAGTTAGTGGATCTGCAGACCCTATGGAAACATCTATAACAACCTCCACAGTTTGCATATAGGGAGGAGTCTCTCTGGAAGTCATAACCTATATAAAAACCATGTACAAATCAATATTAATCTACATGACTGCCACATAACATACCCAGAGCATAATCGACACATAACAGACCAATGTATTAATTTGCTAATAGAAACCAAGCAAGGCTCTTAATATCTTCTTCCAAGTTTATTTTCCTTTTACGATTGAGAGTACAATTTTTCTACAAAAAATGTCAGAAGTGAATGTGTTCCCAAGACTAGTGCAATGCTTTTAATGCATTTTTTTATTGCATATTATAATGTGAAGTATAATTATATACCTTCCTAATTAATATAACCTAGTATTTTGAAACCAATATATGAATTCCAAACTAGTTGCTTACAAGATTTATCATTAATTATATTTCCCCAATCCATGAATTCTATCTCATTACTAATGGTGGAAATGACCTAGATATTTAAGGCTCAAAACATCATATCACCTTATCTCCTTTTACTTAAATTACAAATGTAATGACATTAAAAATGACATCATTGAAATCATACTTTTGGAGTCTCTCATAGACTTAAGATCTACCGTATTTGTAAAATTGGAGCCATGAAAAATTAATTTCCTTTAGAGACTATTCTTGATGATTGTCCTAGTAAGTTAACACACCATTAATGCTCAAGTCATTGCAAACCTCACAAACATGGATTTTGAAGTAAGTATCAATTGAGTCTTTGCTTAGTTGTGCTAATGGAGTACGTGAATCCTTTCTCACTTCCCAAGAATTTGGCTCATAATTATTTATGCGTGAAAATAATAATTTTACACATTTAGTGAGATATGGAAGTCAATCACCTTATTGAGGCTATTTTTGGCCAAGTATTTGAAAATTTTGAATGTGTCTAGTATAGTCAACTTGTCTTGAAAGATATCAATTTAAACAAGTCTATTTTATAATTCTTTAATCTACAAGAAGTTAGTTTACAATGTGGAACATGGCTCAAAGCCATGATACTAAAACATTATTTTATTTCAATAATGGAAATGATTGAACTTGTATCACTAATAATTTGGGTACTTGAAATATATTGTTTAGGAAGATAAATTGTTTTTGGGGAGATTGTCTATAAGTAGGAAAAGTAGTATAGTTGAGTTCATACATATTCTGAATGAACCAATTTTTCAATCTTTGGAGGAATTTTGCAGTAAGAGTTAGTGTAATAATAGGCTTCACAAATGACCTATCTATAGGAGGGATAGGTGTGAAGTGAATCGAATCCATGTATCCCATTTCGAAGAACTCATTAGCATCATATTCTATGTCCTCTATGACCCACTATAGACAAAATTCTATTATTTTTTGTAATGCCATTCTATAGAAGTATAGGTAATAAACATTAATCTTGTTGACACAATATTCCAAATAATCCTCCATTTTAGGTTAATAATACTGCTTATTGTCATATGACCTCTTGGAAGAGTAGGAATCTAGGTTTAATGATCATAGGGAAGCTTCGATGTTACTCGAGTCTCTAAAAATCCTACAAGAGCAGATACACAACTGAAATTCCACAATTAGAAACAAAGTGTAAAGATAAACTAACCTGCGTAAAAGTCACGTGAGGCATGCCAATAGCCTCAATGCCCAAAGCAAATGATGACTCGTCAAGCTTAAGCTGCATATAAAAGACAAACATATTAATATGTACATGTACATGTGAAACATTATACACTTACATTAAAAATGTGTATTTAATAATAAAAGTGCAATAAAATCAAATTTGAAACATGTAAGTAACTTGAAAATTACGTCTATAACACACCTAGCTACAGTAGCTAGCATGTCAACGCCGAATGTGTTCTTCACCGGATCTTGCTGTTTAAAATAAAAAATATTAGTTTTCACATGTGTATGCACAAGACGTAATCAAATACACACACAGATATATATATATATATATATATATATATTGATATATTAAATGAATTAAACTATTGTATATATATTAAATATTTATTTGACATTTACCTGTGAAAGACCAAGATCATTTGCACCATCTCTAAAAAAATCCGCCATCATCTCATCTAGAGAAAAGAAATCATGTGATCTAACAAATGATGTCTCGCTCGTAGTGCATATGGCACCACATGATCCACAGTGGTGTGGTGCACTAGAACTGACGCCTCCACCAACATCACCAGATGTAATCTAGTAACTATGTTAGGTCAGAGTGTCAGTGAGCTCCCTTAATGTATGTAGCGTGTCAATCTCCATAACCTCCTTCAATTTAGGAGGGATAATTGAAGGAAGTGGGGGTTTTGGGGCATGGGGATCCTTGGTTGACCAATGCATGCACCAAGTCTACTATGTGCAGAGCCACCTCCTCGCCAATAAAACTCAAAAAAGTGAAAATAATTTAGGACCTCATTAAGCACGAACTTGCAATATAATTTCTTAAAAAAATAGAGAAGAAACTCATTGTTGTTGCATGGTGGATAATAAAAAACCATCCACCATCAGTCCCAAAAAAATTTCTTGATTCAGTCATTGTGGCACCAATAGATTGGGAACCATTTTCAAGTAGTTGCAGGGGGGCATTAGTTATTGGGTCAATAAATAATGCACAAATGCAGTCTTTTACAATTTTTTTTTGTCTTTTACGGCCACATAGGATAATTTATCTGCATACCACCACTTACAATCACCTCTAAAGATATTTCATCTATCTATTTGGTTGGTTGTGGAGTCAACTTCGCCAATCAATGTTTGCAATGTGTTGGCTAAAGTCATGTGGGACGGATTTGTGGCATGATTTTGTCTTATTTTCTGAATAAGGTTCTCAATGGAAATTTTATTTTGTTGGCTTCTTCCAATGATATCAGCTTGTGTTCCTGCTGGTTCCATGGGGACAGAAGGAGCCACAGGAGGAAAATATATGTTTGGAGGAGGGTTTTGAGGAATTTTTGGAGGATTTTGAGGAATATTTGGATGGTTTGCAAGATTACGAGCTTGCTGAACAATTGATAAAACAAAAAAAATTCTATACATAAAAAAATTGAAAAACACATGAAAATCACAAAAAAAACCTAAAATGCAAGAAATTTGATCAAAATCGAGGGCTTACCTCTTTGTCTTGGCATCATCATTGAAAATTTCGCAATCCAAAATTCTAAAGAGAAATTTACAGGGGGTATCCAAAGCTCAAGTGCCAATATTTGAGGAGAAATAGTGGTTCATAGGGGAAAATGGGGGGAAATAAGGGGTTGCGGGTCTATTTTTTTGTCTTAGAGGACCACGATCGTGGTTTATAACCGCAATTGTGGTTTTACGTTCAGAAATCCCCAAACCTATAAAAATGAATCCACGATCACGGTATGTGAATTTTGGGTTTTTATGTCCACTTTTTTGTTCACCAACTTGCTACACTTACCCTAGTATAAGCATCAAAACTCTGCCTTATCTTCCTATCTTGTACCAACAATATACTATTTTGCACAAAAAACATTCAATAAACCATAATAAACTTATAATTTCTAATAACATCTTCATAATACCAATTCAGGGACCAAAATACATTTTTTCATGCTTAAGCTAATATCCTTTGATCCTCAGACCATGCATATTGAAGTAAGATTGCTAGACATACTTGAAGATGCATAAAGCAGACCTTGAGACAGTTTGTGCACTTAGATTCACATCATTCTTCATTTATATTTATATTATTTTAGAGAAAAGATATATGAATACCAATCCATTCTTTAGTTAGCACACATCCTTTAGATCAACTTCACATACTTAGGATTTGAGGAAAACTTAGAAGATGCATAAATAGTGACATACATGTCAATGCCAAGCCAAAACATGCCATATGATGCTTCAAAGCACAAAAACTTGTTTATTTTAACCTTATATCATTAAATTTCACTCATTCATGGGTTCCACATTATTACTCATGCTCAGAAAACTTATAGAGTTCATGAAGATCTCACAACACCTTATTCATACCATCAAATGTTCACATACATTCTTCAAGCCCATTTACCATTGAGAATCACATCACAATTTTGATGAAGAAACTTTCAAGAGGAAACCATACATGTCATAGACACCCATTTGGCCATAATATCTTTTTTAGTCACCTTGAGAGCTCACATTAAGGAAAACTTACCCAGTTTACAAACTACACATATCAAATTAGGCCTTTTTGAAACATATACTGTTTAACTCACCAGATGTCAGAATTCCCATGAATCTAGATATTATTATGAACTATTATTTTTTAAATCATGTATCCCTCCATGTGTAGATGATTTCAAAAAAAAATTGACCTTGGAATCCATCATTTTGGTCTCCAAACCTCACTTTCCATTCATACCATTATGAGTACACTATGAAAAGCTAGTTAAGATAGAGAGACCACAAAAATGCATAATATTGTTCTCATGTTCTCATATTAGACCATAAACTCTGTAGATGCATCCTTCAACACCCTGAGAAATTTTTTACATGATTTTAAGGCAAAATATATCATCAACTTACTCGAATTCTTCTTGATTTTACCTCATACACCCTTGATATCTCTGTAAAAAATTTCTCCTTCTTGCATAATTGAACAAATAATTATACATGATGTCACAAGAGCACCTTAAAACTCATTCAGGGATCCATTTACATATTTTAAAACTCATGACACATGGCTTAATGATACACACATACCGAATTCATTCCCAGACCACTTATAATGACAAAAATATACCCTTGAGAAAAATGAATGGACTGAGTCACTTTATAGCTAGACACACATCATGGAAACATAGTTATGATTAATACTTTATTTTTAAAAGCATAATTACTTTATGACACATCATAAAAAGTACAGTCTTCAGGGAACTTCACGGACCACAAAATCATGCAATTAAGGCTTATGAGAGACTCAATATGTCTACTTGACTTAGATTAGTCATCTTAAGATGACTCAAAACCAACTCATCCATTACCATCCACAAATGAATCACTATAGAACTTGTACACATGATGTAAAAAATTATAAAGAACACATACCTAAAGTATGGTGACCAAGACATCTCACAAACACACAACATATATCAACTTGCTTGGAGCAGATGTATCTCATTTCTTGCTCCCTAACACAAAATTTTCAGACCAATAAAGATTTGTCAGGAGATGATATCACTCCCAACATACTTCTTAAGTACTCAAAGGTAGGATTTGGAAGAGGTTATTTCAGTATACCAGCCACTTATTCCTATGTAGACACATGCTCTAACTTGATGTAACACTTGCTTACAAGATCTATTAGATATTGATATTTAATAGGAATGTGCTTTATCTTAGAATGCAAAATTAGATTCTTTGATACACTAATTTCACTGGTGCTATAATACAAAATAGGTATAGGTGCATCACTCTTGATCTTATAATCTTCCAAGGTCTACCTCATTTACACAACTTGGGAGTAAACATGAGGAGTAACAATATACTTAGCTTCAAAATTTGAGAGTGTCATAAGAGATTGTTTCTTACTTGACCAAGAAACAAGACATTCTCCAAAAAAATATGCACCACAATTAGGATTCTTTCTATCATCCATACTACCCACCCAATCATCATCAGAATAAGTCCTCCATTTTTTTCACGTCTTAGATACCACAAACCAAATTTAGTAGTTACTTTAAGGTATCTAAATATCATTTTCATTTCTTGTAGATGTGACTCTCTAGGATCCTCTTGAAATATTCCAACTAAACTAAAAAATTACACATTATCAGGTCTTGAAGCAGTAGCATAAAGTAGGCTACCAATCATGGATCTGTATTAATATTGATTAAATTTGGGAGAATCATCTTCCTTATAAAGATTACATCCTGTAATCATAGGAGTACTAATAGGTCTACAATCATCCACTTGAAACTTCTTAATAATTTCCTTGATATAATTGGATTGGGAGATGAATATAAATTTATCAGTTTGACTTACTTGAAGTCTAAGGAAGAAGGAGAGCTCTCCTAACATAGAAATCTCAAGCTCTTTCTTCATAGCTTCAACAAAATTGTGACTCATTTGATCACTACCTCCACTAAATATAATATCATCCACATAGACCAAAACAATCACTAGATGATCCCCTTCACTTTTGATATATAAGTTGTTATCTGTTACAACTTTCTTGAAACCTTGCTCAATCAAGTATTTGTTAAGCCTTTCATACCAAGCTCTAGTGGCTTGTTTTAAACCATAAAGAGCCTTATTCAGTTTACACACATAATCATATTTATCAGTCAAAGTAAAATCCTTAGGATGCTCCACATAAACTTACTCATTGAGATATCCATTCAAGAAGGAATATTTTACACCCATTTGATAAAATTTAAATCATTTAAACCCTGTATATGCTAAGAACAATATGATTACTTCCATTATAGTTACAGGAACAAATGTATCATCGAATTCAATTCCATAAACTTGAGAATATCCATTACAAACCAATCTTACTTTGTTTCTTATAACTTCTCCATTCTAATTTAGTTTGTTTCTAAACACCCATTTAGATCTAATTAAATTCTTGCATTTTGGTCTAGGTACAAGTTCCCAAGTTTTGTTCCTTTCAATCTGATCTAGCTATTCATTCATATCCTTAACTCAACATTCATCTTTGCTAGCTTCTGCTATATTCTTAGGTTCAATTTTTGAAAGAAAAGATGAGTTATCTTGATTTTTAAGACTTTCCAATTTACTTTTTGTAGTGACTCCAACATCTTTCTCCCCCAAAATCTAATTTTCAGGATGATCTCTCTTAAATTACCTAGAAAGAGCCTTGGTATCTTACCATTCTTCCTCAACATATTTTTATTTGTTTTCTTGAAAAACCTCATCCTCTTCTTCTTTAGAATCATCCTCATGAATTTTTTCACTTTCCTTACAAAAAGATCTCATAGGATAAGATTCATAAAATTTTACACTTGCACTTTCAACAATAGTCTTCAATATCTTGTTATAATAAATGTAAGTTGTGCTTATTGAGGAATAACCAAAAAAATATACCTTCATTAGATCTAGAATAAAACTTACAAAGATTTTCTTTAGTCCTCTTAATAAATCATCTACATCCAAACACTCTAAAATGCTCCACATTGGTTGGTCTTCCTTTACATAGCTCATAAGGAGTCTTGTCACTATTCACCCTTAGTTGACATCTATTTTTATTATTATTGGCAAATAGTTTTTTGAAAGGGACTATACCCTTGTGTACAAAAGAGGGCCTAGGAGCCAGAATAGGAATGAAAACTAGAAAAAAAAGGATCAGAATCCAAGTGTGACAATGAAGCCCAAAGTAGCCAAAAAATAGCTACCCAATCAAGACAAAACAACAAAAACTCTGCAAAAAAGTAGCAAAGAGACCACAAAAAATAGCAAAAAAACATACAAGAGCAGCTAAAGCACCTACAACTACTTCTTGGCAGCTTTGTCGATGCTGGTTTTGATGTTCTTCTAGGATTTGAACATTCCCAAAGTTGTCATGTGGGCAGCGTCAGTCTTATCCAGCTGATCAATGGTCCTTTTTCTTTCCTTATCATTGCCCCAAAGTGTTGCCAAAACTCTGCTAAGATTGGAGACACTTCTGACATGCTGCTCAATGAACTCCTCAATCGCACTAAAAATGGCCATATTGTAATCATGACGAGTTTTGGCCTTCCCTAAACGGGAGTCTAAGGAGTTCAGCTTCTTGTAGATATCTTCAATCTGGCTGTTATCAATAACCACCTCCTCCTCCTTCTTCCTCTTACCTTTCTGTTTTGCCAAGTTCTTAACCTCATCCTTCAACAGCTTCATATCAGCTTCTAAGGCTTCCAGCCTTTTTGTAGAGCTCTCCATATGCACATCCCGGGGACTAGCACTGCTAATATTCAGGAGGTCATGTGCAATTTCAATTTCATGAGGACCCTTCCCCACAGCAAGAGTATCGAGGTTAAGCCTTCTAGATGACCTGGTGACCGGTCTGGCTGAGGTGGAAGCAAAGTGGGGGGTGGGAGCAGTAGTAGGGGGAATGGAAGATGAAGCCTGGATGGCCGGCAGGGGGGTGACAGTAGCGGTGGCAGGGGCAGAGAGTGGAGAAACGGGGCTAGCAGCAGCAGAACCTGGCAGAGGGGGAACTGAGCTAGGGGAGGAAGGGAGACTAGGATACCGAAGAAGACAAAATTTATGCAGCAACAAAATAAGCCCCGGTGTAAAGGAACTACCCAGGTATGCTTTTGAAACTCCAAAATGGAGTGCTCAAGAGAGTTCAAAAAATAATGGGGGAAACAAACCATGTGATTCCTACGGAAGTGGTTGAGGAAGATAAGGTGCTTAGCAGGTACGGTGACAAACCTCCCTTCCAAAGAAATGAATCGTATCATCATGCGAGTAACCTCATCATAAGGCGGAGGGATCGAGCTAACAAGAAGGCCCGTGGTAACATGGATCAGCTTCTCATATCCCTCCAAAAATCTCCTCTCTTCAGCATCTCTGTCGACCCTTTTGTTAAAAAAATGGTAGCCCTCCATGCCAAGGCCGGTCGCTTCAGCAATAAGCTCCTCATTGACCAAGATCTTCTGCCCCCCATATTCCACAGTTCACTCCTTCCAATCCTTCGCAAAACGCACTGAGATGCTTTGATCATGTCCCTGAACCTTCTCCATGAAGTTGGTGATGCCACCCTTGCTGAGTATATTCCATAGCTCTACATTATCCTTCCAGTCTGGGTCCGCACTAGGCTCAATTTGGCAAGGGGGACCCCCCATCTTCACTGTGCTTAACTATTTGTAACAAATTCCAAAATCCTTGAGAGCGCTGAAGCCAGTCTACTTTTTACTGTTGTAATCCACACAATGTTGAAAATGAGAGCCGTTGCTCTTCCCACGAACATCCGCGTGCCTGCTGATCTGAGCCTGTGGAAGTTCGCATGTGGGAATAATGGCCTTTTTGCTAGCCCACTCCCTATCATCAATTACATTATTACTATCTTCAGTATCCGTGGAGCCTTGTATCCAAATTTTAGCAAGCACAGTGCTGCCTGCATGCGCGATTTTCATATCAATGTAACTCCACTTGGACTTCCCCATATACTTCACACTATCTTGATTATTCGACAAGATTTGCATAATCATAGTTTTTAAGTCAACACGTGTGGGAGTTTTATTGATACTGATCCACGCCCAATAATCATAACTCAACTCAAGAAATTGCGTGCGTATAGAAATCCGCATGAATGCTGTTTTGAAGCTGCTTAGGGATGCTATTGTTATCCCAAACAATGTGATTAACATTAATGCCATAATTAGCCAGTGCATCTGCCAATTTATTACCCTCCCAGTAAGTATGCATGATCCTGATGTTATTGAATGTTTGACAAATACTTATGGACTCTGAGATAAAATCCTTGATGCTCCAACTTGGAGATGAGCACTGTTTAAGGAGATTAATGATATTCAGGGAGTCCCCTTCAATAATGAGGTTCTGGATATTTTGAGTCTGGGCAATTCTCAGGCCCCATAAAGTAGATAATGCTTCGGAAAAATGATTGGTTTGAATTCCCATTTTCCTAACATAAGCAGCAATCAGACTACCTTTATGATCCCGTATCGCTCCTCCCCCTACTGCAATCCTAGGGTTCCCCTTAGAGGCCCCATCAAAGTTCAACTTAAACCAATTAAAATAAGGAGGATGCCATTTAATCAAATATCTATCAATGCTATTCCCAGGATTGCTACAACTATTGACGGTTCCAATCTGCCAGTTGGATAAGATATATTCTTCATTCTCTATGGATATCTCTTGTTCTTGGGGGGTTTAAATCTAGCAATGTTCTCTTTGATACCATTAGAAATTTTACCAATATTAAGTTTATAGTTTTGCTTCTTATTTCTGAAGATAATATCATTTCTATCCTTCCATATCCTCCAAATTAAATGAGGGATAACTAGCTTCCAGATCCTTTTGACAACACAATGCCTAAAGGGTGGGTTCCATTGAGTCCATAGCTGATTTAGATCCTTCGGCACCACCCAGAGAGCTTCAAATTTAGAGAGGGAAAAACTCCATATTCTGGTAGCATACTCACAATGAATGAACAGATGACTGATATCCTCAGAATCTTTCTTACAAAGATGACACCTATTAGGTATTATAAATCCTCTTCTCATCAGGTTGTCAGTGGTAAGAATCCTGCCTCTAATAGCCAGCCAAAGGAAAAAATTTATTTTAGGAGTTAATTCAGTCATCCAAATCTTATTCCAATTGAACTTTGTTTAACTACTGTGGAAGAAATTATTGTATCCAGTTTTGACAGAGTAATTCCCATCATTGGAATTATTCCATACCAGCTCATCCTTGGAATCCAATTGACTTAAGGGAATAAGATCTAATTGATCTTGAAGGGAGGAAGTAATTTGCATCAGATCATCTCTCTCCACAGAAAGTTTTTTCCAATTCTTGCTGGTGCCATTTCCCTCAATATAGTCCTTGATTTTAATGCCATACTTGCTTACAAGACTGTCCTTAACAATCCCAAATCTATCCATGAGATTACCATTAAACCAATTATCATCCCAAAAGTTTATGTCCCAACCATCCCCCACTTTCCATTTACTACCCTGCTTAATGAAATTTCTGCTCTTAACCAGATTGTTCCAAAAGATGGAACCATAGGGGAGGTGCTCATCTTGCAGGAAAGAGTACACAGTTTGATGATTTAGGTATTTTTCTTTGATTAAATCAATCCAGGGTTGTTTCTCAAATAGCATTCTCCAGCCCATTTTAGCAATGAGGGCCTCATTCATTTTCTCAATATCTTTTATACCCAGTCCTCCCATAAACTTCGGGGTGCAAACCTTATCCCAAGCAAATAAGTGAAATTTGAACTTCTTTTCCATGCCTTGCCATAAATTTTTTTCTGAATCCTTTCAATCTTATCTCTGAAGGAAGAGGGGATCTTGTAGAGCGACATGACATAAATGGGAAGATTTTGAAGATTACTTTTAATGAGCAGGCACTTACCAGCACTAGATAAAATGGCTCCTTTCCAACCAGCCATTTTTTTTGGAATCTCTCCAATAAATCATCCCACACCTTGTTAGAGACTTTCCTAGTGCCGAGAGGAAGGTCCAAGTAAGTGGCTAGAAGCGCACTTATTTTACAACACATAATTTTAGCAATTTTAAGCTACCTTTCCTCAGGAGTGTTGAAAAAGAAGATGGATCTTTTATCATAATTGATCTCTTGCCCAGAAGAAGATTCATAGAGCTACAGTAAAGCCTTGGTAGCCTTAGCTTTAATGAATGACGCCAGAAGAAGGAGGATAGTATCATCCGTGAATTGCTGATGGGAGATAGCTTGACTGATGGAAGTGGGCTTAGAGGCATTTAAAATATCATCATTAATTGCTTTGTCAATTGTTCTACTTAGGCTATCAGCCAAAAGAATGAAGAGCAAGGGGGAGATAGGGTCCCCTTGCCTAAGCCCTCTGCTGCTAGTGAAAAAACCCATAGGCTCACCATTAACCACCACTGAGAATCTGGCCGTAGAGATACAAGCCTTAATAATTCTTCTAAATTTTTCCGGAAAACAAAATTTAGCTAAGACTTTGTCAAGGAAAACCCAAGAGACCTTGTCAAAGGCTTTATTCATATCAAGCTTGAGGGCCATATTTGCCTTTTTATTATTTTCCATAAAATGTATGGTCTCATGAACCATAATCACTTCGTCTTGTATAATCCTGCCTTTGATAAAGCCACTCTGCTGCCTTGAGATTAGATCATTCATAATGAGTTGAAGCCTAGTAGTAATAATTTTGGTAAAAATTCTATAGATGGCATTCACAAGGCTGATAGGTCTGAAGTCTTTGAAGTCTTTACCATCCATTTTTTTTGGGGCTAGCACAATGTGAGTGTTGTTTAGCTCTTTCAAAAGATTTCCCGTTATATAAAATTCATTCACTGCTATGATAAGATCCTCCGAATAGATTTCCCAAAATTTCTAGAAAAATTTTATGGAGAACCCATTCGGACCAGGAGCCTTGTCACCCTCTAAAGCAAATACAGCCTTTTGCAGCTCTTCAAGTGTGATCTCTTTGGTGATATTTCTAAATTTTTTTTCCTCAATTTTATCTTGGGGAATGGCCTCCAACATAAAAGAAATAGCTTCATAATTGATGATATTCTTCTCCTCAAGAAGATTTTTATAAAAATCAAGCGCTTCTTTCTTGATGCTATTGGGATATTTTATGATATTTCCGTTACTTTTAGATACTTCTAAGATCCTATTATAGGCTCTGTGCTTCAAAGTGGTCATATGAAAGAACTTCGTATTCCTGTCTCCCTCTTTAAGCCAAATAGCTCTAGATTTAAGTCTCCATAAAGATTCCTCTCTGCTGCAAATCATATGCAACTCTGAAAGAATATTCTTTTCATTAGCTTCATCTTCAGCCGATCTCCCCATAGTATCCATTTTTATTTCCAGATCTTGAAGTTTTTGTTTTAACTTCTTTTTATTATCAAACACATTGCCAAAAACGCTTTTATTCCAGATTTTGACTTGCTTTTTGACATTTTTAAACTTTTGAACCAATCTAAATTGAGCAGTGCCTTCACCATTCCATCCCCACCATTCTTTTATCTTGTCATAGATATTGTCATGCTCCATCCACATCTTTTCAAATTTGAATGAGCTTCTGGTGGGTTTAGTCCAATTGAGAAAATTTAAAGCAATCGGATTGTGATCCGATCCAACTCTGGGCAAGGAAGAGAGGTGGAAGTCTTGACTGAGAATCCATCTTGCTGAAATCAGTGCTCTATCCAATCTCACTTGGATAAACTCCTTTCCCAACCTTCTATTATTCCAAGTGTATTTATTTCCATGAAGATCCACATCTAAGAGATTATGTTTAGCAATAAAATCAGAAAAATCCTCCATGCCTGTAGAAAATCTAGAGATTTCTCCATACTTTTCACCTGGGTTTAGTGGAGAGTTGAAATCCCCCATAATAAGCTAGTTAGCTGAACAATGTTGGTTTCTAAAAGTTTTAAGGTCAGCCCAAAGTTTTCTTCTTCCACTAACCGTATTAGGGGTATATATGTTAGAAAGGATCCATTCACCATTATTCTCAATAGTAATAAATTTGATTACAAGATGATTAGTATTAGCATTGAGAACCATACCAGTACAAATTTCTATTAAGAATATAAACAATAGTACAAATTTATTCCTTCAAATAACCATAAGGTAATTTAGACTCATTAATAATGTTCCTTGCCATCTCTTGAACAATCTTATTCTTCCTTTCAACTACTCCATTTTGTTGAGGAGTTCTAGAAATTGAAAAATTACTTCTTAATGTTATGAACACTAAAAAACTCATCAAACAAATCAGACCATAATTCTCCTCCATTCTAAAATCTAATGCATGTTATCTTTCTATTCTTTTCATTTTCAATAATAGCTTTAAAAGATTTAAAAACATCCAATACATCAGATTTGTTTCTCAATCATGCAACCCAAGTGTATCTAGTGAAGTCATCAATAAGAAGTATAAATTAGTATACACCTAAATTAATTTCATTCCTCATAGGCGCACAGAGATCAATATGTATCAATTGAAGTGGACTTGTGGTAGAATCATGTTCATTAGTCTCGAACCTCCTTCTAGTTTTTTTCCATGCAAACATGTTTTGCACAATGTATCATCCAGTTTTCCAGAGTTTAGACATGTTCCTTACATATTTATTAGAGTAATTTTGACAAGATTATCAAAGTTCACATTACCTAACCTCCTATGCTACAATCAACAATCATTCACATTGCTCATAAGACATGTTTATTTCTTGATTCCTTAAGATTAAACATGTTACCATCAGTTATTTTGTCCTTTACAACAAGATTACCTGATTATCCTTTCCTTATCTTGCAACCTTTCACAGAGAATACCCTTGTTTACACATTTGGCTCACATTGATTAGATTATGCTTCAAGTCCTCAACAGATAATACATCCTTGGTGATAGTTTTTTCATTATCCAAAATCAAAGTACCTCTTCCTAGAATGTTTGTGGAAGAATTATCTCCAAATATCATAGACGCTGAAGCATTTTTCTTTAAGTTTATGAACTTACTCTTGTCACCTATAATATGAGTTGAACAACCATTGTCAATATAAAAAATCAGATTCTCATCTTGACTATGAAATGTAGTTTGAGCAATACCACATACTTCATTTGTTTGAAAATATGATGAACAAAACCCATATATATCATACCATATATTAAACCCTAATGGATTCAAGTAATATCTCATACTGATAAATGGAAACATACCAGATCGCTCTTGATAGTACTCCATAATTGTGCTTCAGAATATATCCTTTCAAGTGGTTAAACTTCTCCAAATGGACATACTCTGATACCAATTGTCGAAAGCACAATGGACTGAGTGGGGGGTGAATCAGTTCATACTAAAATTTCAATTCAGATTTCATACTTTCTCATTCAAAAATCACAAACATTTAACCATCCATTAATGTGTGCATACAACAAATTATCACATGTGCAAGAAACCATAAGAAAGATGATAAAAAAAAAGAAATAAGATATAAGTGGGAAACCCTCAAGGGGAAGAAAACCCACCGAAAAAAAATCCTTATATTTTTATGTTTCAAATTTAGTGAGGCACAAACTGGGAACAAGGAACACCAACCCCTAGTTTAGTAGAGCTATAACCCAACAAGGAGCACCAACACTTAATTTTGTGAAGCACCAACTCCACAAGGAGGAAACAAACCCCCAAGATGATCAAGCACCCACTCAACCACCTTCTGATGTTTTGATCTCTAATTTATTTTTTTTACAATTAATAAAGACCACTAGTTCAACTCGCACTTCTTCAAAGCCTCAATCAAACCCTAGGTGTCCAATCCTTCACAAACTAAATATTCCTTAAAAAATTGCACACATGGGATATTATTCAACCTGTAAAACACTTGATCTAACCTCAATTAATTCTTCAAAACTTGAAAATATCTCTCACCTAGGTCTCACTTCTTGCACACACACAAGTAGTTCTAAAAAGCACCCAAAACAATGCTTTTATAAGCTCCTTTTCATTTCAAATTCAAACACAAAATTTCCCCCTCATTTGGCTCAACCCACACATCATAAAAACTTACAAAACTCAAATCATAACGGCCACAAGTAACCTAAGTGGGTTTTCCTAGCCAACAACATCATTACTTGCTCCAAAAGGACTTAAATCCCCATGGACACAAAGAGAAAAATACCCAAACATCAAAACCAAACTTATTCATGACATATAAATCACTAAACATGTTTAAATTAAAATTTAAACATCATAATTTTTCATAATTTATCTCAAACAATCATATTATTTGATTTAATGGGCCCAGTGTTCTGTATTCTTCTCAAAACAATTGTTTCCTATACCCTTCAGGTCCCTAAAAACATCTTTATGCCACTGGATCACTCCAAAAAATCCAAACTATGCCATGCGACAAATAAATGTAAATGGAATAACATTAATAACACTTATAAGTAAATTATAATTCATGAAACAATCACTTGCTCAAACCTTAGCCACTTTTGTCTTCACCAAATCAACCTACCCAAAAAGATGTTTTTCAAAGATCAACTAGTTAACACCTTTCCAGGAATAATAAAAACCTATAAATAGATTAATTAGATGAAAAATTAATCCCTATTAAAATTAAAAGGTATATAAATCATCACTTAATCAATCTCATGCTGCAATAAACTCAAAACATTCAACAAATCCTTTCCTGTCCTGACTGACAAAAATATTCATGTCTAAAAAATGACCTAGAAACCTTATTAAAAATAATCATTATGGGAAAAAAATTATATCCATAGAAATATATCTGAATTGTCTTTCCAAAACAACTTCAATAACCTCCTAAATCCTCTTGTAGCTCCTGTTATGCTCATTTCATTGAAGACTACTTTTTATTGTCTCAAAACTGCCCTTTGACTAGTCAACCTAAATGGAGCTCATTTGACCATGAAATTACATAAACATGTCCTGAAACCTCTTTGGAAATCAAGAAAATCTCACATAAATAAAAATATGCCAATTTATCTTGCAACTCATTTGGACAACCTTCTCCCAAAACAAACTTCTCAAGAAACTAACATGTTTCAGTGGGGCCCACTCACCACCATGACCTCTACCATACCTTTATAGAAATATGAAGGAGTATTATACATTATAAAATCATCATCCATGCACTATGAAGCAATTATGTCCACTTATTAAGCAATTCTTCTACACTACTTTCAAGCTAGGGTTTCAAACTCATAAATAATCGATTACCTTCTTAACATTCGTTCATAAAAATGTGATGATGAACTGACCTAATTATTTTTGTGAAACCTTTTATGCTCTCTTTAGAAACATCCTTGAAATCCAAAAGTTCCGATTCAAATCACACAATTCAGGGTAAGCATAAGAAGTTCCAATTCGAGCTGGAAATGACCTTGTTCTTAACCTTGTCTCACCAAAACTAAAATAACTTGCAAAATTCACATCTTAACATTATGAAATTTTTTTCAAAGAACCCCAAAACATCATAATAATATCTCCAATCATAATAAAGGAATCTCCATATCTAAAACTCTCCATCCTATCTCATTTACATAACTTCTCCTTAGGGTTTTACACTGTAGAAGCTAGGGTCAACTGGAAAATTAATATAACTCATCATGAATGAATTAAAAATGGTCCAAAAATACCTGGTAAATCATAATAAACCTGTATACATGCATCAATTAGATCATATAGCTCCAAAAATCCTCCCCATACCTTATAGCATACATACCTACTCCAAATGAGCTCCTGAATCATGACTAATCACTTGTATCAGCACCCTGAAACTAACATGAGTGCCCAAGAACTCTCCAAACCTGATATATAAAATTCAAACATGCTTCTCAAGAAACCAAGAACCTCATACCACCATGAAACATCACCTAGGAACATGAATGGGGTTGCAAGAGCAAGCAATACTCACGGAATCTCCTTGTATCATCAAGTACACATCTGAAACATCATCCAAAAAATCATTTGACCCTAATCCATCATCCAATTTTTCATTAATTTTGGTTTTTCATCAATGATAACACCTATAGAACCACATGCCAATAGATAGTGTAGTCATGTGTCTAGACTATGAGTATGTGGTCGAGCGTATAGAATATGCACTTAGGCATCTGGAATTTGGACTATATGGTGAAACTCGAACTCAAATTTTGTATATGATCATATTTTTTATTAGTATATATTAGCAAATGTACTTGATTTATGTTTTGAAGTAGTGGTGATATATATCCATAAGTATAAAAATTATTTTAAACACTAGGCAAGCCAACCCCCAAAAGTAACTTGCATCCTGAAATTTTAGGTGAAATGTTTCTCTGTACAACTCCTCAAAATCACCAAATGTAAATTTCAAAAATGTAAATATTTAGGAATTAGCAAAGAATTTCCACTAAAACTTTCCGTGGTTGAGGTTAGTCCAACTCTCTCATATGAATTATTTTATTTAGTCTAATGTGTTCTTGAGTATTGTGTAGGTAGCTAGGGTTTTATTTGTAGGTACATGTGTGATAGAGAAGAAGTGCAATGAACCTGAAGCGACCTAAAGTGAGAAAAACGTGTCAAGAAGAGAAATAAAAAAATCATATCTTAAGTTTTCCTACAGACACTAGTACACAAAATAGATGTTAACATCCAAGAGTTTATTTCCTCTCCCAGGTGCTTCTGTCCCTGAGATTATCACATGCCAATTTCATAATCAGAGCTTAGACAATCTAGAATATGCCTATTCAATTCATTCAATAGCCCAGAATCAATTTAGATCCACGGAGGAAAGCTAAGTCATTCTACAAATCCTATCTATCACTCTTGCTTGCATTTCTTTAGCTAGATCTTACATGTTATTTTTATTTTATCTGACTAGTAATGTCCTTATCTTAGATATCATTTTATTAAATCATTTAGTGATACCATTTATTGATAAAAATCTAGCTTTCGCTCCTATCCTTCATTTTTGTATATTCCTCATGGCCTACCACCTTCTACTTGTCCATGGACCATTGTGCCTAAAGAGACTTATCTTTCTTCTTCTCTTGCATGCCTGAATCCTTCTATTTCTTGTGCTTCTATTTATGATGTTCTCATTACTTCTCATAATGTGTTACAATATGATTTTATTCATGATGCATGTATTACCACTCTTGATGTTTCTAAAGATAATATACTAAATAAATATTCTAAATAAGATGTGCATGTTTCTTTTTGTCCTCCTTTGATTGAGCTTGTTGATAAATGTGTGCAAACCTCCCTTCCTATTGGCACTCCTTCCATTATTACTACCAAAGATGACTTCTAGCCTAATACTATCCCCGCGGCTACTTACAATGGAAAAATAAAACACCTTAATGAGCCTCTCAATGTGTATGTCATCCCTCCCCAAGAATTTCTTTCTCTTGTGCATGTTGTTGGTGATTTTAAAAATAAACTCCATACTTGTACTCTTGAAAGTAGGGCCTACCATGCTAGTATTGATAATAATTCCCTTCATGGAAATACCATTCCTAAGAATATTGATAATTTAGCCTTTTCTAAGGGTTTTACTATTCCTACTTTTTCACTTTTTGATGGAACATGAAATCCTTATTTGCATCTTAAGGATTTTATATTAGCTATGGCTTCATTCTCTAATATTTGATTTTTACTCAAATATTTTCCTTGTAGTCTTATTGATATTTCTTCTCATTGCTTTCATCATTTACTCGGTGGATCTATTAGTACTTATCTAGATATGGATAGGAATTTATTAGATGCTTTATTTCTAATGGTCCAAAAGTTACATTTGAGTGTTTACCTTCTTTGCATCAAGGAAAGAATGAACCAATTTAGGATTATATGTTATGTTGTAAGTCTTACATGCATCATTTACTTTTTCAGACTATTGATATAGAAATACAATATATCTTTTGTTGTGGATTAATTCATCCTTTGAAATAAAGTTTCTATATGATAAATGTGAATCTTTTACTCTTCTTTTCTTCAAAGTTATAACATTAGAAAAAGAATTGCTTAACAATCATACTGTTGTACACACTTCTAGTTCTTCTACTCCTACCCCACCTAGTGATTATTCCATCCCTACTCCACATACCACTTCTTATTCTCTTCCACCCATTACATCACCTTCACAATCACCATCTCCTCCTAAATATACTTCTGCATGTTCTCCACCCTTGCATAGGCCTCCACCTCATTTCACTCCATCTCCTCAGCATCAACCATTATACTTTTCAATTATTCTAGGCCACATGATGTTTTACACACCTTGCTTGATGAGAGGTTGATTCATTTACCTTCTAATGAGCATCATCCTCCTCATTGGTTATGACACAATCATAACCAACCATTATGTAATTTTCATAGGATTAATGGTCATCTTGACAATGATTTCTATGCTCTTCATGATCATCTATAATTGCTTGAGGACAGAGGTGTCATTTCCTATCGCGCACGTCCATGCTAATAGATCTCATTCCCTCATGCCGCGACATTGCACACTGGCTATTGTGACTTTGACTACCTCTCTTCCTCCTTAGGTTATCTTGTCTCCTTCTATGACTATGTATGAGCTATCTACCCCACTTCTTGTTCAACCTCCCAAGTGGGTCTTGAAGGAGAATCACTCGTCAATAATAGGTCTACATCATTCTAGTAATGTTGTGATCACTTCAGGTTTACATTATGACACCTATACTTGGGATATCACATCCATCGAGTCACTTTTGCATAGTCATCACCTTTTCTCTCATCATAGGACATATGTTCATTTCATATTATATGCTTTCATGCTTATCCTATACTAGTATGATTATTAACACATGATCAATTACTTATTACCTATCTTTATCAAAGTGTCAATCCATATTCAACATACATGCCTATCTATATTGTTTTATCTATCCAACATCACATCATTTTACCATCTATGCTATTATTGTCATCACTCATCAAAACATAAAAATGTATCACATAAGCAAACAAAATTGACATAACTAAAGATTACATCGACAAAACAATCATATATAATATATATATATACCTATAAAATATTTTATATCAAAATATTACAACAATATAGGGTTTAAGCCCTCTGTATACACCATACATCCTACTCACTAATGGAGGCTATAACTTCTCTAGAAATTGATGCACCCCCACTCATTCTACAACATTGAGCTCGTGACTGTTGCTCCTCTAATCTCACATGTAAGTTTGCTTTCTTAGCCGCGACCTATACATATCGACCCTAGAGCTCCACATATCTCTTAAACATACTTTGTGTGAGGCAACCTCCTCCAACTACCTCCTGCACACTGTGCTAACTCCATCCTCGCCTCATCTCGCTTAGACTACAACACAGTACATGTAGAGGATTGCCATGACCACTGATCAAACAAATAGGCATGCTTGCCAAGAATATGATCAACCCTCCACCCAACATACCCCTTCCACTAGATACATATAGGGGCACGTTGTGCACGTCAACGTACATATCGATGTATCTATGATCAATCACCAATACTCATCACCTGCAATCATATAATCTTTATTAGTACACAATCCCACAAATACCAAAATCACATCTATATAATCATGAATCTATTAAAATCAATTATACTTACGTTGTGCAATTGTCATCACTATCTCATCCTCAAGGGCAAGTATCTGCTCCCACTACCTCTCCACCCCTATTGGTTCACCTGGCTTCCCTTCAGCCACATCTACAACAACTAGATATAATAGCACCCATCGGTTTCTTTCCAATTACCATGTATAAGGTACACACCACATCATCAACTCTACTCACTATTATATCTAGAGCTCTCTCTGTGGCTCCAAGAAATTGTAACTGAGCTCTAGTGGCGCCAACCTACCTCATACTCTCCTCATTGCTCATTTTGATCTATACCATATATGGATCTGAGGGCACATCGTGTGAAAGGCCAAACTGTCTAGAAACTCGATCTCATTGAAATAACTTCATAACCCCTAGAAACGTGTCCTCTAACTACATTGTGTGTCAAATTCAATGCAGTTGTGTATCATCCTCTACCCACCCTCCGTAATCACTATACGGCCTCCAAATAATGGTTTTGGGCCCCATCCTATCTAACATCGACCTATAGGTTTTCGTATCAAACCATCAACTCCTCGGGCCCACCCATCAAGTTGCAAAGATCTTTGGCTGACCCTAATTTTCCATCGGCCCACTCAATGGTCACACTATAACAATGTGCTCATATGCCCACACATGTAATAAGGTATTAGCTCCTATACCACCCCCATGGTCCTCATGGGTAAACTAATATAAATCCTTGTATAAGTGTGCCAAAACACACTATCTCCACACATACTGAGTGCCATGCTCCTCAATAATCCAAAAAATATCATGCATCCTATAATAAATCAACACCTCACCTCCATCAAATGCCACACTCGATACCAATATCATTGCAATAAACTTATGAAATCACAAAACACTTGATCTAACTGTGTCATCCAATATGATCAATGACTCTGCACATGCCATGTGTACCCTAGAAAATAATGTCTCGCAGCCCTCTACTACCTATGTGTATATCTTGGGGTCATCTCTTGTACCCTCTCCCCCACAACTAGAAATCAAAGGATCCTATATACATCCTCAAATGTCACTATCATCTCTCTTATGGGAAACTAAAATGTGTAAGTTTCTACACACTATATCTCACATAATGTAGTCATCAGATGCATATTATGGGGTATCTTCATCAATCTAGCAATGTTTAGTAACCTAGCATGGTCCAAAACATCCCACTCATCCTCCAAGTCCAATGTCAACAATGTAGAAAAGTGCTTACCTCCACATAAATCCCTCGAGTGTATATCTCATTGCACAACAAAAACAAGATAGAAAATGCCGCATTAATACTCATAAAATGGCTAAAACTCAATATAAAAACTACCAAACACACTTGGACATGAGATCCCAACTCACTTGACACTAGCATACAGAATAGGGACATTAGCGTGAAGATCTGTAAGGTCCCCTCCAATGGACAGATCTGGCCCATTCGGCACTGTCTTTGATAGAAATGCCTAAAAATATCAAAATCGTAAAAATGTAAAAAGTGAAATAAAATTTCCTGTATTGTCCTAATATGATATTAAAAATTCATCACTTACCAATCATTTTATCATATGTGTCTAAACGGTCTCTATCACCCTCTCAAACCTAGTTGGGAGAGCCTACCTTTTGTTTACGTGGCATTTTTCTCACTCAAAGCTCAAATCACAACTCTCATATTTTCAAGTGAAGTACCTTTTGAATTTTCCACCTTACTATTTATAGAAAAATATCACAATTACAAACATTTATTATAATCACTATACTCTACTTTATGACAACTAATTTTTCATTATTATTTATTTCATATCTTTGACATTGTTTATCCATGTTCTGCTCCGTCTACATAACTGGAACCATATTTTTGATATCTTCCATACTGCACATTCCTTGGAATACCTATTTTATCTTAGCTCTGTGATACTCTCATATAACACTCAATCCTATATTACTCTTATATTGAATCTACATTACACTCCAAGGAGTTTTACCTTGTTTCTTTTGGCTCAAGGCTTGACGATTGGTCTCTTCCCTCTTCGCCAAAATAGGGAAAATATTTGGGGTATCCTATTACCCCTCATTTTATGATCTAATCAATTTTTCCAAAAATGATACACGATTATCATATATTCCAAAAAATCAAAGAAAAATATTCAAATCCTACTAAGGTTATGTTCTAAAGTGCAAATTTCTAATATATTCCAAGTAGTAACGAATATGCATTTTCAAATATTCTCACATCTTTCCCCTCAAATACCCCACTCTTGAGGAAAATCAATCCTTAAAATAAATTTTAAATATAATTAAGTTCAATAAAATACCATTTTCCAAATCACTACTAGAAGTTTTAAATTATATTCCAAGTATCAATTTTTCCTCCCAGATGACCTAACTAGGGAGCCAATCCAATCAAAATTTCCTCCTAGATGACCTAATTTGAAATGATAATTTTGAATTTAGATTGGGAATTAAAATAATAAATAACTATTTCTGAGGTATGTATTAAGGGAATCATCTCGTGATCCCTCGCCATCGTTGAAGAAATAACGCAAAAGTCTCATTGTTAATTTTCTTTATATTACAAAGGTCCATCATTGTGATTTTAAAATCTAAGTTGAATGAGAAACGTTTGAAAAATTTCTTGGCAAGGTCTGCAAATTTTTTGATTGATCCCTTTGGGAGATGTAAGATCCAATTCAAAGATTTCCCTCCTAAACTCTTAGGTGAGTTTTTATAATAAGTATTTTAAGTGTTCATGCCTCAAATCTGAGGTATTTTTTCTCCCATTTATAGGAGGAAAAAAATTATTTATTTTTGTTTTACATTATGAGGTTATTAATAGCTTATTTTTCATTTTCTGATAGTTTGGGTTGTTCTTCAATGTCTTCTTCTTCAAAATTGTTATGACAAAAAGGGTTGAATCTATCATACTCCTCATATACATTAGTTCTTTTTCTATGTGTAACCACCATTGTTTTAGAGGTAAATACCCGTGGTTTTTATAATAGTGATTATTTTTAGCTTCGTTTGATAAAATTGATGTGATCAAAATGTGTGTTTGAGATTAGAGATTCTTTTTATTGAATTGGATGTGATTTTACTTAATTTTTTTGGATAATGTGAATATTCAAAGCATAAGGTTTGATTTGATAGGATTAAATTTGTTGAAAGTTAATATTCGATTTGATTTAATTAATACCTGAATAAAATGAATATTCAATGTACACGAGATTTTGATTTGGGTTTTTGGTTTATGAATTGCTTAAAATTGAATAAAGTGAATATTCAATATATAAGACTCTTGATTGAGTTAAATTTGATTTATTTTACTTAATATGTGAATAAAGTGAATATTCAATGTATATGATTTTTGGTTTAATAATACAAGTATTTAAGATAAAATATGTAAATGTCAATAGGAATTGTTTTTTATTTGAGTTGAATAAATTGAATATTCAATGGTATATGGGGTTTGAATTTGAGAAAAATTGTACTTAATTGAATGTCCAAAGGGATAAAGTTTATTATTTTTTGGAGTTTCATAGAACACAAGTTCTAAACCAAAGTTTTATAATAGAAATTTGATAGAACCTTCTTTGTTTACAAAAAACAAGCAACAAGTTCTGTAGAATGTTTTAGCTTTAAAGAGGTAAAATCTTATGCATCTTTTTTGTTAGAAATATAATATTAAATGCATCATAATATTTAGTTTATAGTTAAATAATATAGAATACTTTATATTCTTATTATTTAAATATAAAATTTATATTATGTTTGTTAGTTATTAATTAACTAACTATTTATTAAATCAGGTGTGTCCGTCACTTAATATGGACACAACCCTTTGGGTTATTTAAATATGGTTTTAGGTTATATTCAAAATTACTTGGTAGAAGTGAGGGAGGAGTTACTGCACTGGGTTATAAAATAAATTAAATGTAATCCTAACGTAACCTAATGACATGATTAAGAATTTTCAATTGCGTGTAAAAACTCATGTTCAAGAATTACTAGGTCGTGAAAATTAAGGTAAGGGTTATAAATTTATGTGAAATATTTTATTACATTTCTATAGTTTTAAAAATGTGCAGGCTAGGGGAAAGTTAAAAATACAAAGTAAATGGAGGAGACAAGGTTCCCTAAAAATGGGGTTTCTTTTTTTCATTGGAAGCCTAAAAAAATATTGTCTCCTCTGTAAATTTCAAGATTAAAATTCATGTGGAATTTTATTTCTCTTACTGGTAAATGTTATCTAAAATTCTTATCCATGTGGGGGGCCTTAATATGGGTCTCCTTTTTTATTTTATTATATATTTACTATAGTGTAATAAAAACTATATAAAGAAAACCTTATTTTATAAGGTCTATATAACACTTCCATTATTTTTATGTTAAATCTATAGCCTAAAAATAGAGTAATAAAATACTATAGTTTATAAATTCCTATAGTTTATATTTATTATTTAAAAAAAAAAATAAACTATATTTCAAAAAATAAAAAAAAATAACACATATATATTATAATTTATATTTAAGCTATACTATATATTATATATAATTTAAAAGCTATGTTTAAAACTTTCATTTATTCATTGTTGTCAAATGCCATATGTGGATTAAATGTTTAAAATCTTATGCTAGCTTAACCACTTGTTATAACCCAACATATATGCGGGCACTTTGATAATGTGCATAGATTAATTAAATTAGGTTGGCTGCCCTTTAGCTTAAAGACATTTAACCATACCTTTAAAACTACTTTTATCAGGCATATTGTATAAGTTTTTTAAATAATGCTACATATTCCTTGTTTTTTCACCTTGTCCTTTAACACATAATATGGAGTGGCAAACCTACTTTAACTTAGCATTTTACTCGACTATGGCAAATGTCACGCATATCTTTAGAATTTTACTTGACTATGGTAAATGCCACGCATATCATTTTTTGGACCGGTTAACGGTTATAATTGATGTCACATCGGTAGAGTTCTCCCCGAGCTATTCACAAAAGCCATGTATATGTGGTGGTAATGTGAATACATCATATAACTTGGCCGTTGTATAACTCATAAGCCGAGAAATGCATTTATGCCACGTTGAACATTGGTGGAGAAATAAACCCAATGCTAGAACTCGCCCAATGCTAAAACCTCCCCGAGTTGTGTGAAGTAGCTCGTCTTGCAATGTGAATAAGGAACTCACCGAGCTGGCTCAGTTGCAAGCAATATTACAATACAACTCAAAATGTGGTTCGGTTTAAATTGCAAAATGAAATGTGATTAATATGATAAATTGGCATGTTGGTATAAGTGGTTCGAAGTGAATAATGTGTTGGTTTAACATTGAAATGGAATATAAACTTGTCGAGTTGGTTAGACTAAATTAACAGAATTGATAGAAATTCCAACATATAAAGGAGTAAGAGCTCTAAATTTTTATATGCAATTGTTTTTAATTAATTTTCAATTTAATATAATTCTTTTTTAAGTTTTTAAATTATGGAAAATTTAAATTAATCAATTTAATTAGGTAGATTGTTTATTTTCGAATGTTGATTTTGCGATACGGTGATTAAATTGTTGTTGTCGTTTGTATAGAAAACTAAAAAAATGATATCTATTTCAATTTATTTTTTATACTAATACATTTGTGTATAGATTATCTAATCAACAGTATCTCCCTTTTTAGCGTAAAATGATCAATGTTTGATTGAGAGGATTAAAATATCACTGGGGGACTTCTATTAAACTTTAATTTTAATCCTTGTTTATTATTTATTTATATTTACGCAAAAATTGGGTCTAAGCAATTTTCAATTGATAAATTTCAGATGTTGAATGGAAATAATTGCAACATTTGTAAGATTTAATTGAAAGCAGAATTCATGGCTTGCAAATTATGGGCAATTGTTAATGGAACTGAAAGGGCTCCCACCGGAAGACAAGCAACTGTGGACAATGTCGTTGCATATGAACATAAACTACAAGAGGCGATGTCCATTATTTTGCGAAGCACACATGATGATATTATACTTCATATTGGAAACCAAGAGAGTCTAAATGAGGCTTGGGCTCAATTGGAATCAATGAACGAAGGTACGTGCTTTTTGAAAATTATTAAATTAATTTTAGAGCTTATGACAAATCCCATGAAGGGAGAAGAAAAAGTGATAAATTATTTAGCAAAATAAAGAATATTAAGTCAAATTTAGATGGATGTGGAAGTAATTTGATTTAGGATAAATTGTTTTATTTACACACAAGACAACATAGCAAAATATAGGATAATGTTTTTTGACTTGTCGGAAACATAACTTGTCATAACAGGTTGTCACAATGGCTACAACTAGCTCCTTGATCAACTTGACACAACGATGACCATAAGGGAAGCAAGGAAACACTCAACACCCATCAAGGACAGTTCACTTTTCCTTTTAGACAAGACACAACAAAACGAGCCAACCTGTAATACCTAGTTACAGTTCAGGACACTCCACGGAAAAATTCTTTAAGTTTATGCATTCACTAATACAGTCTTTCAAGACTTGACTTTGCATTCTAGAAGATTCATGTTATGATTCATACAATTCTTCTTATAGGGCTAGGTTTCTTTTCTTTTATACTATTGAGTAACTATCTTAAGATCATCTCTAATATGATGATTTACTCGTTTAATTCGTTTACAAATCAAGGAGGTAATCAATTCCACAAGGCTATCTATCTGAACCCACACTACTGAAACTTGTTTCATAGCTCCATTGCATAAGGAGGCAAGTGTAAGCTCAAAAGAAGTGGAGTATCATTTAGGTTCAGAATTACTAATCTTCTTTGTTCAAGGATTAAAATTTTATCATAACTTAAGAAAAGGGTTACAAATTACTATGGCAACAGTTAGAGAGAGAAGGTCAATTTATTTCATCATCATGATCTCTGTAGTTATTAACCGGTCTTTTAATGAGACTTAAGGGTTCAACTGAATTTGGGTAAAAACTCCATTTATCATTCTCTTGATTAAGTTCGCTAAAGGATGCACAAGGGGTTCCCAAAATGGAAGTATTAGACTTAAAGTGTTCTTGTTCAAACTCCCCTACTAACTAAGACATAACTATAACCCCAAAACCAACAATGATTTTACTTTTTCTTATAATACTTATCATTTCACAACCAAGACAATAAAGTTTAATTCGTAGCTTAAGGTTAGCGAGGGTAGATTATTTTACACCAGTAGATAACCACTTTCTTTCCAATTAAAGACTCTTAATTTTATGAACCAAGAACAACTTCATTATTATCTTCTTTATTTATTCATCTATGTATTCGTCTTATTTTATTTTTGATTATCTTTAGAAAAAGGATTTTCAACCCACAAAAATATGCCTAGAATAACATTGATACCAATACCATGGAGGGTTACTAAACAAGAAATTTTTATGACCCGAAAGAAGAAATTACCGTTATTTAACGAGAACACAAACACACGATTATAACATTTCCATTCAACATGACACATGAAACAAAGGAGTCAAGAGATCAGATTTCACTTTGGTTAAGAACAAGAAGGTAACAAAATAGGTCAAGCCATGCTACAACATTGTCATGATTGTAATTGATATTACCAAAAGAATACTCATAACAAGGTCAAGATTGAATATTATTTCTCACAAAGGTAATTACAAGTTTAACTACAAAAGAACAAGACAACTTTATTTCACAATTACCAAACAATCCAAGGAAAGAGGCCTTCCAAACTCCATTACAAGCACCATTACAAGAATTACAACACATTTGACTTTCGTACAAGGAACCACATAAAACAACTCGATGAGACCTTCACAAATCTTTCCTTTATCAACATGCACAAGCCATCTGAACAAGTATTAACTCGAGTCAGTTCACGAGAACTGAGCATGTTAATACTACCCATTGCAACAGTAAGCTAACATTTAACAATATCATGAAAGGAATGTTCTAATTCGAGAATGGATCAAAGCACAACCCACTAATCAAAATTCTTCACACGAGAAAGAGATTTATACCAGCCAACAAGGAGGAAGCCAAAAATTCAAGTACGAACGATATCTCAATAGTCAAGGCAAGGCCTTATAGGTTAGAAAACACAAGGTCAATAGTATTGGGATTTCAATCATGTAATCCTATGGATCACGTGATTGAAATATAATACTCAATTCATCTCTCAAAGAAAACTTGAGGTGTCAAAACGTACTAGCTACGACCATAGATGTGAAACAAAACAAAGTTATTCAACCTTCTAGGAGGGGGGGGGGGTTCATGGCAATATGGTTTCATCTGCCCTCTAAAAAAAATAACTATAGTTTCAGTTTTAATCAAGGAGTTTACCACTTCCTCCTTACAGGATCTCTTAAAAGTAGTACTTGTTAACATAATCAAATATGCTCTTCAAAAGCATACAAATGAGACACGAAAGGGCCATTATTCTACCCAAGAAAACCTCATCATAATTGTCATTTCTCGAAATAATATAAAGGAAGGGTAACTCCAAAAGTCATTAATAATTTTTACAAATTTCTGACAATATCATATATATTTGAAAATTGATTTCCTTAAACGAAGTCACAAAATGAGACATTTAGTAACCAAGTTTGAAGCCTAAGATATTCGAGTTCGAAAAGAAGGGTTCGATACACTGTATGCAATACACCATCGATACCCCAGATATATTTTTCCTTCAATAATAATAAAATGGAGATACAACACATTGTTCGTAAAGTTAGACAAGGTCACATTGTCACAAGTAACATTTACTTCCAAATCAAAATAACATATAGTTCAAGAATACTAACGGTAATGTCAACTACCATAAACATATCGAAGTCAACCATGTAATTTACAAATTACCAAACTGACAGATTCCACTAGCGTTGGTGAATTGATACCCCAAATAATATACACAGTGTGTGGGTCAATACGCAACCCTGAGGGTTTTTCCCAGTGTTATTCCACAAATCAATGCCTCCACATAAGAGAAATTTGCTAGAACTCATCTCAAACATAGATTAAATTTGAATAAATCAAGTAGTAACTTTTATTTTGAGCATTGTATCAGGATCTCAAATACGGGGCTGCTCGATGAGTAGAAGGTAAATAACATAAACCTTTTTCTCTAAAACCAAAGTGAGGAAAATGTCTTTTCCTAATGTCAATATTCATTTCTTCTGAATATTAAAAAGAACATAGACACTCATATATAGATAGGGTTATCAATTTAATAAAACCATAAAACCCCAGAAGAAGGGTTGATTTATTATCCATAAAACTGTTGAGCTCAACTAATCCAGCCTAACAATAAGCCTTCATTACATACACGCGCATAGTTACACAAATGAACAATACCCAACACAATCTTACCCACATGCAGAGTGCAAATCCAGCCACAAAATCCCAAATATATTTATTGCAGAATATGATTTATGCAAATACCAAAAGAAATAAGCTATCAGGAGAGGAAGAGAACAGTCTATGCCCAGATTTTGTTTTAAAAAAAACCAAGCAACAAAACCCAACAATATTTCTTTTCTTACAATTTGGTTTGATTTACATAATAATGCAGAAGCCCATTTTTACAAATATGAAATAGAATAAGCCATTAAAAGGGGAAAGAGAGCAATTCATGCAAAACTAACGAATTTAGAAGGAGATATACAAAGGGATAACCAGCACACTTAGGCAGTAATTAAACCACCACGAAATCCTTTTCTAGGCATCATTTCAGGAAGGAAGAACATTCATTTCAAGATACTAAAAATAAGGTAGCAAAGTATTGTAAAGTGTAGATTTAACATGCCCGAAATGCATTCTTCAGATTCACCCAGCCTGTAATTTCTCCTTCATCAGCACATGTTGCTTCCCCACAAGGCACTACATCTCTGCAAGGGGTTTCTAGTCCAACAAAACACACAACCAGCGACCATGGGAAGAGCAGGTCACAAAACTGCAAATTAAAATGTATGCGACCAATAAGGGAATGGAAGTTTCTTCCCCCAAATGCATCCCAAAAGAAAAAAAGTGCCAGGAAGACCACTACCAATACACATTGAAAGAATTAAAGGAGGTCAGAAATTCCAACCACTTCTAGTTAATACATAAATTTTTAAAAGTGAGGCAACAAAGAAAGTGGCGCCCAAAAGAGGTAAAAGACATTAGGAGAAGGCCACACAAATCAATGACCAGGACACTGCTAAGATGGTGAGGGGTGGTAGGTGGAAGGAAATTAAGTTTTTTCATTAATTCATGGCCCCCATCAAAGCATGCGCCACCACATACCTTCCTTTACTTCCACGCAAAACACTACTTTTAAGCTTTTATATATATATATATATATATATATATATATATATATATAAAGAATTCTATTTGAAATTTTAACAAATGTTACTACAAAACTGAAAAAAAATCAACCCACAATGATCATAAATAAATATGATGGTCCTCACAAGGCGTTACAAAATTCTGCCAGAAAAGGTAAATGCATTAGCAACAGAAACAAGGTGGTATAACGGAAGGAAAGGAGTCGAATTTACTTCAAATGGGGATCACAAGCACAAACGGATATGAGGTATGCCTTGGATCACTGAAATTGATCCAAGGCATGACCTTCTACACAACAACAACAAGGAATGAGGTACGAGTAACGAAGTTGGTTACTACGGTAACTTTCTTATAGCGCCAAAATCTGCACCTACACTAATTACTTGGATTCGTAAGGTGAGCTTAAAAATTCAACAATAGGGTACAAAATGACAAGGCATTGCTGGCAATGGGATTCCATGGCAAGGAAAGGAGTCTACACTGAACGGTGCATTACAAATTATTTCTAAATAAAAAGTATATTTTCTAAACTATTGAAAAAAGGAGGTTTTTGTTTGTTTCCATCATTAACTCAGCCGAGTTAGTAAAAATAAACTAGAAATAACTACAACTGAAAACATACACAAAATGGATTATGTGTATTTTCAAATTTTGCTTCATTTTCTGATAGTTTATTAAAAAATAGAACTGTGTTCATTTTTTTGCATGAAAAACTGATCATTTATAACATATATATAAGCTTATAGAATGTATTGAAAGGTGCTTACATGTCATCTTTTGAAGCAAGCTCTATGAGAAATATCCACAGTTAGTGGATTATGTTTTCAGTGAATACTATGATTATTCTTGGTTAACTTGATTATCTGATATGTTATCAACTCTTATCTCATTTGTAAAAAGCTTACAATAAAGATATATGTGTTTTTTTATAAAACATTTCTTAAAATATTTTACACACATAAAAACAACAGTAAAATTACCATGCTAATTTTTTTTGACTTACATTACTCACTACACAACGCCATAAGGAATCCAAGTAAGGAAACTCCATACCACATACAACAGTTACATAAGCCATCGACCCACATAGACACTTGACAACACCATATACATGTTGATGCCACACCTTCCCCAATGAACGAATGCTAGTAATATCTCAACCAAAATCAAAGGGACTCAAGGATTGGAACCCCCAAACACATCATTTCCATGATTACATCTTAGTTATGATTAACATTCCAGGAACATTTTTATACAAGGATGATTTTATCAATTTTTCACATACATATTCTGTAATTCATTTCACATTCAACTTATTGTTTGACCATTTAAGTTTTCTCTTTATCCCTTATGAAAATATCCATAACTTACATAATTAAACTCCATATTTCCAATTACCTACAAAGTTCCTAATTCTCTCGTTCTTATGCTAGAGGTTTGTTTTCTCAAAATATGTTTAGCTAATTTTTAAATTTTACCCTCATTGTGCAAGGGGACCAACCAGAAGTTGTCGAGGGAAGAAATAATACACATCAAAATAGGTGAAGGTTCAAGTTCCGTGTTCTTATAAAAATCCTTCCATTCAAATAACATTTGCTTTTGTACTATGGTTGTTTTAGTATCAATCTTAGTTTGATTCAGTTTAGGATTTACAAGACATATTTTTAGTTTATCTTATTTTTAGTGGACTCTAAAATGGCTCAAAGGCCTAGTCCCACCAAGAATCAATTTGTATCCATTATTAACAAATTTCTATGCTTAAATCATCCATAAGGACTTCAAGTGAACTTTTGTTCCTAAACCATTATCACACCAACTATTGTTTCTCATTTCATTTACAATGTTTGCTAGGTCCTTTTTTATTTGGGTGTCACTTTATAACATAAAAAGTTACGAAAGTATTTATTTACCATATTGAATAAGTATATAATTGGAAGCATTATAACTACACATGAATTCCAATTTAATCTCCTAATCAACTGAGGTTTGGTTTAATTCCAACTACACCTAATGATCAATGCATCAACTATATACGAGTTTAAGGCAAGAGGACGCATTTACACTAAACCACCTTCAAGAAAATACCAAGGTAATATGTTGGTAGAAACCAAGGTAACACATTTAACTGGGAGGGACTAAGGAGTTCATTTACAAGAGTTTAAGACCTAGAACAACTATTTCACGATCTCCATTTATGTCATCAAGATCCAACAGGGATTCCATTCGCTGATGAAGAAATTTAATTATAAATCTATCTTCGGAAGACAAGGTAGTCCACTAGGATACAAAGGAAGAGTTAGCTCTACTTACTCCAGATAAAGTTTGAATGTGTCGCTCCTATCTATCAGGTCTATGACGATGTCACTAAACATACCGCCTAAGACGATATACCCATTCTTCGGCTCTTATTTACCTAAACTGAGAGGTTCCATCAAGTGTAAAGTTTAATATAATTCTACGGTTTTAATCTCTTCTATGGTAAAAAGGATAACACATGAAGACATGTTATGCAAAGATCTTATATTAGGGTTGAGTTTTTCGATTAAATCTCTTTATTACATTTACAAGGTAAGAATACAAGACAATAATTAATCAATTGTTTATTAAACACTGAAAAATCACTACAATATATTAACTTTAAATTCATTTACCATATTTATATCAAAGCTCTTTACCATATGTCCTATGAATCAAATTGAAACTATGATTAAATACACATTTCCTAGATGTCCCTTACAAACTAACATCTCATACATATTAGCAAATTTCAAATATAAATTTTCTGTAACATGAGACTACATTATACATATATTCATTTTACAATGAACTATATAAATTACAATGATAAATAATTAATTACACATCACCTTTTTGCCATCATTCTTGCATCCTGCAAAACCATGTGAGGATGAAATCAATGATAAATCATGAGCATGACATCCACCCTAATCTAACATAATTAACATTGTTCAGTTTCTCATTTACATATAATAATAATTACAATTTTCATTTGAAATAAAAGGTTTAGAGACATGTATTCATTTCATTTCATTTCACTTCATTTCGTAACCAAGGAGAGAGAAAGAGAAAGGAAGAGAGAGAAACACCATTTTGTCAAAAGTTCTATTTCACACAACAAGTTACACTATAGAGTTTTCAAACAGTTATTTACATGTGTTAAAAGTTTCCATGGTGGTTTGGTAACCCAACGAGGGTCCCACAACTTTATATTTTTATATTTTTTTGCTAGCTACAAAAACATTCAAATAGGGCTCAACGGCTAAAGAACCACTCTCAAACATTGTCTTTCGATGAGAAAACACACCACTGTTAAATTTCTACGTGTCCACTTATATTTCAAGAGTTCATAGCAACTGACATAATTTGGAACTCCGAAACAATTTGCGTTTGGAGGCTAGTTTTCTTGGGCCATCGATCATAATTGACCTAGTTGCAATTGAATAAAAGTTAGCTCTAGGCCTCAGAAAAAAACGTCCCAAACTGACTCCCACTAGATGAAAATGAAGTGAGAAACATCCTACGAGTTCCTCTATATATATAGAATTCACCAGAGTTGACAGGACTGAGAATTAGCAAACGGTTATCAAATTGCAACATGTTTTCAAGAGCCACCGATCATAATTGGTCTAGTTTGATCTAGTCAAAGTGTGACCAGAGGCCTACAAAATGCCATTGCAAAACTATCCAGAAAAGTGTTTTTCCCTAAACTTAAATTTCTATGTAATTTTCTAGTAAAAACACTAGAGGTTTGAGAAGATGGAAAATAATTTCTCTATCCGGGTTTCAAATGGCGGTTCAAAACGAAAGCCAACTTTCTAGAATTAACAACTTCCCACCACTACAAAAAATTGTAACATGGCTCCTATAAGGATGTGAAAATGATCACAAATTTTCATTCGGGGTCAATCCAAGGATTGAAGTGACACCTCACATAAAAAGGTATGTGAAGGAAGCTTAACCTCCCTTTTCTATAATTACGAAGGTTATTTTGCGAGTCCCCAGTAACTGCAGTTTATCTAATTAAACCAGGAGATGGTCAACATATTTACCGGGAAGTCAACCTCAACTTGTCGATAAAACAATATTGTAGTGATCTAGTTTGGTCAGGTAGTTTTTCTGAATCACCTTAAAATGAGGGTTGAAGTTCATGGTTGACCAAAAAATGGTTTTTTTTATTGTGTGAGTTACGATATGAAATTTTATTTATTTTTTGTAACAAGTAATTATAGAACAATTAAATATATGATAATCCTAAGCTCTTAAAATTATATTTCGTTGAAAAAGAAAAACTAAAGTATGATAATTATGAAAGATAAGGATACAGGAACCATGCCTGGAGAAATGAAGCTGGTCAAAAATGAGGAACTCATTTCTACATCATAGCTACGCATTTAGTCAAACAATTTTATGCATTTTGAAAGCTTATCCATCTTAATTCACATATTGCTCCATGTACCTTTGATCCATGGTTGAGGAAAGATGATCCTTGTGGAGGGCAGTGTGGAGGTCCAAGAGCACTTGCATGTAGTTGTGTGTCGGATAGACTGATCGGTGTGGTGAATAGGAAAAATGGTGCATGGAGAAGCATATACCAAGAAAAGAGAGGACTATTAAGAAGCCAAAAGTGTGAGCCAAATAGGATTGTGTCGAATGGAGCTCAATTTAATTTTCAATGCTTCAATGATAATCTTGCAACAACAATGCACATTTCCACTACTTCAATTATAAATAAACAATGTTCAAGCCAATGCCAAGGATGGAGTGGATCTTCTTGGGTTCCACATAGGCCAAATAACAGGTGCAGGATAGTTAGAGGCATAGTGTATGCCGTTACAAAATGCCAACACAGTGAGTAGATAGCATATTTCGTACAGTTGTAGTTAAATAACTATGCACATTTTCAACAATTCAAATTATAATCATACAACTCCAATGTCAATGTGTGGAGGAGATCCATTTGAAGGCATTATTGGGCATGTAGACGAACCAAGAGAAACGTAACAAATTGACCTAGGGTGTTAGCATTCAATCCCCTGATCCCTACCCCTGACCCAACATCAAAATTAAATCCCATGCCACTGCCACTGCCATTATTATTGTCCCTACCCATTTGGTCTTCTCTGAAAATCACCATATGTAAAAAAAGGAAAACTCCTACCAGGACCATCCACTTCCCTTCTGTGGTCATTAAACTCATTGAGGAGGTTTGACACAGGCTGTATTAACTGAGTAGATGAGTGCATCCTCTCTCCACCCTCCTCACCTGATGAGGCCTCCAATAGATGATCCCTATTCTAGTACTATTTCCTCTAAAAATATGCTTATCACAAGTAGGAAAATCAATGACGCCTCCTTTTGATTCAATCTGATGATACGATTGCATACAAATCCACCGGAGCACTTGCAATACTAGAAAGGATTAAATTCCTATATCTCTTATGCTTTATTGGATATCCTTTCCCTATTGTTGAAGCTCCACGTGGGCTCTTTGTAGAGACAAGGTGTGCAGTGCCCCCAAACGAACCCTCTCTATAATACAAAGAACGGAAGTCCAAATGGTTCCGCATAGAGGAAGAGTGAAAGAGACAAATCATGTAAGACATAAGTGGGATATCAGAACAAATCAAAACTTTTAATGTCTTAATATGTTCTTTTTTTTCTTCTTGGTTTTTTTTCTACAACAATTAATACAGTGACATGAAATAGCTTGTAGTTCCCACGCTATCTCCAAAAAGTGTAGTTTTTCACTAAATCTCTTAACTTGACATGGTTGGGGAGGATGCGTTTCATGGGGGGAAGGATCTGACAGGGTGTCCTATACACCTACAACCCTGCAATGTTATTATAACATCTTCAGAACTCTTAGAATTGTTCATTCTCCCTTATGCCTCCTCCAACATGCATCCTTTCTAAATTCTCAACCACATTTTTTTTTACTTCTTCACCAACCTCAATTATTTCACGTCTACTACCATTTCTCCAATTTAATTTTATTTAAGTTTAATATTTACTTCATTTGATGAGATAGGCACTACATGTGTTCAATTTTTTTGGTACAGGAACAATTACTTGAAACAAAAAAAATCAACCAACAGTCTCCATTTCTTCTATTAAGGTAGAGAAGTACAATGGAAGCAACAAAGAAGCCATTTACATGAAGCAACTGTTGGAAGAGATACACATGGAAGCTAAAAATGTATTCCTCTTCTATGTGGTGGTTAGAATTGTATTACTCTTATTGACGAATCTAGTACAACATCAAAGAATGAAGCATGTTATCCGAGATAAGGATCTCTTCAGTGATAAAGATCTCCAGCTCTGCAAGACTAAATATTATATTACAAATATGTTTACGAGCCATTATGCGCTGTAAAATACTGCAAGTGTGTGCAATGCTTAACCTTTCAGAGTTTCCATTGAGGTGGAGTGTGCATGAAATGTCACCTCCTAATGGTCGGCCGGTTGATTGACTCCTTCTCCTCTATACTTGTACTTTGGTTTAAAAGCATTGTAAAATATCTTATATAATCTAAAGTAAACTGATAGAGTTTACTGGAAAAATATAGTCCAGTGTGCATCTATTTGTAAAGGGGGTCCTTGTGTTATAAAGGGCTCCTAGAGATGTGGTATAAGAATATTTCCATGAGAAACGGTGAGATGTAGTCTCACAAATCATGCTTAGCCTAAATCATATGTCTGATTTATGGATTCCAAATCCTTTTGTACCAAAAGATAAGTTGAGCATGATGAAGGTGTTATAATTCCTTCAAAAGTACATGTGCTAGCCTAAACCTTTAGGGTTTATGGATTTGTAAATCATGTTGTACAAACATGTAATGTTGGCATATGGATCCCCACTTAATATTAAGGGGGAGTGTTAGAACTATAATATTAAGTGCATCATAATATTTAGTTTATAGTTAAATAATATAGAATATTTTATATTCTTATTATTTAAATATAAACTTTATATTAGGTTTGTTAGTTATTAATTAACTATCTATTAAATCGGGTGTTCCCTATCACTTAATATGGACATAACCCTTCGGGTTATTTAAATATAGTTTTAGGTCATATTCAAAATTACATGAATCATTTGGATTCCAGGTAAATATATGGAGTGACTAGGTTGTAAAATGTTTCTCTATAGTGGGCTATTCTTCTGTGGCTTTTTACCCATTTATGGGTTTTCTACGTTACATACGGTGTCACTGTGTAATTTTTTTTATGTTGTTATTTAATTTTATTATAGTGTGCACATTTATATTTCCACTTATTAATGTATGTTAACCTAACATTTAATTTAGTTGGTAAATATACCTTTTCACCCCTCGTCCTGACATTTTTATATATCCTAGTCATGATATACCAAATTTGTACAGTGAAATAAGTGGTATGGGGAGCCCTTAGAATATTGAAAGAGACTCACCAATTCATTACTAACTCGCTTAGAGGAGTGAATCATCATGTCTAATGCATATGATTTGTGAAAAAGTGATGTGGGAATAAGATCCTTATTACTCCCATAAGTTTTATAGGAATAATGACAAAGAATTTTTTGTTATAGTCCTATATTAGTCAATACTCACAGTAACCCCAATCATGAAAATCATTTCTTATAAGTGGGGGATAGAGGAGAGGTAGATACCGAATATTGTTCGAGACTATATTTCAATTGTAATGCAATGCAAAATGTGTTGGTGTGTGGTGGCAAAATCCACGTCACCAATGTAGTTTAAGTGGTGATGAAATCCACATCCAATACATATAAACAAAAATGTATGAGGTGTTTACAAATAAGGTTCCTTCCAACTTGACAAGGGTAAATGAAAAACAAAATTGACAAGCTTTAAAACAAAAGTGCATCTTTTTTTAGCAAGTTGTTTTTAGTAGTTTTCAATTTTCTTTGGCCAGAGAAAAGTGCATATACACAAGTTAGAAATTTGTTTCTTGACTTAGTAAGATGAATATCCTCTTAAGAAGAGTGGTCATGTATAAGAAATACTAGTAGTCCTTGCTATAAAACCAAGTGATTGTATATACTAAAAATAACTTCCACCATTTATGATTCTCAAGTTCACTCGAAGGCTTAAGAGAAGAGCATTGGAAGTTTGGTTATATAAAATTTAAACTAAAAAACAATTGATATCACTTTTGATTCTCAAGATCATTTAAAGGATACAAGGAAAGAACATACATGATAAAATTTATGAAAGTAAAATGCTATGATTAATAAAAACAGATGAATGAAAATAATCACTTTTGCTTTTGATTCTCTAGATCACTCGTAGGCACAAGAGAAGAGTATATGTGGGGTTGATTGAAAACAAAAGTGCTTATATACTTTATAAAATGAAAGTTAAAAATAAGCTTAAATGAAGTAAAAAAGTTAGAAAAATTATCAAGGAAATTGTGAGGTACTGTTATTTAATCTAAAATGACTGAAAACAGTAAGAAAAATTATATGAAAATAACAAGGAATGACTAGATTTTATTCTAGAAAACTATGTAAGTATGAAAATTTTACACAAAGAATAAATGTAGGTAATATTAACGTAAATGCACTTGACATGGAAATGTAGGTTAATGAAATACAAATGCACCTTGTTTAAATGCAGGTGCAATTTTGATGAATGCAAGCAAAATAAAAAACATTGAGACAAAATTACTACTACGGAAACACATATTTGAATCTATGTAGAGAAAATAACTAAAACAACAAGTTAAACATTAGTGAAAATAATCACATGCTATTGCAGCTAGTATAACAAAATTGTAGATAAGTGAAAACAAAAATAAATAAAGAAAACATAGACACAAACATGAAGACAATATAACATCCACTATCACGAAGGTGTAGGTAGATCATCCAGACGCAGATAGGCACATGGAAATGCACTTCACGAGAAAATTAGATGCATCTAACTCCACAAAAATTCAAAGCGGGGGATAGATGGGAGGTAGATATTGAATGTAGGTCTCAAGTGTAATGCAATGCAAAATTTGTTGGTGCATGGGGGTGAAATCCACGTCACCGATATAGTTTAATTGGTGATGAAATCCACATCCAATATGTGCAAATAAAAATGTATGAGATGCTAAAAAAAATGTTTCTTTCGAACTCGAAAAGTGTAAATGAAAAACGTAATTGACAAGTTTTAAAACAAAAGTGCACCTTGGTTTTTTTAGCAAGTTTTTTTAATTAATTTTTAATTTTTCTTTGGCCAAGGAAAAATTTATTGCACACAAGTTAGAAATTTGTTGCTTGATTTAGTAAGATGAAGATCCTCATAATTAAAGTGGTTAGGTGTATAAGAAATATTAGTAGTTCTTGCTACAAAATCAAGTGATTGGATACACTAAAAAACAACTTCCACCATTTCTGATTCTCAAGTTCACCCAAAGGTGTAAGAGAAGAGCATTGACAATTTGATTATATAAAATTTAAACTAAAAATTAATCGCTATCACTTTTGATTTTCAAGATTGTCTAAAGGATGGGAGGGAAGAGCATACACACTAGAAATTATGAAATTAAAATGATATGATTAATAAAAAAGTAGTACTTAAAATAATCACTACTGCTTGTGATTCTCCAAATCACCCATAGACACAAGAGAAGAACATATGTGGGGTTGATTGAAAACAAAAGTTCCTATATACTTTCAAAAATTAAAGTTAAAAATAAGCTTAAATGAAGTAAAAACATTAACAAAATGTTTAAGGAAATTGTGAGGTACTTTATTTAATCTAAAATGACTAAAAATAGTAAGAAAAATGCTACAAAAATAACAAGGAATGACTAAATTTTATTTTGGAAACAGTGCAAATATAAAAATTCTACACAAAGCTTAAATACAAGTAATATTAACGTAAACGCACTTACTTGACATGGAAATGTAGGTTGATGAAATGCAAATGCACCTTGTTTGAACACAAATGTAATGTTAATGAACGCATACACACTCTATAACAAAAAGACACACTTAATGTTGTCAAAAAACAAATCTAAATATGTGCACATAAATAAACTAAAACAACAGGTTAAACGCTAGTGTAGCTAATCACACGCTAGCACAACTAGTATAACAAAAACATAGATAAGTGAAAACAACATAAAACAAAACAAACATAGACACAAACATGAAGATTGTAGCATATCCACTATCACTCATGCGTAGGTTAGATCACACAGACGTAGGAAGGAACACGGAAATGCACTTCACGAGCAACATAGATGCATTTAACTCCACGAAAATTCAAGGTATTTGTAGCTGCACAAAAAAGTTAGGAAAAATGGCTAGAACTACTAGTTTTTTTCAAACTACTCACAAACCAGTGCACCAAATGGCATGTAAATTGCTCAGTAGCCTAAAAACACCTTAAAAAATATGAATATGAAGTTATAATGACAAAAAGTAAGTAATAATGTGTGGGGGTCCCATCGAGCATGCCAGATTGTATACAAGAGAAAACCAATGTAATGGAAGAAAATAAGTAAATAATTCAAAATAAATCCGTCCTTTGCATTTTCTTGTAACCTCAAAGGAGATGGCTGAAGCATGGAGTGAAGTACTAACCGTGTTGAATCTCCTTTTATGGATTTGTATGTGGATGCTCCAAATGTGACTCTGAATGGAAGAAACTTCGTGCTACGAGCAAGTGGATGAGTGATGAGCTTGATTATGAGCTTTTTGATCAAATGGAAATCCTAATGGCATATAAATTTGAGTGGTAATTGGATAAAGTAACACTGTAAATGCCTTAAGCTTCCAAAGATGATTTGTGAGGAGACGAGCCTCTTATTTATAGCTGAAGGAGAGGTCACGGATTGAGGATCAATATTTGACTGAGTTGTAGGTGAATGAATGCATTTTCTTGATTTGGCATGTTGATTTGGTCTGTTTAGTTGGATGAGTTTGAATAAGAATTTAAGAAGATTCAATTTCAAATAGTTGGATATTGAAATCTTCCATTTTATGTGCGATTTAGATTCCTCTTTTGTAGGGTTGTAGAACTTGAGTGAGTGAGTTAGTGAAGTGGAGATGAGTGGAAGGTAAGTGGAAATTTTATTTTTATTTTTATTTAATTAGATAATTTTAATTAGCTAAGGAGTGTGAGTGAATGTTTTATGTATGATAGAATTTATTAAATTGATTCTAGTGAGATGTGGGCGAGTATTGATTCAAATAGCAATGTGCAAAAGGTAGTATGTAATTTTAGGGTGTCTACACACCATTTGATAAAGAAGAAACCCAGAATTGACATTTCTTGCAAAACACTTAATACCTTGATATTCACTTGACAGTAAGGCATAACATCCTTAATCATTCTCTTTCGCTTCACCCCTTCTATCAGGATGAGAATTATGATTACCATATTTTTTATCTATAAACACATCTCCCATTTCTATTTTGTCCAATGATTTCACACAATGCTTAAAGACAATAAATGACATTATTTTAAATTGATAAATCATTACATGGATCTTTTACACATAATGACACTTATATCACAAGTCTTTTGAATCCTTCTTGCTTAACCCCAACTATGTGATCAGATATGGCCTTAAGTTTTAGACTCTGGAAAATAACATCAACTTATTTACCAACAAATACTAAAATTGTTTCAATAAAACCATTGATTTCATTTACCAACCGACTTCCAATATTTGTGCTTATTTCATAAACTAGAAAAACATTATCAACATTTTCTTTTTCCCACGGACAACATTTCTCAACAATATCAAACATAAAAGAATGGCCATCAACATGATGTGTTGTAGATATGTATCTCTTTCATCATAACTCATGATTTTCCCCTCAGTGACATCATCCAATTTGAGAAGATTCTCATTGATATTTTTTGATACAAGTTTGAGAGATCTATATGTAACCTAACCCTCTCCCATACTTGGAATATTAAAGATATCACGAGAAAAATTCTTCTCAAGATTCAAATTACCCTTATCATTTGAATGTATGGATTTCAAATAGGAATCATGGCATGTATCATATTGCAATTGATTACTCATCAGAGTGACACTATCATCTATATTTGAATATCCACATTTGTTATTACTTCACTTTCTTGATCCCCATCATTTAAAAATAAGAGAAACATAACATCCAGTAATGTTTCATTCACACTTTTCAACCCAATTGATACATCCACCTTGAACTGGTCTGATTAATTTGAAAGCCCTTCCTCTAGCCTTGCAAATAAAATATTTCTTTTGATATCAACTGCATCCCATTTATTGTTTCCCAGATCTATTATGCATTTCTCATGAACTATTCCGTCTTTATTATGTCCTCTCCCCCATCTTCAACGGGGTTCTTTGATAAGATGTTTCCTGGAGCAAATTTCTCATGCAGTAAAGTTATTGTCTCTATTCTTGTTATGTTAATCACTATGAGATTAGTTAGTTGCAACCCATATATCATATCTAATACTAGATTCATAGTCTCTATAATGAGTTTTTGAAATTGATCTTCATAGACATGAAAGTCTTTCTTCATCAGATTTAGGAAAACCTCTTTCTTTGTTGATCAAATATTCTTATGACATATGAACAATCCAACATTTATTACAATAAAAATATATAGAAGATACTATACACATACTCTATAAGTCAATATCAAACATATGTTTATGAGACAAATCTAACTCTATATAACATTGCATTGGTAAAAAATAGCCGCTATGCAACCTTTGTTTATTGTTTGAGGTTGATAAACTTTTATTAAATCTAAAGATACAAAATTCAATAATCGTAATTATTTTGATTGATATCATGATAACACAATCAACAATGCAAACCTTAGTTTTTTTTTCCCAAATTAAAGCCTTTGCAAGTAATCTTATGCTTTCAAAATCCAAACAACTTCATCAATATCTTTAAAATATTAATACTGTGTACAGCATTTATTTATTAATTAATCATACCATTTCATCATTCCAACAATTTAAATAATTATTGTACCAATAGCATTATGTCACTTCCGATCATGTTTGTGGGTAAGAATACCACTTGAAATTAATTAATTAAAACAAAAACCATCCACATGAAGGGGCTGACACCACCATTGATTGAATTAAGAGATAAATTGGAATAATATTACAATCTTAAAAAAAATTAAATTGACTCAAGTATACTGGAATGAATAAATGCTGTCTTCATCCATATGGTGAGTTGAATCACCAAAGATTTTCGTACATTTATAGAGAGTAATTAATGAAAGAAAAGGGACCAAGCAATCTTGGTCAAATTCCTTGGCTTTCAATGTTATTCAACTTTTTGCTGAATAATAGCAAGACCAACGAGGCAAAGAATAATATTGAACTGCACCACCCAACAAGATTCGTAGTCCTCTTTTATGTTAGATCCTTATAGAAGACACAGGTGATGGGCTTTGGGGATTTTCTCCAATGAAAAGAGCAGGTTCTAGCTTTGCTACACTATGAAACTTGGGGATGGAGTATTTCCTGTGAACCCCTGTCACCTTGCCTTCCCTTGCATTCTTATGGAATCTCACCATTAACTTGGAACATTCTCTGCATTGTAAGATCATGATACTAACAATGAGAGGTAGAAGTATAAAAGTTCTAGATACTTTATTGAAAAATGAAAATAATTATGAGAGGCAGAAATAGAAAAGTTCTTAGATACTTCATTAAAAAATGAAAATAATTCTTAACACTGGGTTGAAAATGGTTAATCAATTATTGGTGCACTAGATACCAATGAATACTTTAAAAACTCCCAAAGATTTGGATGTTATATTTCCACTTTAAAAAAAAAACAAAATAATGAACAACAAAAGATCAGTATATGGCTCACATAAGGTGGTCTTCAGTGTAAGTAGTGTGAAACACCATTGTCCTGTTCCAAAATGGGGCCCTTTGAAGGGCACAGTGACCAGTGTATACTGCTGCAGCTGCTACCATTGAAGGTGGGTACTTCAACATAACATACTCCACCAGGCACAGTTCCACAAGAAAATAAGACACCATCTCCAACTAAAATTTCAAAGAAAAACTCCATTAGTCCCAATTAAGTGAACAAGAAAATATCAATCTTGCTTTATTAAGATAAACAAGACTCACGTTTCGATCCGACCCAGCTGCCTTGAGAAATCTCTTCATGAAGACATAAGGAGTTGGAAGGGCAAGAGAAAATTGCAAGGTGTTGAGAATCGATTTCTCCTGCAATCAGGATCAATTTGCTATCACAATGAATTATGAGCCATCAATTGGCCATTTTATTTCTGCAATTTGAGAAAATGAAGGAATTCTCTGCATACCATTTGCAAAATTTCAGCCCTGGTGTAAGCATTGTCAGAAATGTAGATAAAATCTTCAACAGTAGGAATGGAGGTCTCCTCATATTTGCATGCAACAAACATGGCAGCAACTGCAACAAGCTGCAATGACTTTCTTACCACTGTTTTTCTTGAGAGATATCTATCAAAAATGTTGATTACCAGAAACAGGGTCTCGTGCATGAGCTTAAATTCCAAATGAATCTGAAAAAAAAAAAGATGAACAGATGGGTTTGGCACTTGAAACTTGAAAGAGAACACCATTTTCTACTAAAAAAATATACATGCTCCATTGAGATATGGAAAGGAGAGACCTTAATCAGCCAATCCACCAAAATTGATCTCATTTTTTCGTTTATGTCAGGTTGATGAGACATGTAGTCTGGAGAGACACAGCTAAGGACCTGTCATGAGTGTTAGGCTGTCAATTACTTGTAAACAAACATGAAAAGAACCAGAGATTGGCGTTGCTATCAAAACTACTAAAAAGCAACATTGTTTTTGCCAACAAGGCCGCCGTTCACTGGATTAAAATGTCCACCAGCCCAATTTCATCCTTTTTGGTATCTTTTGGGATTTGTATTCAGGTCAATTTTGGAGAATGAATATCCCTCAATCCTTCAAAAAAAACAATATTATGTTTGAAAAATGGCGATCCTTCACGCGCAAATGCCATGGGACCCACACTCTACACCAATGACAGAATTAATAAAAATCAGTATTTATTTATTCTGATTTTTTCATTGGTGCAGAGCGTGGATCCCATGGCATTTGTGCGTGTTAATTAGAGTTATCTTGAAAAAATGGCTATGCCTTTGCAGTGTAACCCCTCCAACCTAATTCCCTTTAATTCAGCGTAGAAAGAGGAATCACACCTCTGTTTCACGGTAGAAACTATAAATATCTTGTACATAGTCTGCAACGGCTAAGGGATTTCCCTTGTCTGCTTCATCAATATCAGGCACCGGATCTTCCTCTTCCTCTATTTCCATTTCACAGCATTCATCGTCATCCTGCCAAGAAAACATAATTTTTTTTAATGATATTGTAGAATGCTAAGCTCAATTAATCCATAAATCCTTCTCGATGTTAACATCTAAAACCTTTCTACACCTGAGGAAATTAGTGGGAAATTATAAGTTAACCAAAGAATGCACATACATTTGAATGACTTGCCAGAGGCTGTAATCCAGAAAAGGGATAAATTAAATTGGTAACAGACCTCTTCCTGATATGTTAAATCTATGATCTTGGATTCCCTCTCATTCTTCAGAAAACTTTCTTCAGGGTGAGTGATGATCTCTTGGTGGCATGGCACAGATTTCAATGCTGGGCAATTTTTCATAGCCACATAGGAATTTTCCAATTCATGCTTCACGTGATTTCCTTTCCTTACAGATGGGAGCATTGCATTTCTTTGCCTTGCTCCCAAGTTCATATGTTCCTCAACTTCCTTATTTGGTGGAGCAACCTGAATCATGCACAAGAAAACAGATGGATATGAATTTCTTGAATTTATCTTTTTCATATTCACCAATGTGTATGTTAAAATTACAAACCAAATTACTAGAGGGAAATGAAATCCTATGTGAGCACAAAGAAAAATGATCCATAGTAGTTATAGTAACATAAAGGAGGTATCAGTTTTCTGTGGAAAAACAGAATCATTTAGATGCAAGAAAATGGTCCACGTGGTGGTTTGCAATAGTATAAGGGGTAACAATCATTTGTAGTAAGGGGAGGAGGAAGTTTTCAATTTCAAAACAAGAAATAAGTGATCTAACCTGCACGACGGCCTGAGTTTTGGCCAAAGTGGCACCAAGCTTCCTGAAAATCAAGGTCAGATATACTGTATCAATTTTTAAAAATCTATAAAGATTTGATACTCCACATTCACATTAATTTATAGGAAATTCAATTCCATTTTACTTACAAAAAATGCAGCAACAATATTATGTCTAAGTGTAGATCATTTAATAGCAAAAACAAAAATAACTCGTTGGATTCTATGAGAAAATACGAAAAACATACTTTGTTGGTGCTACTCTCCCTTTGGTAATTGTACATTTTGCAGAGAGGGCACCAACAATGTTTCCAATGTCTTTCATGGCTCTACGATTTACTTTTTTCCCCTCCATAAATATATACTTCTATTTCCTGAAGGGGTTGGGATTGATTATAGACCTCAAGTAAATATCACTGTAATCGGATTGATTGATTGGGTGGTCAATGTTTCAAGCACCCAACATAGGTGGTGGATGAGCCACACCCGATAAACAGCAAAATCCAGCTAAACAGGAAGAAATTCCTTCATAAACGGTCAGATTCATCAAACTTTAGAAAATTCCAACCTAGATAGCTCGGAACCCACCTCAAAAATGTTGTTTAAAGTGAAAGGACTTCACTAATTATCCTGCAGAACAATATGGAGAAGATTTATTTTGAGCTTGAGAAAAGAGATCAACCTAAACAAAGAAGTCTTGCGGAGAAGGGTACAAAGCATGAAAACTTAGGCAGCAAACATTCAATTAACTGCTATAACCCCCAATGGCTATATATATTGGCGGGTAGGATGACATTAATTGAGATATCCTCCAACGGCTATAATGTTTTGCCGAATTAACGGTTACTCATTCTTGAACATTCTTTGGGTATCGGAATTATCAAACATCAAACTGCTCATAGATAAAAATTGGCTCATCACTTATAATTATATAAGTAATTAACATTTTCAAACGTACGTTTACAATGTGTGTTTATGAGGTGGTGGTGTAATGGTAAATGGGTACTTTCAATAACAACGGCTATAATATTTTCTCAGATTTATGATTGTTCATTTTTCAACATTGAATATTGGAATATTGGAACAATCCAAAAATCACATTGGTTTTAAGGAAAACAGCCATAAATTTATCAATATTGAACATTAGAATAATTCAAATATTATATTGAAAAAACTTTTTATTTGCCGACTAGTATTTAATGATTTATTTGCCGACTAATATTTAATGGTTAAAATAATTTTACTTTTTGATACCAACTCAATGTTTAATAAATATAATAAATATATGGTTATGTATTTATACACGGAAATGTAAGTTATTTTAAAAGTGTGAAATATAACAAATGTTAGTTCGTAAATATTGTGGGGATATTAAGTTTTATGAGAAGATAAGTAGTGCATAAATAAAGTAACAATAATATTATTATATTGATTTATATTATTTTCAATTTTTTAGATTTTTATTTTTACATATAAGTAACTATATTAATTTTTATGAATATATATTATTATTAGTTTTTAAATGTTATTTTACCTTTAATGTATTTTTACTTTTGCTTAGTTTTATTTTAGTTTTTTTACTTTTAGGTTAGTTTTATTTTACTTTTAGATTAGTTTTATTTTAGTTTTTTACTTTTAAATGTGTTTTTTTTTTTTAAAAACATATAAATAAATGTTCTATATTTGTAATTAAAATTTAACTAGCATAGATATCTTAAATACATCTATTTAAAAGTCAATCAATCTTGAGGTGTGTCTCTAACTTATGTAGGAATTCTAATATTAATTTTTAGTGGAAGATAATTACTCCGAATAAATAATAAGTATGAATAAGTGTGAAACTATATTATTAGAGATATAATCTTGAGGTGCATCTCTAACTTATGTGGGAATTCTAATATAGGTATCTCCAAATTGATATCTCTCTTCTGTCTTTCAGCTAGATGTATTTAAGATATCTATGCTAGTTATTTTTAATAATATTGTATATTTAATACATATTTATTTAACATATTGTTTTATCTCCTATGTTCATGAAGTAGTGGTGTAGTACTAAATAAGTGCTTTCAAAAAAAATAAAAAAAATTATATCCAACTTTATAATAATATAGATATGATATAGATATAAGATCCGGGGTTGTCTTCACTTACCAATTCTCAATTAAAAAATCTAATTATTAATATTTTTTTATTTTGAATAAATATATTCTATTATTATAATATTATTTTATAAATTATGTAATATTTTACAAAATTTTATTAATTAAAATATTTTATTTAAACTAAACAATAATATTTTATTTACATCTTTTCAAAAATAAATAATATATAAAAACAATTACCTCAAATTCATTTTATATAAAAAGCGTGCAAGCAAAGACTACATTAACATAATATATAAAGTTCAATGATTCAAACTTATTCCAAATAATAAAAATTTCATCCTCCTCAATACTTGCCCCAGTTTCAAGTACAATAATTTTAATGTTTATGACATGTGATAGCACTGATGGATGGAAAGTTTCCATGAAGGGTGGCACAAGGAGTTACATAAATCAAAATATAAAACAAGCCGAAAGTAGTTTCATTGATGCAAGACATGTGTGTTCAAAATTAGTGGAGACGAGAGTTACTGAGTCGAAATTTTTAAAACATTTCCATGCACGATAATAATGATTCACTCCACATGTTGGACATTGGTGACCCAAGGAGTCAGAGTTTGGAAAGGTCAATAATGAATGACTACACCAATTTTCTCTGCATGTTAGAGATCGATTAAAGAAGATATAAAAACCAAAGAGTTTGGAAGGTATGTTGTGCATGAGTTCCCCAATCAATGAAACATTCCATTGCTTAGTTTCCTAATAGTATGAAACATATGTCAAATTTCCAAAGGTTTTAAACTATGTGATGAACGAGTAAGCTGATAAAGACCATGTGGAAGAGATCGGGAGAGGTGAAAGTTTCAAGCCACAAAGTAAAGGTTAAGAAAAACACATGGAGGGATTATTAAAGTTATATCAAAGGCCATCTTCACTCACTTGTTCATTCCTCCTCCCCGCTTTCCCTCCCATGTACCCTACCCCTTTATTTTTCTTAAAAAGCTATATTAAATCTGTAGTGCCCGACTGAAATATAAAATAATATTTTTAAAAAGGGGACCTTAGTGCATATGGCAAAGGGAAAGTGGAGTTGGTTTTGTCTGATGGTGTCAAGGCTTGGGAAAGGACTGCTTATATTAATTTTGAATTTATTTTATCTACCCACTAACTTCCACCTTGTCTAACCAGGCCTCCATGCATGTTTTTTTTAATAGTAATTTTTAATGGTGAATTTAATTGGCCCAACCACCAACATTTCCCACTTTAAAAGGCACCTCTCTCATTAATTATCCTTACTGACCGTGTTATCTACTTTGGTGCAGGAAAATTTTTAGCTTGTAATGTGGAGTGGGGGGGGGCAAAATATTTGGGCTGCGTGGAGTGTTTTGAGCAAGAGATCTACCCCAGATCAAGGCCATTGAAAAGGCATTGAACTTCCATGAAAAATGTGATTTGTAGGTGTAGGGCCATCCTTCATGGCTATTATCGCTTGCCCTTTTGCCTGTGCCAAAAAAAAACGTAGCAATGTGCAATGTTTGGACACCTGATTGGTCACATTTGGTGAGCCAAGGCTATTTTGTAGACTACTTTTGTGCATTTCTTGTAGTCATGGAATCCCTTAAGACCACATCACTTTGAGGCACTTTGTCAACTATTTACCGCCTCGTGGGTGCCTCCACACTTTCCATCCGTGGATTTTGAAGTAGCATGCTTCTACATCAAACAAAAACAAATCTGTTTTCTTTCCTTTGTGCTTTGATGGATGCCCTGTCTTGCTCTCATGCCCCTTTTGACGCAGGCTGGGAGGATGTTTTCAACGCTATGGGGTTTGGATTTCTGCCTATATCTCACGTGTTCCTTGGGCCATTTCATTAAACCCATTTGGTGTATATTCTACAATCGTACCAGTCTTTGAGACAACATTTATTCAGGAAGATGCCACTGATGAAATGGAGCTCCCTGCCTGTCCCCGACATGTATGTGTATGAGGTTTGGACGCCCAGATAGCTTATTGTGGAGGGACGTCTGATTGTTGTTGCATGTGCCCGGTAGACATTGCTTTCATGTGTTGGAGCTCATCACATGCATGATAACTACTACCCTCTGAAATTTATGATACCTTTAATCTTACCATGAAATGAATTACTTTTACTTGTTAAAATGGTAGTTTGCTTGGATTTCTATGGTTGTTCTGTTGTCAATTTTAGCCTCCAGACTATACTTCTAGTTTTTCCTTTTTTTTTTAGATGGTTCTAAAAATGCTTCCTTGCAATTTATGAGTTGCACAAGGATTTGTACCTAAGGTTTTGTCTATTATTGCTTTCGTTTGTGTTCTTTTGGCTGTGGGTGTTCTTTGGAACTGGAAATGGAAGATACATGATTTTAGTTTTGTTCCCTTGCAAATAGTGAGCTAGGTGTTTATTGTTGACAGATGTAACCTTGGCTCGAATAGTGTGCTTCCTAAATTCTAGATTTATGCTACTTTTGGCTGCCTAAGGAAAATTTACTATCTTCTGGGTGTCTATGTTTCATCATTATGATTACCCCCATTCGAAATCAATGCTTTTATGTTAGCTATACCTTGAGCTCCTAGCCCAAACATGGTTTGATTTAGCTATTGGTAGAGAAATGACTTGTATTTACCATATCATGTGTATGCTTCTAGTTTACAATGGAAATAGGCACTTTCTGGCTTGCTCATTTAGCTATGATTGTTTATAGTTTTGTTTCTGACCTATTGGTCGATAGGAAGTTGGGGCTTAGCATATATTTCTTTTAAATAAAAAAATCCATACCAGTTTGTAGGATTCAGTAAATTTTAAATGACTGGTTCATATTGAGTTATTCTTGTTTCAATTAAATGGATTTTACAAAACAATATTGGGACTCATATCTGGAATCCAGTGGAGTGTAAAGGGGATATGTGCTATTAGCTGGGTACTTATAAATGTATATATAAGAGTGGCTCTAATTATGATAATGTTGGTTAGCTAGAAGGAACTTGTTGGATGAGGAAATTTTGATGGATGGTTGGAGAATTAGATTTCAATCATATAATCTATATGATTACATGATTGAAATCCTAATACACTCAACAACCCATGTTGGACTTATAAGGCCAATGGCCCTACTTGAATTATTGCTAAAACTTTGTTGTTGGAGGCTAATTCTCTCAAACTATTGCCTCAAGTTAATTTATTTGGGTTATGTTCTATGGGTTCATTGAATTGCATGTCTTCTTTAAAATTACACTTAGTAGATTTAAATTTGAAAACCTTTTAGCTTTGTGAGACCTTTTATTGTTATCATGCTTGATTTCATGTTTTTCTGCCAATTTGTACTTTGGTAGGGATTGTGTATTAAGTTGACTCCTCGTATCAACCCTAAAAGGGATACATCCTTGGTAATGTAGTAGTTTCTATTTCTTTTCCATTGTGCTTGATAGATCATTAATGAGATGGCTATTAACTATGTGTTTTAGAAATATGGCTCAACATTCTTGTGAAGGTTCTATCACCTTCTTTCGTACCATTATGAAATCGTAGAAAGTTTTGTAGCTTTAGTTGAACTTTAGTTGGGTTGTATTTGATCCATATGGAACCACATTAATTAATATTAGTATCATTTATAAGATGTATCAAACTTAGTGGAAATTTATTGAAGGAAAACTTAGTAAGAATGTAACATTAGATTTAATTTAATTGTTTGTTTGATTGAATATTGGTTATTTATTTTATCGTACATGATGAATGTTGTGTGTGGCATGGCAAGATAATCAGATGTTATTTAAACTTGCCTTTTTAGAACTTACTTCGTATGGTAGTTTGTGAGAAAATAAGTGTCAAAATGTTGTGAAGATATTTTCAAAGGTGGTAAATAGTGGTTAAATAAATGATGTTAGAATTCTAACTAAAAATCTATTAGATCATTTGACTTATTTAAGGAAATGTTGATTGATGTTTGAGTATTGGATTTCAATCATATAATCTATATGATCACATGATTGAAATCACAATATACTCGATACTCTGTTTGAAGTTATCGGGTCATTGACCCCTACTAGAATGATGATTAGGCATTTACTTTTTTAGAAACAATGTTCACAACGGGTTCTTATGGCTTCTTTCTTAATTTGACATGGTTAATTTCTAACATGATTATAGAAGTGTTAGTGTTTTAGAGATTAGCGCCATTTCATTGATTAGAAGGTTTCCTTTCATGTTATTGTTAATGGTAGCATACTATTCCAATGTGTAGTCTTTATCACACTCATTTCTCTCGAATTGATTCAGGATATAAATGTGTAGATGGCCTTCATGGGTAGAAAAGGGAGAGTTGAATAAGTGTTTCTTCGAATCTTGTTTGTTCGTGTGTGCTTTATTTTGTTGAGAGACTCTAAATTTTTGTTTTTTTGGAAAGTTTGAAGGGCCCAATTTGTACTATGGGTAATGTTGTCGCATGTGTCTAAAAACGGAACTTGTAAATAATATTGCAAATAATATAACCTGATCACAACTTTGGTTGAGTAATTAATTTTATTACAACAAATTTGAAAGATAGCTTAGCTTGGTTTTGATCAGTATTGTTACCTTTTTGTTTTCAAGTAAAAGTTCATTATAATCCTTTTCCACCCTTGGATTTGTATGTCGTGTTGGATAAAATGTGTAACGACGTATAGTTTCTCAAACAAGGTAATGGTAAATGTATCCTTGAGTTAATTTTTTTTGTAATAGCTCCCTCTAGGTCATGGCATAAATGTAAACCTAGGCATATTAAAGTGGGTTAGTAATATTTATAAAAGTATTAGAAAAATAAGGATAATGTAAATGTGACCTACTTGATAACAATCAATTCCATAAGTGATCAAAGAGGAAACTATCCATTGTAAAGTAAAATTATATACCTTGCTGTCCCTAGCTAAACTAATAAACATTATCCTTTTATGGTGAACTCGTAAATGGTCTTATGGTGAAATCAATGATTAGTTTTTGGAAGAAAATAAGGTTGTATAAGTAGGAGGAAATTTATTAAGAAACCATTCAATCTCCCTCAATCATTTGAAATGTAAATTGTTTTCCTTTGTCAAACTTAATCAAGCAGAGTCTAAGTGAAACTTTTAACCAAGCTGATAATTTTTTAGCCTCAATAAAAGGCGGGTTAGTAAGCAATGAGACCCTAAAGCTGAATTCCTTTCGACCTGTCTCCGTTAACCCTTGCCTTGATTCATTGTGACCTTTCTTAAGTAATGTTAAAATTTAGATCCTTTAGAAAAGAAGATTATTTGTTCTGAACCTAAAATGGTACTTTACCTCAATCAGAGCTTATGCTTATAACTTGTGCAATAGAGGCGTGGAATAAATTTCAGTAGCTTGTGCAAGATTATTTAACCTTGTGAGAAATGGAAAATGTTCTTAAATCGAATGAATTAAGCAAGTTATTGACATATAATTGATGATCCTCTTTTAGAAATTTTGGCCTTAAGCTATTTAGTCAATAGTATAAAAGAAAGAAGTTCTCCCTTGTGAAAAGAATTGTGTAAATCATTACATGAATTTTATTTAAGAATGCAAGTTAAGAATTAAGAGACATGTTAGTAAACAAGAAACCTTAACAATAATTTCCTCGTGGGATGCCCCTAAACATAGGTGTGTTCTGTGGTTGAACTTGCATATGATGTTCTGTTGAAATGGGAAGTGAACAGTTCATGTCAAGCATTGTATTTTCCTTGTACCTTGGTGATTAGTGTTGTGTCAATCCTATCATGAGTTGGTGGTAGCCTTTGCAACCTCTTGTTGTGTCGTGTAAACTCCAAGCAAGTCAAAAAAAAAGTTATCCGAGTTTTTTTAGTGTTGTATTTGTGTGTGAAATAGTGGGTGTTACAAAATCCCCTTTACCCCCTTATTACATTCCATTATATTGGCTAAAATTTACAATTAATGAATCCCCTTTATGATCAAATGTGACGAGATAATGTTTAGAATGTGAATCCCAATGGGGTATGTGGGAGGAAATGAGTATATATAGAGTCTATAATTTATTCCATCCAACAACTTCAACATCCAAATATTTCACAGGTCCTAAAAACCCATCTTGGATATTTTGAGTCATTTCCTCCTCTTAATGGATGCATCAATCCTATGGTGTTTCCTTCTCTACATTTAATCCTTCAAAAACTAATAAAAACCTATAGTATGATTCTTTCTTCACAATGAAAAAAATATTTCCAATTGACTATATTCTAATATTTTAGTGAGAGTTATCTAAATTTCAGGTAAGAAATGAGTATACATGATTTATTGACATGTAAAATGTTCATGAGGGTCTATACAATAAATTTATTTTGTTTCCTCAAACTAATTTTTGTATTAGTATTAATAAAACACACTGCACATAATTGGTAAATATTGCATGTTTCCCGCCTACACACATTGTAGCATGTTTAAGCTGAACTTATAGAAATGTCTAACTATAAGATGGAGTTTGTATTGGTTTTTATGATATTTATTTTTAAATTAGAATCTATACTTCAAGGAAATGGTTATTTTCTTCTTATAATGACTCGTATGATTGGGAAACATGTTGGGTACTTACACATACCTCATCATATAAAAATTATACTGACTTAGGTTTAAATAGACACATGCTTTGGGAATGAGTTTGATAAAGTATAGGTGTTGTATACCCATTCCCATAAATAAAATATGGAAATAAAAGTTACATATGTGTTACTAGATTATTTAAATGATAGGAAATGTTTAGACTTTGTAATACAATGATAATTTAAATTATTAACTTGGTATTTAACTATACTAGATGTAAAGTTAAATAATACAAATATTTATTAATGATTAAAATATTTACTATTTAAGTATCAAAAGGTTATACAATTAAATAACAAATCCATAGGAAAATAAATTTTAACTGATTTAACTTTATGTAAATAACAAGTTTGTTGACTTAAATTTACTCCTTGGAAAAATTGAAATTTAACATTTCCTATAGATTTTATATTTTTAAATAAATTAAAATCTTGTAAGAAATAAATTAAAATATACACATTTGATGAATCTAAGTAGAAATGTGTAATTAAACATCTAATTGTAGATGTTCTTAAATCATGGATTGGCTACAATTTTAGTTAAGAAATGAGTATATTTGATTGATTGGCACGAACTAGTGTCCATGAAGATCCATACAAAAAATAAAAAATTAGTGTTCATGAGGACCCCCACAATATTTTATGTACTTGTATTTTTAAAACGCTCCACACATAACTTGTAAACACTATCTATTTACCACCTACAAACACATTATGTTTATACTGTACTTCAAGAAATGTTAGGTTGAAAGGCGAGAATTGTATCTTTTTGTGATATTACATATCATATGACTAGATGCACATTTTTATGCCTTAAAATACACACAAAAATAAAACATATAAAAATATGGGCATGAATAATCATTTGTGTCACTTTGATCTTTATTTCACAAAGTGAAATGTAATGTATCAAATATATTTATGAAAATGTTAAGCCATTGATAGCTCACATTTGGGGATAATAAAGCTGGCATCAAAGTTAAACGCCAAGAAAAAATCACTAACATTGATGGGAATGATTTGGTGAGCTCATGTATACTTAGTAGTATGTTCTTAAAATTCATGGATTGGCTACCAATTTAGTTAAGAAACTGAGTATATTTGATTGATTGGCACGAAACTAGTGTCCATGAGGATCCATACAAAAAATAAAAAATTAGTGTTCATGAGGACCCCCACAATATTTTATGTACTTGTATTTTTAAAACGCTCCACACATAACTTGTAAACACTATCTATTTACCACCTACAAACACATTATGTTTATACTGTACTTCAAGAAATGTTAGGTTGAAAGGCGAGAATTGTATCTTTTTGTGATATTACATATCATATGACTAGATGCACATTTTTATGCCTTAAAATACACACAAAAATAAAACATATAAAAATATGGGCATGAATAATATTTGTGTCACTTTGATCTTTATTTCACAAAGTGAAATGTAATGTATCAAATATATTTATGAAAATGTTAAGCCATTGATAGCTCACATTTGGGGATAATAAAGTGGCATCAAATTTAACGCCAAGAAAAAACTCACTAACATGATGGGAATGATTTCTGGTGACATGTCATGTATACTTTGGAAATGAGGCCTATGTGCAGAGGGAAGAAACTAATCTGACAATTGGATGTACCCTTGTATTCCTTAAGATAAATATAAACACATAGCATATACATATGAAGGCATACACTATCCATCCATCCATCTCTCTCCAACTCAATGATATAATCCCCTTGACTTTTTAACCTATGTGAAAATGTGGGGAATGAAAGAGATAAATTTGGAAGTGTTAACATATAACCCAAATCAGCAAAATACATATGAAGATGTGATGTGTTGTAAGTTTACATCGTCAATGGTGGCATGAGAGTTTATGGGAAATGTTTTAACCATTTAATCCTTTAACATAGATTTAGTGCCATGATTCCTTTATTTTATCCTACACAATTCCCCTATTTTCAAAAATATTATATAAAATCACACATAATTTCTAAATTTATTTGGTCCTTCGAGTTCTTCATCTTTGTAAACTATGTTGAAAATTCATATACACATGTTATATGTTTGTAATTATCTTAGGGGGAAAATAGGTCCATTCAATTGAAAAATTAGAAAATACTTGTTGGGAAGTCATGAAATTTGTTGGACTTGATTTATGGAACATTTCATAATAGAAATTAAGACATTATGCATCATTCAGACACCTTCCTACATTAATGTGTTTTGTTTCTTGGATAGGTGCATATAGATCCCTAGAGAGATACTTCCCTTTCTCCATACCAATTGCATTAGTGGTGTAAATCAACTTGTATCAATTAATATGTTATACATTGAGTTACATTCATTTAGTTATCAGACTAGGGAGCATATACTTAAAATAATATCGGTGTTGTATGCATAGTTATACTTGATCCAAGAGGTTGAAAAGGAAATAAATGTCACATAAATAATGTTGAAAGTAAAATAAAACTCAGAATTGAAAGTGAACTAATGCTATATGTTATTACTGAAAAAGAGTTACATATTCAGCGAAAATATTGTTCCTAAGGAAATATGCATGAAATGAAACAATGGAGGGGATTTAATATACCTCAAGTGGGCCCTAACTTGGGTGTTAATACCTTCCTATCTATGTAACTAAAAACTAAATGACAAAATACATATTTCTTTATTGTTTTGTAGAAAATATTACATCTAGGAACAAAAGATTAGAGTAATCTCTTTTCTCTAATTCCAAATCTGACTCTAACTTACGTACTTCACTCTTAAATAACTGTTACAAGGCACCAACCCTTTCCTTTATATCTTATCATTTACATCATGTGAGAAGAAGAAGAGTACAACCATGAGTCTTCAACATGATAAGTGAGTGATTCAACATGTTTTTGAAACAAACAACAAGTGTTCTACTAACAATCAGTTCATGTTTAACTAACAATCAGTTCTTTGATAGTTCTTAATCAATAATAAAATCAAATATTGATTTGTTTCTCATTTTTCACATTTCTGTTGTAACTAATTTTCTAATGCCATGTAAGGACTTAAGTGCCATCACTTCATGTTTCAAAATATCTTCATAATTGTGTTGTAACTTGCTGTGAATGATTTCCTTATCGTACGAACGAGTTACTACAAAAAAGTTCTTTGGCTGTAGACAAGTTCCTTTGCTGCATATGAAAAATTGCTTATAACCAAGAGTGTCATCAACACATATAATCATCTAAACAATTTATTGGAATAAAAATAATAAATGCACACATAATATCACAAAACAAAGACAATTAGATATAATTATATAAACTAGTCACTATGCCAAAAGTTCATGGTTGTAATAATGATGTTCACCAATGTAATTAGGAAATAGATAGTCATGGCTACAATGGTCTTATTAAAATAAAAATATGAGTTGTTATGAAATTAATTAATACAACTAATCACACCCCAGGCTTAAACGCTTGAATGTCCTCATTCAATATCTCCATATCTTCTCTGCTAGAAAATGCATTCTTGCCTGAAATCTATGGGTGTTCATGTTCCTTCCTCTTATAAGTATAAATATCAATAATTATTCCTAAATATTTCCTAGACTCTTTCTTGCACCATCTCATTGATTGGTAAATTTCCTCTCCAAGGTCAGGGAAAATTTTAGTGGCGAATTTTCATAAACTCGCAAATGTTTGTGTTTTCAGAAATTGGAAGTGGAAAATTTTTAGTAATCAGCTGTCACCTAATTCACCAGAAATTTTGGCTGAAAGGTCCTTGGAATGGGTCACTCTGTAGTGTTTACACATATAAATGAACTTATGCATGTAATTCACCCACATTTCAAATCAACCTGTGCACATAGTTGACGAAGTATACTGCAGTCTACTATATATAGTTCCTAGCTATCTATATAATACATATACAACCATCCAACATTTTTTTCAATCTTTACTTCCGAAATTGAACATTAACCCATCCAGCCTCTGCTGGTATGACTACAAGAATTTTTGCCAAACCTAAAGCCATCCAACTACAATTGTAATCCATTCAACTATAATAGTGCAATTCGTCCAACCACCAGAGTAACAACAAACTTTCCAATAAGGCAACCAGCTACAAGTTGTCCAACTACTCACCGTTTAATTTCCAGTCATCCAAGAGCAATCCATTTGAATACAACAACAAGTTGTCCCACAACTAGTTGTCTAACTTAGTGCCCAACTGCTAGCCATCCTACCCCAATTTGGCCAAAGGTAAGTCATCCAACTGCAATCTCTCTTTTTCCTCCAACTTATTTTTCAAACCCTAGACCCATCTTTCCCTATTTGGCAACATATCCATGGATTCTAGAAAGCAGGGTAAGAATGTTACAAGTAGTTTTAAAAAGGGTACCAAGACATTGTTTGGCTATTTTAGAAACTCACAAAAAATGAAGGTTGTGTCTGGATTAGCTAAACATATCGGTATGTACTATTTATAATTTACTAATTTACAGAATTGTATTATTATATTTTTCACACTGTTTTAAAAATATTTGCACTTTTTTTATGTTTATTCAGTGCTATTAATAATATAAATAATTAATATTATTTCTGTAATTTTTTTATAAAACTATATGCAGACATTTATAAAACACCTTCACAAACTAATTTATTTCTAGATGTCGATGATCCTTTATAAGTTGAGCAAACAATTGGTTCCCTTGATGACATCTAACTAGAAGAAGATTCATCAAATTCCCATTCAACACTAACAACAAAGGAAGCTTCTACTCCAATTTCTGTTTCTAAAAAAAGGAGACATGAGGATCAAGATATTCCTACTAAGAATCCATATGCACAATTTGAAGTCGAAGAACATAAAAAAATCTATCAGAAGAAAGAGGACAAACTGGACAATAGGAAGGACTTTTAGGTTCGACTGGGCATCCAAATATCCTTTTATTGAACCTTCCAACTCAATGTCGATGTAAAATATGTAGTTGGAAACAAGGGAAAGATCACACAATGCAACTAAAACTCGAAATCATTAAAAAACATTGTGGAAAAATATATATTTCCTAAAAGTAAAAGGATGGGAGCATAGTAAGATATCATAAATGGAAAAATGTGATAGACTGTTTGCATGTAAAATATTCCTGTAATAATATCAAAAATAACAAAAACATTTGAAAAATATAAATGAAAAAGGTGGCACAATTGTAGCAAATTTGAGAAAAGCTATGGAAACTGAAATGCATGCCAAAAGTATTCAATTTTTTATTGTATTCTATATATTGAAAAAGGGAAGACTCATTTTAGATTTATCATAATATTAAATTTTGTATGAGGTTATTGGGTTATGAAACCTTCCTCAATCACATTGATCAAATATTAGTGGTTGGGAAATTGAAAAATTTCTTTCTCTAGTAGAAAATGATGATTTGAAAGAGTCTATTCAAAGGGAAAAGTTTATTTCCCTTTCAATTGATGAGGTTACAGAAGTGTACAATACTTCATGGGTTTGTATTCATGTATACACATTTTAAAATGAAGTAAGAACTCCCCATCTCTTAGTAGTTCAAAAAATGAGTGAAAATTGTGATTTTGAAAAAAATTACAAATTGGTGGTATCAAGTTTGAAGGATATTGCAGGTATGGATGATTTTTCCATTGTAAAAAAGTTAGTTTGTGTTGGAACGGATGGTGCACCTATAATGTAGGTGGAATAAAATTTCTTTGCATACAATTGTTTCCCCCTATATGATTTTAATTCATTGCATGGCTCATATAATGAATTTGGCTACCAAAATTGTGAGTACATTCAAAAATGTTTCGAAAGTGGAAGAAATGAACCATGATTTACATGCTTATTATTCTAGTAGTCCAAAGAGATTTTTAGTATTTCAAAAATTTACAATTGGACTGACAGATGGGAAAAATATTCTCAAAAATGTAGATACCAGATGGATTTCAATGTGTGAATCTGCCTATATATATATTCCCCATCTGAAGATGCATTTACAATTACGAGTGTTCAATAGTTGTCTACAGATCTAGTGGAACTGAATAATGCCCAAAGTAGATAAATTTTTTTAGAAAACTAGCTGGACATACAGCTGTTGGTCTCACATATGTATTTTTGGAGCGTGAAGAACCAAATAATTATTGGTCTATTTCTTATTGGAAGTCCAATTCTTTACTCCATAACAAAATTTTAATAGAATAAGGAGATTCCCATTGATTCCAAAACTTTGGAGAAGTTCTGGAACCAAAGGGAAACCTTCCGACACTAGATGCTAAAGTTCCGAAGCTAAGTGATAAAGTTTTGGAGTTGAGTGACAGAGTTCCGGAGCTAAGTGACTAAGTTCTGGAGCTAAGTGATAGAGTTCCGGAGCTAAGCTGCATTTTTGGCCATCTTCCTCGAAAAGGTGTTGGTTACTTCATACTTCACTTATCTAACCAAATATGACCTGTTTATTCAAAAAAACTAAATTTCCACACAATTTGTTAGGAATTATAAAATTTTATACATTTGAACTAAATCAAACAAAAGATGGAAAATTACATCCTAACTTATTATTAGATCAAACAAAAGTCATAAAATGTAGAAAAACTTGATTAAAAGGGAAGTAAAAAGAGATCATTTATTGCACATTAATGAGACATATTTTAGCCTCATCATTCCCATCTCACTGCAAGATGGTTTATCAAGTTCCTTTATGATTTCATCGGTAATAATTGGGGCCTGCATTGGTTCTACATTTTCTTCTTGTAGACTATCATTTTGTGATTTTTCAACAACTTTCTCAATGACTTGTTCATTGACACCAACTATAGGAAATTTCTCTTGTTCATTTCCTCCTTCCACTTCTTCTTCTACTTTTCTCACTTCTTGAATTGTGCCTTCATTTTGATTTAGTTCTTCTTTTCCTTCCATTGGTTGTTCATGGTATCTCTACACTCTTTTTCTAATGGTTCAGGCTCAAAGTTTTCTTTTATGGCATCTAAATCACTATCCAAAGAGATGGGTTGAGATTGCATTAAATTGGAGGTTTTTGGTCCTCTTTTTCCTAAGCCTATTGGAGTGCCTAATTTTTTTCGGAGTAGAATGAGAAGGTTTATTTTTGGATTTGGAAGTGAAGGGTCTAGTTTGTTGTGTAGAAGAATGAGTAGATTTCCTATTGTATTTGGAAGTGGAAGTTTTAGGGGAGAAAAATTCCATTAAAGTCTCATCAATAAAGATTCTCTCTTGTGAAATAGGTGCAGGAGTTTCTTCTGTGAAAGGCATCCTTTTATAATTTATTAGTTCTTGAGGTGGGGAAGAGGGTGATGTAGCTTCTGGCACATGTGAAGTAGAACCTTTATTGTTGTTTCTCATTTTTCTCCTCTTTCCCAACAAGTTTTCTATATTTTTCACTCTAAAAAAGTCATCCCATGATTTCTGAGGGTGTTCCCTCTACAAAGTGTGCTTGACCACTAGGGTTATTAGATAGTGATGTTATAGGGCTGCACTACCCCTGTGAACCTCTTTGCTAATTTTCTGAAGCATCTCATGAAAGAAATTTGGAACATTCACTTGATGATTGGTTTTCAAATGATTTAACAATTTGAAATGCATTGTATTTAACCTTGAATATATCCCTTCCAAAGTAAAATATTGAATGAAAAAATTGGCATCGTGTGCCCATAAAGGTTTGAGAGATGTTCTGAGATTACCTTGGCGGTCTAAGATGAAATCCTCATCATTGTCTACAAATTCTCTTCTTGTTGCTTCTAGGTCAGCTTTATTCAGAAATGGATCTCCTTGAGTTGGTAACCCAGTGACCTCTGTTAAAATATCATCAATTACCCTGATGGTTAACCCTTTTACCTTTGCATCTCCATTGTTCATGGTATTTACAAATTCTTCCACAACTGCCTCATCAAAGCCTTGAAATCTATTAATGTATTGCATCCAGCCATGATTCTCAAAGTACTACACAACCTTAGGATGATTCAGAAGTTGCAAATGTGTAAAAGGTTCATATCTAATGAAGTCACCTCCCATGGCAGATATGTAGATTTTTAAGGTGCAATATACAATTACACAATTTTCCTTGAAATAAATTTGCAAAATGAATTGTGTTGATGGAATTTAATCATTTTAAAATTTTATTACCAAGGGGACAAGTAATACATGTACGGGTTATTAATTATTAGGTGGATGTGAAAATATGGAGCAACATGATGTGACACGTTGGCTTATGGGGAGGGATTAAGTGGACACATCATAACTTAAAGGTGGAGGTATTTTAATGTGACACATGCTTCATGACTTGGCATAAATCATAATTAAATACAACTAATATAATCATGATTTACTAAAGTAATAGATGTATGCACTTATCTAATTGTGGATTGCAATGATTGATGTACATGCTTTGTTGAACTTGAGTCTTGGGTGCATGCTACTTCCCTGCGATGCTGTGGATGTGGGGTTCACTTGTGTTGACTGATCCTTACTATAAACAGATGATTCTCATAGAGGGAAATCCAATTGGTTGGGGTTCCAATCATTCTTTACGTATCATTCACTCATGCATGCTTCCTTGATGTAACCATGAGTTCTGTTAGATGCTATAAACAAACATGATCTTATTTCTTGTGGTTGCAAGTTGAATCCTTGGTAATTACACTCTCTCCTTTTGATATAGATCATGAACTCTTGCAATTAGTTTCCAATAATACCTATAAAATAAAAACTTATATAAAAAATGGGTTAGCAAAATGTTGATGATTACCCATAAAGGTAGATCTCAACACTATTATTTATCCTTGAAGTATTCAACAAATTGAATATCCAAGGCTGCTGAAATCTCATCAATTATCTAAAATCTCAGAAGGTGAGCCAATAGGCTCAACCTATGAGGTTAATTATGATTTTTATTTTTCCATTCTTCTATGATCTCCTTTGAACAATTCCATAAATGAGCCTTTATCAAGCAGATTTTTTATACACTCTTAACATGTGGCCATTCACCAGCAACTTGAATCTCACATGATCAATAGTAGTAAGCTTCAAAACACCATTAGGGAAGATAATCTCAATTTCATAGGTGCTTAGCCACCTTATTATGAGATTCCCTATGTGATCCTTGTATTTGAGTCAAATAAAAGTGCCTAGTCACCTTCCTGGAACTGTCTTGTTTTAATATACTAGTCATGCCATTTGATTCTTTGTGTTTACAATACCTCTGTGTTATGAACTTTTTTCTTTCTCAATTGATCCAATTCATTGAGTTGGATAATTCTCTATCTCTAAGCTTCTGATAAGTCTATTCCTAGCTCCAGTGTAGCTCTCAACATTTAATGCTCAAATTCTATTGAAAAAATAACATTCTTTCCATATAATAATTGAAATGGCGTGAAGCCACTTGTGATCTTCCATGTTGTATGGAATTCCCATACTACTTCCGGAATCTTTTTTACCCAGTCTCTTTTGTGGAGTACTATAGTCTTTGTCAATATGGCATGTGTCTCTCTTTTTATAACCTCCACTTGGCCATTAGACTGGGGATGGTATGGTTTAGAATTTCTATGCCTAATTTCATATTCATTGACCAAATCAACAATCACATCAACAGTAAAATGTATACCTTGGTTTGTCACAATCTCCCTTGGGACTCTATATTTGGTAAAAATGTTCTCATACAAGAATTTATCCACCTTCTCACTAGTCTGGTTTAGAAATGCTTTTAGCTCTGTCCACTTATTTAGGTAATCTATACAGACCAGGATATACTCTTTTTACTGAGATGGAGGGTCTATAGGGACAAAAAAATCAAAGCCCCACTTATCGAAAGGTTGCAGAACGAATTGAGGTTGCAATGGCATCTCATCAGACTTGGTGGGCTTGCCCATTCTCTAGAATTTTTCACATCACTTAGTGTATATTGTTGCATCCTTATGTAAATTTGGCCAATAGTAGCCAATTGTCAACACCTTTTGTGTTGTTCTTTTTACAAAAAAATATCATCCATAAGGTTAATTATGGTAGGCTCTGAGGAAATCAAATATCTCCTCATCATCTATACACCTTCTCATTACTTGATCTTGACCTGTATAAAAGAGAAGTACAACTATTCAAGAAAAGGCTGAACTCTTTTCAACTAAAGACATTTTCTTAGAGGATGAAAAATGTGCAGTTGTTTTACCTGAGACCAAGTAGTTGGCTATGTCTGCATACCAGGGTGTTCTTATAGAAATGGAAAATAGGTGATCATCTAGAAATAAATCATTAAGTACTTTCTCTTCACTATTGAACTCCATCCTTTAGAGGAAAATTTCCACCACATTATCTTTTCCAAGCTTGTCCACTATGGTGACATCAAATTCTTGCAAAAGGAGAAACCACCTTATGGTTTTGTTGCTTATTATTGGTTTATTTACCAGATACTTGATTGCAACATGATCAGTGTGAATAAACACTAGGTATCCTATGATATAATTTCTATTTTTATTAATGGAATATACTACTGTCAAGAACTCTTTTTCTATTACTATATAGTTCATTTCTGCATGTTGCAAATTTCTTGTTGACATAATATATTACATAATTTAGACTACCATATTTTTGACCTAGGAAAGCTCTAATAGCATGATATGATGCATCTATGTGGATGTGAAAATGCATGTTCTAGTCAAGTCCTCTCAACATAGGAGTAGTAGTTAGCATCTCTTTTAAAGTTTGAAAATCACGTTCACAATGTTCAATCCATAAAATTCAGCATCTTTTATTACTTATGCAAAAAGTGGCAGTGCAATTTTGTTGAAGTCTTGTATAAGCCTTATGTAATATCCAACATGGCCTAAAAATATTCTAACATATTTTTTTTTCTTGGTGTGGGAAGGTTGACTATGACAGATAATTTTTCTAGATCTACTTGATTTACTACTAAGGAAAGGTAGTGCCCCAACACTATGCCATATGACATCATCATATAACACTTCTCATTTCTCAGGGAAAAATTGTGATCCTTGCATATTCTTAAGACCTTATCCAGATTTTGTATAGCCTCCTCAAAATTACTTCCATGAACAATGAATTCATCCATATATAATTCTATGTAGTCTTTTGTCAAATCGGAGAAGATACTCAGGACTTCCCTCTAGAATGTGGTAGGTGCATTACACGTGAAAAATGGGAGAACTGAATAACAAAATTTCCCTCGTGGATATGTGAATGTAGTATCATCTTGGTCCTCTGGTGTAATTTTTATTTTATTGTAACCACGATATCCATCAAGGAAGGAGAATTACTTTTTACCAGCTAGGGTATCAAGCACTTAATCAATGAAGGGAATTGGGAAGCGGTATTTCTTTGTGGCTGAATTTAGTTCTCTGTAATCCACACATATTATATATTTCCCATTCTTATTTCATACAATTGCCAGAGGTGATACCCACTGGATGACTGATATGTGGTATATGAATCCAACATCTAGAAATTTATATAGTTCACCCTTCACAATTTCTCTTATTATTGGGTTCATGTGCCTTTGTGCTTGCCTAATTGGCTTATATTCTTCTTTAATATAAATTCTGTGAGTACAAATCCTAGGATGAATCCCACACATATCACTATAATCCCAATAAAATATTTCATTATGTTCTTGAAGAAGAGAAATCAACAATTACTCTTGTTGTATATTCGGCATCTTGCTTACATTTAGTGCCCTCCCTACTATTATTTCTACTTGCTTGGAGAGGTACAACATTGAACATACATTTATATTAACAAAATTTACTATGTAGCCATGAGGAAGAATTTGGTGAAAAATATAATTTTTACCTAGAATACTCATGGTGCATTTTTGTGGTAAGACTTGGTTCAAAGGACAACTCAAACACCTCAATCTGTCATCGATTTCTTCATTTCTTCCATATTTGTTCTATAGATTATTAGATAGAACAAGATATTCCTCTTGGTCTTCAATAGTGCAAGACTTTTCCAACATCATCTGCTGTTAGACAAAGAATTGATCAACTTTTGGTTCTTCAATCTAAATTGTTTTATCCTCATCATTCAATGGTTAGGCATGATGATACAATATAAGTTTCTTTGTACCTTTTCCATTTGAGATGATCATGTTTCCAGACCTACACCTTGTAAATGCATCAGTAGTGGCCAGCCATATCCTTCCTAGTATAAGAGGGTAACCTCCTAGACTTGCTTTTGGTTGTAGGACAATGAAATCAACAAGGTATTCCAAAGAGTCTACTACCACGAAAATTTCCTCAAGAACTCCTTTAGGACTTATTGTTGATCTATTTTCTAGTTGTAATACTTTAGTTGTCCTTATTCCTTCCAAATTTAGGTCATCCATTACTTTCTTGGTCATGACATTGATTTCTTCCCTAAGTCAATCAAGGTATTTTTATTGTAATTCCATTGATAGTAACATTCGCCAAAGGAATTCCTATATCTATGTACTTAGGTAGCACAGAGTTTCCAAGAATGATGTCAGCCAATTGTGCAATGCCTTTTACATTGGATGGATCCTTTATTTTTTTTGCCTATCTTCTTTATACATAGATCCTTGATCAACTTGTTGTAAATAGGCACATTCTTGATGGATTGAATGAGTTAAATTTTTACACAAATGTCCTTCAACTGATTGAAAAAATCAAAATCAGAATTTGACTTACATCTTACTTTCATTGGAATTTTGTTCATTTTGCTATGGATCAGCTTGCAACACCTTCTGGCTTTGTTGTGGATCAACTTATAACAAATATGGCTCATTTGCTATCTCCGTGATTGTGGGTTTACTTGGTGGTACAAGTGCTCTTCCTCAATGGAGATGGATATTATTGAAATCAATTGAATAAGCATGGTATTGGATAGATTCAATATTATACGATAGCTGAGAAGATTTTTTATTGGGGTTAGTTGTTGGTTGAGATCTAGATTGGGGGTTTGGCAGCAAAGCTTGTTATGGGTAGGGAGGTTTCTGGTAGGGTTGTTGGTAGTTAGGAGGTCAAATGGTCCATTGCTTCCCTCCTCTCCATGGTTGCTTCCATGAATAAGGGGATTATTTCCACTGTTCGCCTGATAACTGAGGTTGTCATGGTTTTTGGTATTGGCTAGGGTAAGGAGCCCATCCTTGTTGAGTATTAGCCCAAGGTTGGGGTTTCATATTATTTTATGAACTACTAGCCCAATTTTGAAAATATGCCATGGGATCTTATGACATACCTCCTTGTCTTGGCATCCATGGATTCCTTTGGGAAACGTAGGAAACTTCCCCATCCTCCATTTCTATCGTTTTGAACTCTAGTGTAGCCTCATTTCCTTCTGTAATGCTGACTAGTCCCCTACCTGTGCAATCATATTTCTTTCTTCTACAAGAATGGTAAAACTCTGTAATTATTGCCTCTACATCATCTCTCTTCTTCTTTGCATGTAGATCATAAAGTTGGGTGGCTATGTCATTAACTATCTCTTGTTTCATGTTCTTAAACACGATTGTAATTTATGTTTTAGATATTTCCCTAATTCCTTTGGCAGTTGCTCCACCCTTTGATCTAGCACTTATTATTATCTTCATGGTTTCTCTATGATAGTTCCTACCGGCATGGAAAATTTCCTCAAAGGTGAATTTGGAGATGTATCCAACTCTTATTAATTCCAAAGAATCCATATCTTCCTCACTGATTCCTTTTAAGAAAATTAACTTGAGAGACTCGGGAGGCAACCTTTTATTTCTTTACTTTTGAACACAAAATAAGAATCTCTCCAGGTAATATTCTAGTGGCTCATGTTCCTTTTTTACCATATTTTAGAGATCATTTCCTCCTTTGCTAATTGGCCTGTAGTAGTCTTGGTACTTGGTCAAAAAATCTTCCTTCATTTCTTGCAATGTAGTAACAACATTTCTTCCTAGGCCCATAAACCATCTTAAGGCTACATCCTTGAGTGTAGAAGGGAAAAACTTCATCTTGTGTGCATCATTTTGTAGTAATAACTCCTACATAAAACATCAAACTAAAACAATAAAGTGTCTGGGTCTTTAGTCATAGATCCATGAAAATTAGGAAGAGTTGATGGAGAGATGTTCTTCATTTGAGTAGGTTGATTGTTATTATAGATAGGAAAATAAAATGTTCTTGGTTCCCTTACCTCATCTTCCATGTTTTTATTCACCTCCTCTACCATATTAGACTACTCAGGAATAGCCTCATAAATATCACTTGGGAGGGAGTGTTCTATTAGCAAACCTTGTATGGAGGAGGATGTTTCTTCTTCAAATTTAAAGGTCTTGCATGGCTTTTCTTGGGGGTTGCCAACACTGATAGTCTTTTATATCATGACGAGTTTACAGAGTACATGAAGCAGTACCCTGACAACTTTAGATATGATACTGCATTGAGTAGGGAGCACAAGAATAAGAAAGGTGGCAAGATGTATGTGCAAGATAAGATCGAAGAGTACAGTGATGAAATTTTCCAGCTTCTTGATAAAGGAGCTCACATTTATTTCTGTGGATTGAAAGGCATGATGCCTGGAATTCAAGACACCTTAAAACAGAGTTGCAGATGTTGTAGAGGGGGGAGAATTGGGATTCATTTAGGTTTTCACAACTTAAGAAGAATAAGCAGTGGCATATGGAAGTCTATTAGCCATATCGCAGGGCTTATATTTTAACCCTTACAGGTTGCACACAGGTAATAACTTCACATGATTCCTTGATTGTAAAATTAAAATCAGACTTGAAAGTTGGAGCATTGTTAAGCGTTTCCCCCTTCAGTCAATCAAGTCTAAGATGCAAAGTCTATATTGTTTGTTAAGTTGAAATATGTCATGTAATGAACCTATAGAAACTCTTTTGTCACCAGATACTGTCCTCCTCAACTTAGAGGTTGTCTTCTATTCTTCTTTCCTTGTAACTCAGTGCTTCAATTCCAAGTGCAAATGCTATGGAGTTGAAATAGAAAGAAGAATGGAAAGTGATAGTTGTTAAAGTATCAGCGTAATCTTCAATCTTGTCTAATTCCAAGACCTTTTTTTTTATCCATCCACTGTTGTCCGATTTTCATGTTGGGCAGATGATCGGTTACTTGGCTGAATCCTGAACCATATATGGTGTTATATCCATCATTTGCGAGGATGTGAATAAGTCAATAAGTTATTTGCCCAAAGAAAGTCTTTTTTCACAGATGCTGTGAAGTTTTATGCATTCTGACATGATGAAACACTGTGTGCAAGTGTTCTTGAGTAACACTCCAGTTCTGCGAACTAATATTATGCAATTTTTTTCACAGTACCAATATGAAAATCAGATTCAATTATGGAAATTTCCATGTTTGTGTGTGAAAATTTGAAATCTCGAATGGAGCTTAAGTGACTTACAGTTTTATCAGTGCATGTTTTAAAGAGTAGTGTTTGTAAATGCATGGTAAATAGTTGTGAATGATTAATGGCGAAGAGTATCTTGCAATGGAGAGTCTTTTGCTGTTGAGTTGCTAGGAGACTCAGTCCCGATTTGTATAAAATTTCAAATTTAGGGGACCAAGAGTAAAATCATCGCAGTGGGTGCTGTTGAGAAAATTCAGGAACATTTTAACCATTTTAGGTCCCATGTTTAAATACACATTTAATCCTCTACAATTTCTGCAAAGATTATTTAGGAACCCATTGCAGTTTTATGGTCCCATGGACTTTCATGCTTGTAATAGTGATGCCTCAACAACTGTACTTGTTAGAATTATACCATATTTAAAATATAAAGTTTATTCTTCTCTCCAAAATGACCAAAAAAATAGTGTCAGGAATGCATTTTTTGGACTGCCACATGGAAACAAAACAGCCTAAACAGTAGGGAAAAACTGTCAGCCCCCCCCTCTCCAGTCACCTCTACAAGTTTAAGGGGCTAAAAATGTGGAGCTCCTGATTTCTAGAAATCAAGATTCAGTTTAAGGTTTCCTGTAATTGGTTGAAAAAATTAACATGAAGACCATCTGCAACAAGATAATAGGAACTGGAGCGGGTCCATAGAACCATGCTCTAAGAATGGGTATAGGCTAATACATAGATTGAATGTTTACTATTGTACATTTGATTTCTCCATAGGGAATTCATATGACACGATCACTCTTACAGGGTGAAGGACCTGGTGCTTGGAATACTTATGGACATTGGACTTATGGGTCATTGTTGGTACTTGTTCCTTTAAGAACTACTACACCAAATCCTAGCCAGGAAAACATAGGGATATTCTTTTACAATATTAAATATGTAATATCTTTTTGGCTGCCGATTCAATTCTTTTGGTTTACCAAACCTTGCAGATGTGCATGGCATCCTTCTAGTGTCCGTGCCTTGGCAATTCATCTTGACGTAGGTTCTTTCTTTTCTCAGCCTGTATTTTCTGATTGAGCTATGTACTCAGGTTTGATTATGGAATACGAATTTGAAATTCACCAAGCCATCAAATAATAAAATTCTAGGGGCTCTTAAAATAGTCAAAGAAGTTCATCATGGAATTCGACACCATTTGTATATGGGACAGATATATTTATATTTTTTAATAAATTTCATGAATTAGAGAACTACTAAAGATGTTTGGAAGGCTAAGGAGTTAATTATATTGATATTGAATAATGCATTATTAATGATGGGTTCAATGTGAAAGCTTACCAAAAAATGCAATATGCGTCCCTGGTGCAATCGAGGTTTGAGGTTCACGACGCAATTACAGCTTGTTCCTGGTTAAGAATGTCTAGACATCAATGAATAAAAACATTGATTTTTGGTGGCCAAATTGAGTTGACAGTCTTGTTGGTGTAAATGTCAATGTCTTTTGACCAGGCACCTCTATCCCTATTTTGCTATTGCTAAATCAAGAATCTAATTTTCCATAATCCTATGTAGCCATTTTTCTATATTTCTTTCGTGAAGGCCTCTGAAGTTCTAGCGATTGAGTTTTGAATTCAAATTAGAACCATGTTACTAAGCACCACCTTATACGTTTGTTTTCAATACGCAGATACCAGATTGGGAAGGCTAAGCCTACTCAGGTATTTGTTTTTGGCTGTTACAGAGATGGCAACTGGAAAACCTGTTGTCGTGGAAAGTGCAACCGGAAAACCATGCTGCTGTGGAAATGCAATCAAAAAACCATTCTGCTTTTGAAAATGCAGTTAAAATTTCTATGATGTAAAAACTGATTAAGCATAAGAAAGAGTTTAAAACATAAAAATGGATAATATTTGTATATTGAACAAAAAAAACTGTGTAGAAAATAGGGCCGTTGGATTGTTCATTGAAATTGCAATTAGAAAAGCATCGTATTTGAGCCTTATGAAAATCTCGAGTTTTGATTTTGAAAAGAAAAAACGATTATACTCGAATTTACCTGTCCTATTTTTCGTGCTGAGATCTACCAATGAAATCCAGGGGTTCTGGTCAATATCGATGCTATTTAAATAGAACCCTGAAATAACACCAATTCGAAGAAAGAAAGAAATTAATCGTAGGGACCAAAGTAAGTCAGTTGCATTCATATAAGTGCATCTAGTTACAGCATAGAGTTACAAGACTAAAAAAGAATCCCAGGAGGTGAAAAGAGGCCAAGACCTAAAACACTAAAACAAGAAAGCCTAGCTTGAGTTAGATCCAAAGGAGGTAAACCGGAACAGTAGGGGGAGGATCTCTCAAGAGAAACAGACCAAATATGGAGACTGAGCCTATAAACTAGATTTGTCAGATTATTGTATCAATGTTTAGAGTAGTAGAAGAACTGTCAACATCACCATCCGCCACCACAACTTGAGCAATGGACGATCTGAAAATGTCCGTAGGGGATTGTCTTGCAGTAAGTGGGGCTAGTTTGGATAATCTTAGGATGATGGATACTTATCCTAGGACGAGTCTCAATTAATAGAGAGAGAAATGGTGATATATGTGCCTCGGGCTATAGAGGGTTGTGGTATTCTATTATTTTTGTATTGTAATAGTTATACTTTTGTTTTGAGTTGGGTGTCTATTGTTTCTAGGACCGAATCTTGAGCATTAGGGTCAGGATTGAAAATGCATATATATTGATTTTGTAAGGTTGAGATATACAATCTTTTGACAAGGTAAATGAGCTCTGCCCAAAATAAGGCTTCCTTCTAGAAAAAGCTTGCGATATCTTGATACTAACAAGTTCAAAGTTATTTTTTGTATTCATTTAATATTATGTGGTTTCCATTTTCTCTAATATTTGGCAAGTCGGTCCATAACTAGTGAAATATCATAGCTCTTTCTGGTGCCATGTTCCTGCAACAACATTGTGTTTTACTAGTACCTCCAATTGTACATTGTATGCTCTCACCTCACCCATTGTGGATCTTGGTGGTTGAAAGGTGATAATAGAAATGACAACACTACTAATTTTTGGCCACAAATCAATTATTTTTTTTGCGACTAGTTTTATTTTCTGTATTTAGGTTAGAAATGGTGTTTTGACAATTTTAAAGAACTCATAGAAATTTTTTTTTGGGCTAAGCGATTATCAATTTTACCTAATTCCATGAAGTGAGGGTCTACACCCCAGTACTCAAGCCATTAGATAACAATGTATAAAGAATGGAGATTCCATGTAACTTTGGGTATATTCGAAGACCCCATATATTTTTAAGCCATAGGAAGATGTTGCTAGTTTGTTATTGTATACACATAAATTTTTAGGCTTTCTATTTTCATGCTTGTTATTAACAATCTCTCTTTTCATGTTAGAGGGTCGCTAATGCATCTATCTCTGGAACGGGTGCCTTAAGGGGCTCGTTCCGGGATAGGTGCTAGGAAATAAGGGATAAAATACGTAGAATAATCCCTCACAGAATCGCAACAGTAGAAACTAATATGCAGAAATTATTCAGATCTCAAATGAAATTGCAGAATAAAATAACACAACACAAAAAGACAGTATTTAACGTGGTTCACTCAATTTGGTCTACGTCCACCAAGAATCACTTGCTCAGATTTTATTATAAGCCACCGCTCTCTCAATACAATACCCATATCCATTTGGAGTTATACTCAACAAACTCTACAAAATTCACACCTGGATTCGAAACACATGCAATACATTTGTTTGTCCATCTATCATATGCATAAGACCATATAAATAGACAACTGCAGTTTTACAAAATCGTGGGTATTAAAACCATGGGTAAAATCCGTCCCATAAACCTATGGGTCACCGAAAAACTCACCCATATGAGAAGAGTAAGTTCCCTGATATGTTGAGTGTATTTTTCGAGGCCAAAAAAAAATTTACGCCTAAATTTTTTTTTTCAGGGGCTGCGCCCTCGAACCGGCCCCGAACCCCGACAAGGATACATAAAAAATGTATAGTACTCTTAGTGTACAGTCTCTTCAACACTTTCACACATGAAAACGGGCTCCGCAACCTAACAATCTCCCACTTGGAGACTAGTTTTCCTCTAAGCAAACTTCTCAACCCTTCACTAGTTTCTATGAAGGCCAACCAAAGCTGAACACAACTTTAATTTTTCCCTTGTGACCACCTTGGTCATCATGTTTGCAAGATTTTGACTGGTATGAATCTTCTCGAACTCCAACTTCTCTTCCTTCAAAGCTGTCCTAATGAAATGGTACCTTAACTGAATATGCTTCATCTTGGAGTGGAAAACAGAGTTCTTAGCTAGGTGTATAGCACTCTGACTATCACTATGCAGCTTACATTCCTCCTGCTTATGCCCCAACTCCTCAAGCAATTGTTGTAATCAAATCATTTCTTTGCTTGCCTCTGTGGCAACAACATACTCAGCCTCCGTGGTTGAAAAAGCCACCAACTTCTATAGTCGTGAAATCCAGCTCACTGCTGTCCCACCTACAGTATAAATATAACCTGTCGTGTTCCTCTATGTTGTCTACATCTCCAGCCATGTCTGAATCTACATAACCACGTAAAGTGGTGTCTGATCCACTGTAGCACAAAACTTGTCCCCATGGTTCCTCTCAAATACCAAAGGATCCACTTTACTGCTTGCTAATGCTTTTTACCTGGGGTCACTCATAAATCTACTCACCGCTCCCACTGCATGGGCAATATCAGGCATACATCAAATTGCCAACTGCTAATGAGTAAGGTACCTTGGACATCTGGTTTCTTACCTGCTTTATTTTGGGACACTGCTCCTTTGATAACTTAAAATGGCCTACCAAAGGATTCCCAATCTGTTTATCATCCTGCATGTAAAACCTATCCAATACCTTCTTAATGTACTCTTCCTGAGATAAAGTCAGCTTCCTCGTTCCTTCCTATCCCGAGTTATCCTCATACCAAGGATTTGTCTGGCTGCTCCCAAATCCTTCATATCAAAGGATTCACTTAGTTGTTTCTCGAGTACTTTTATTTCCTACATGTTTTTACCTGCAACTAACATGTCATCTACATACAAACACAGGATAATATAACTTCTATCCTCAAATTTCTTTGTATACACGCAATGGTCAGAATGACATCTAATATAACCTTGCTCCATCATGAAGCTATCAAACTTTTTATACCATTGACGTGGAGTTTGTTTCAGGCCATACAAGCTCTTCTTCAGTTTGCACACCATCTCCTCTTTACCTTTGACTTCATATCCTTCTGGCTGCTGCATATATAGTTCATCCTCTAAATCACCATGGAGAAAGGTAGTCTTTACATCTAAGCTGTTCTAAGTGCAAGTCTTCTGCTGCCACTATTCCAAGAACAGTTCTGATAGAAGTCATTTTTACTACAGGAGAAAAAATCTCATCAAAATCTATACCTTGTTTCTGTGCAAACCCCTTGACCACCAACCGGGCCTTATATCTTTTCTTTCCTCCTTCATCTTTAACTCTGTACAACCACTTGTTCTGTAATGCTCTTTTGCCTTCATGTAGCTTCACCAAATACCAAGTCTGGTTCTCCATGAGAGACTTATGCTCCTCATCCATGGCTTGCTCCCACTTCTTACTGGCATCTACCTACATTGCTTCATCAAATCTCTCTGGCTCTCCACTATCAGTGAGTAATAAATAATAAAGAGAAGGAGAAAAACGTTCAGGTTCTTTTCTTACCCTAGAAGACCTCCTCACTGTAGGAGTTTGGGGTTCCTGTTGAGTAGGTTATCTGAACTAATTCATGGGTCACTTTCCCATCCGGAAGATCCTCTACCACTGCATATTCTTTCTTGGATTCTTCCCTATTTTCCTGCAACTGTTGCTTATACATGACTTTCTCATTAAAGACCACATCCCTAGACTGAATGATTTTCTTGTCACTTAATACTCCAACATTTAAATCCAACCCTAGTCATCACCATCCATAACCAATATAAAGTGCATTTTTCTACGATTTAGCCTCTAGCTTGGTCAAACTCTAATCATCCTTGTCTAAAATATGTGAACAAACACCTCACATCCAAAGTACTCTAAGAAACGAATAATCAACTTTCTTACCATACCAAGCCTCCTCAGGTATGCCTCCATCCAAGGAGACTTGAACGTGGTCCTCTGTTTATCAAGTACACAGCTCACTGCTCACCGCTTCTTATAAGCCAAAAATAAAGAGACAGTCTTGAGCTATGTAACCTCATGATCCTAGCACGTTCCATTATTGTTTTGTTCATCCTTTCTGACCACCCCATTCTATATAAGCGGGGTTCTACTGGAAGCAGTCTTTACAAACCCATGCAGATATCAAAACCATGGGCCAATAACCGTCCCATCAAATTCTATGGGTGCAAAACTCCCACTCCATTATCTGACCTAAGAAATCACGTTTCCCGATATATCAGGCACATTTTAAGGCCCAAAATTATTATTTTTCGGGGGCTACGCCCCTGAACCCCAGTGAGAAAACTATGGAAAGTATCACAGTACATCTTAGATGTATAGTCTTCAACACTTTCTCACATGAAACAGGCTCCACAACCTAACACTTGTTGCACCATGCATTTATGGACTAAATGATCTCCAATAATCAATAGACTAGATACCCCCAAGGGTAGTGGATTTTTAAGTCGGCCCCCAGACATTTAGAACCTTTTATACCATCTCTAACTTAACTCTCTTTCATCGTGGATCTTTCCTTGATTGTAATAAGACCTATACTCAACTTTCTGAGCTTCCTTTTCTACTGGTTTTGAAGAAATCTGCAACTTAGAAAAATGAGCAAGTAGCTCCTCATGTTCTGGAATACTTAAAGCATCCCATGATGAAATTCTTAACATTGTGATTTTTCATTACCTAAAAAATCATTAAAAGAAACAACAGTATTAGAAAAAAGTTCTATAGTGTTGTAGCATAAGCTTCTAGTAAGCCATAATGATTCTACTTCAACAACTTTTGAAATATGAGGTATGAACAATATTCTAGGGTCAGGTTACAATTTTTTATGGTGCTCATTAGGGGCTCAAGTGCTTACTGATTTTGAAGGAACACCAGGACTATTTACTATTTTTTAACCAACCTTTTCTAATTTATCAGTAACTATAAGTAAAAAAGGTCATTTTTGTTCTTTTTCTTTTTCTTGAGAACCAGTTGTAACTGCAATAAAATATTCTTCTCCAAAACTAACTATTATCACCAAATCACAACACCCTTTGGTTTGTACAAGTGTGTTTTCTTGAGCTCACAATGTGATTGGATAACATGGGTACTATCTCCAAGTTGTGAGACATGATTTTTGAGATAGACCTCCAGAGAAAGCTGGTTCTTATTCCTAAACTACCTGTCACAATCTACTCTAATGTAGGAAAAACTAACTATTCTAATCTAAATTTCCAAGGGACTAGGGAGAGAGAATGCATAAAATGAAAGCCTACAATAAAGCGGTGATACACCAGAAAATGAGGGTGTGAGAGTAGTCTCCAAATGTGTGAAATACAGAGGCAAAGTGCACACTAGAAGAGGTGATGACAGTTCTCCATAATCTAGCAAAATGCATTCACAACAGTATTCCAAGCATACATAATGATAATGAATCCCTGCAAGAACATAATAATAGACACAATATTCTTGTAAATAAGGTTGAAGGGGCAAGAAGAATGCAAGAAAACATAGCAAGGAAAGATACATCCACAAACTTGTATTTTATTGCTTCCTGGTATGCACAGTTCAATCTATTACAAGATAAGGGCTTGGATCACCATGCAAGGAGTCCACAACAAGGGCCTACAACACATTGGCTTCACAAAGCAATTTTGGTGGAGCTTTGCTAAAAAACTACCTCTCTCCTTACAATGAGCCCAACACTCCAATTTATAGATCTTTGAGAAGAGAGAGGGAAAGAGAAAAATAAAAATCTCGAGACCTATATTCTCACCACTTGCAAGAGGTCATAAATGGATTTATATGATGGTTTTTTTCTTGCAAAAGGTTCCCCATATTTTCCCATGACTTGTAAGAGTGAAATATATTAGCCCATGCTTCATTGAATTGCACTCCCAACCACCAAATGAAATAACTGTTCTGAACTCTGATCACATTTTCTATAAAATATCTCCATTGATCTCTTCATATAATTCTATAATATATCTTGATTGTTATGCATCAGGCTTGGAGACCATGATTCCAATGGTACCAATTTTGTGTTTTTTGCTTGAGAATTGCAAAATTTATGGTCTTCTGAGTGCGTGCAACTATTTTTGAGTTTTCCAAGCGATTTCTGTCCCTTTTATGTGATTGAATATTTAAATAACTGGAACTGAGATACATTTCCTTCCTATTTCACCATATCTACCCTCACTAAAAATAAGAAATCCATTTTTTTTGGTGTAGAGGATGTCGTGCTCATTCCAAAAATTCCAATTTTGTGAAAATCAGAGCTCGGAGTCAAAAGTTATGGCCGTTTGAAGTTTCACGGGTCAAACATTGACTTTTCTTCTTTGCCTTCGGCCGCTTCGGATTTTCGCGTCCCCCGCGTCCTACGTGTACTTTTGTTCCAGCTGTCCCGGATGAAAATCTCCTGCCTCGGCCGATTCGGGCTTCCTTGTCCCTCTTTGCGATGAAGACACCTGACGAGATTCTATTCGCTCTCGGCTCTTTCGGCTTTTTGCGTCCTCCGCGTACTTTTGGCCCGGATGTCCCAGTACAAAAGTCCTCTATTTCGGCCGAACTGGCTGGTTCACATCCTCCGTGCAATTTTGTCCCAACTGTCCTGGACTGCCTGGGACAAATTTCTCCGAACCTCCCAAAATGGACTGACTTGCGCCAAACCGGCCGATCCGTGTCTTTCGCGTACCTTTGTCCCAACTGTCCCAACTACGCGAAAATAGCACTTAGTCATTTTTTTCCACTTTTCGGCCGGTTCACCTTTTCGTGTCCCACACATCTCGGCATTCCAGATGTCCCTTTGCTCTGTAGACTACCTAGCGGCCTTTCGGCCGATTCGCGCCCAGATGTCCCTCATGTCCCGACTGTTGCGAGGACTAGGACTTAGCCATTTTTCATGATTTTTTCCTGGCCCAAGCTTGTTTTCTGAAATTTTTTCACATTTTTAAAACTTGCTGGGTTTTCCTCTTGGACAGGAGAGTTAGAAAGAAGCCGAGGGGACCCCAGAAACATGATTTTTTTTGCCTTGAATCAATATAATTGCTTGGGACTAAAGAATTTGATGCATGTTATCAAAATTACCTTGAGGGGTGAATTTTGGATAAAAATTCCCATTCTGCATCTTAACCTAAATAGAACCTTTTCTAACTATGTTGCAAGGCTCATCATCACCAAGAAAAACATGCCCAAAATCTCCTTGAACATAATCAACAAAATAATGCCTATGTGGAGAAGAATGGAAAGAATCCCCTGAATCTAAAACCCAAGATTCAGTAATATTGTGCAAAGAAAGAATCAAAGCATCCTGACATACATTACCCGTTGCCACATTTGCCTCCTTGTTTTATTCCTATTGTTTCTTCTTATCCCGAAGCTCCCAACAATCCTTCTTTGCATGCCCAGGCTTTCCACAATTCCAACATACAATCTTGTTCTTGGATTTTGACCTTGCTCGATCTTTTGATTTTCCACGGTTTTCTCTATTCTTTTGTCTCCCTCTAGTTTCCACTATCAAAGCATTCCTTGAAGTAGAAGATTCCCCAGATCTTTTTCTTCACATTTCCTCGCTTAGAATCACCCCTAAAACATCCTCAAACTTTAACTTTGAGTTAGCTGGAACCGAGTTACTTACCACCATTACCAGGTTATTCCAACTCTCAGGTAAAGAGCACAAAATTAATAAATCCCTAACTTCTTCATCAAATTCTATTGTAACCGAAGCTAGCATATTCACAACCATATTGAAATCATTTAAATGATATACTACTGAACTATTCTCAGACATCTTCATATTAAACAACTTTTTCATTAAAAATATCTTATTAGAGGTAGAGGGTTTTCATACAACTTCCCTAATGAATCCATTAGATCTTGTGTAGTATTTTCCTTTGAAACATTAAATAATACCAAAGATGCAAGACACAACTGGATCGTTCCAAGTGCCTTTCGATCTAACAAATCCCATTCCACATCTATCATACTCGAGGGTTTGTTCACATTCTCAAATAGTGGAGTATAAAGATCCTTCTGATAAAGGTAATATTCCATCTGCATCTTCCAAAGACTGAAATTCTACCCATTGAATTTATCAACCCTAGATCTTCCATCAAATGCCATAGCTCCCACTCAAGCTAAAAAACTTTCCCTGTGATTCAACACTTCAGCGAACCAAACCAGGCTCTGATACCAATTGTTAGGAAATAAGAGATAAAATATGTGGAATAATCCCTCACAGAATCACAATAGTAGAAAACTAATATGCAGAAATTATTGCAGATCTCAAATAAAATTACAGAATAAAATAACACAACACAAAGAGACAGTATTTAACGTGGTTCACCCAATTTGAGCTACGTCCACCAAGAATCACTTGCTCAGATTTTATTACAAGCCACCGCTCTCTCAATACAATACCCAGATCCATTTGGAGCTATGCTCAACAAACTCTACAGAATTCACATCCGTATTCAAAACACATCTACAATATATTTTCTTGTACATCTATCATATGCATAAGACCATATAAATAGACAACTGCTTAAGCAGTTTTACAAAACTGTGGGTATCAAAACCATGGGAAAAACCTGTCCCATAAACCTATGGGTCAAAAAACTCACCCATATGAGAAGAGCATGTTTCTCGATTTGTCAGGTGCATTTTTCGAGGCCAATATCCTTCATATACGAGGAATCAGAAATATGCATCCAGGCGGGATGAAGATAAAATATGGAGATAATGGCCACAATGGTGGGATTAGGATGGGAATAAAAGGATAGCCACATAACTAACTGCTAGACGTGATGAAGATACATGATGAAATAGATGAGACAAAAGATAGTGAATTGAGGCCAATGGGACAAATAAAATGTGTTATGAAGAACACATGGGGAAAAAAAGTGGAAGAAAAGATAATTTGATTGAGCATTTTAGAGAGATGGGAAAAACAAAATTTGGGTCACCGGTAACTAGATAGGGTCAATGGAGAGGGATATTGCCATATTATAGCGAGACCGGTATTGAATAAAGCGAGAGGCCTATCATGCCAAGTATGGATATTTTGGTACCATGTATGAGGTGACAAGGAGTGATGCTCAGGGAGCCACACGGGGAGCGGGTCATATGGCAGCGCCTAGGACTATGTCACTAGAGCAGTACTAGGCATTGGGTGAGGAGGTACAATATTATTAGCAAATAGTGAGAGCTATAATTCATGAGGTGCTGCGATATGCAGCATATCTAGCTAGAGAGAGGAGGTATGGGAGATAAACGTTATATGCAGATTTGGGGAGCACAGCCAGGGTGATGCAGTTGAGACGAGATCAGGGGCTAGATGAGGTACCATATGGAGGACATGATCCCATGCTAGGAGGAAAGAGGTTGACACTTAAGCTGTGTGATCTTTAGTTCACCACTTAGTGGGTGACCATTGTATAGATTTTGATATTGATGTATAGATTAGAGATAGAGCTCAGTAGAGGCTTATCATGAATATGATGATTATTTTTATGGTGTACATATATGGTATTACATTGTGATGATTTAGATACTTAGATATATGTTGATAGTTATTTAGAATATGGATATTTATATGTGATGTGACATGATGTATTAATTGGATGTAGATTAGGTGTGATGGATTAGATATGATTTAGGTGTAGATACTCAATGATATTAATTATGATTGTGGATATTGATTAATAGGTGATGTTGATATGATATATTGATTTGATGTAGATTAGATATGATGGATATGATGGATGAGACATAGATGTATTCGTGATAGTGATGAATTAAGAGAGTGATTAGATTGATAGATATAAATGATATGATATTTTAAAACTAGACACAAGATAAAATGATGGAATGAGATTAGATTAGATAAAAATGGGATGTAACCTAATGAAATGTGACCAAAAGGTTTGAAGTACACTTAGTCATGGTAAGGAGTGCACAAGGAAAAAATAATTTGAGGTCGGATTGGAGGTAAACATGAAAAAGGAATGAGACAAAGCAATGCACTTGCATCTAGTAACATGTGTTAACACATAACTAATGATATTTAGTCATACTTAAGATCATAAGGGAAAAGATGTGAAGTTTCTTATAAACCGATTGTCGACACAACAAAAATGGTTTTTAGATGTAACTTGCATGGAGGAAACAAATTCTCCTTAGATGGTAGCCCTAGGTTTATGCCCCAGCCTTGATAAATATAACACAAAATGATCCATGTAAGAATTTTGTGAAGAATGGAAAATTTTATCAATGCAGGAAGCTTTTTGGGGATGCTTGCTTTTGATGTTTTTTATATTTTGTAGGTTGATCAATGCAGGAAGTTGTTTACTACCATGATATAAGAAAGTAGTCATCGTTTGAGGGATTGGTCGAAATTTAGACTTTTTCTTTAGGATATTTAGGATTTTTTCTTTTTGTAGATGGTATGATATATGATAGTTTTCCTTCGAGGGAGAATTCTATACTTTTTGAAAAATTTCATTGTATGAACAGTTATCCTTCGAGGGAGTAATCTATTTTCTGATATAATAGCTTTGATATGACCATCCGAGATTTTTTGAATTTTCAAGATAGAGTTGGGGATAGCCAAGTAGACCACTTGGGCAGGGGAAGATAAGATGTACAAGTGACAAATGCGGACCCTTAGCATGGTTTTAGTAAGTAGATAAGAAGGAGATTGAGATAATGATTGCAGGTTTCCCACCTAAAAGGAGGAAATTTTCCATGAGGTATATGTTATGGGAAGATCCATGGTGCCCATGTTAAAGGTCACATATAGAAAATTTACGGTAAACCACATAGATCCAAATCATTACAGTGAGAGGTGATAAGATTGATGGTGGGGATAAGATTGTTGATATGAATAAGAGCACATTAGTAAGTATGTTAACAGTAGAAATACCGCAAGTGCAAGGCATTGATAATTTGTTTTTCTATTTTATCATTGAGGGAAGCTATATGATAAGAGAAATACCCATACTTATGCATGATAACATATGGTCCAATATAGTTGGGATAAAAATTTTAGCGTTGACTCATTTCTAGAGTAGTGGCGTTTTGATTTTCTTTCAAAACTAGGTCACCAATATTAAAGTCATGTTATTTTATATGTTTTTTGTAAGCACGTTTGATATGATCTTGATAAACATGTGGTGTTAAATATAAATTAAGAGATAGTCATATAACCATTCAAGTTGTGCTAGAATCTCATGATGATAGTCCTCATCAAAGATGAAGTCATGAAGATAAATGTGCAAAGATGGGATTTGGACATCAAGAGGAAGAATGGCTTCCGATCCATAGACTGATATGGAGGAAATTTTTAAACAATCTAGAATTCCCTAAATATCCCTAAACCATGCCACTTTGGTAGATAATTTTGAGATCTTTCCAACAATACCTGGAATGTTGGAAATGGAGCCCTTAGGCTCAAGAAATGGCTAGTCAAAGTTTGGTCCCAGTTTGGACTCGATAGAACCAGTTGGCCAATGTGGCAGTGACACCTAGTGGAAGCGGAGTTTAAGCAGACGAGAAAAAAATGTGGTTTTACAATGTTAGTATTTGAAACTCATTCAAATGGGTGGACCTACCTTTTTGCTAGTTGGGGGCCCTCAACTAGGTTCAACACACTCTTTTCACAAAGGGGTGTGTTTTTCACTACATAGTTATCACGCTACATGGTGTAGTCACAATATCACTCACTTACTACTATAATTATACCGCTAATTATGTTATTTTATATATGGATAATTTTTTTAGGAAAATTATTCACTAATGACCCATCCCATAGTTCTGTCATTAGTTTAGCCATTCATTGGCATTGAGTGTTTTACATAGTCGTCAGTTACTCACATAGTTCTTGTCATCTCTCAAGGAATCTTAGCTGTCATTATTCACTCAACTATCTTCTTTTGTCTTTGAATAGGGAACCTAGGGAGGGATTAGGGAGCTCATGGGTACCCTTATTCTCATTTCTAGGCACCCTGGTCCCCATCACATTTGATTCTCATTTAGATATTCAAGGTCGGTCTTTGTAATTTTCCCTCCCATTCCCCTAGGTACTAGTCAATGTGTCAGGTCATTAGTGTTGAAACTTGAGAAAGATATTCCTATATAAACACAACATACACATTATCTTAAGGGAGGACTATTTATACTAAGAGATAGCTATCTATATAAGGAAAGGGACTGCATTTGGGCACTATTATGCATCACACACTACATAGGAAGGAGATTTTATTTTATTCCATCCACCATTCTACATTTTTATCTAGATATTTTCCTCTCCTACTTTGGTGTCATTGGCATTAGGGCACCTTACACACATGATTGCACACACAAGAACATAAAACTACATCAGGTCTGATATGTAGTGCAACGCTCAGTCATAAGTCCATCCATTTGGTAGCTGATGACAGTCTGACCCATTCATTTACATCTTTCATTTTTAGGGGTTTGATGCTTTTTTGTGGGGTTTCACAGGAGGTTATTCATTGGTGATTTATAGTGACACCAACAAAGAAAGCGTGACACCAACCAAATCATAGGAGAAATATTTCAAAGGTTTAGTGATCTTATGAGATCAATTTTTTGAGTCAATCTACATACCAGGGTGCCCATACTTCAGACTAGGGCACCCACAGGTGCCCTGCCCTTCTCCAAGTGTCCCAGTTTGGGAAAATCTGCCACTTCTGCAATTTTTTGATGTTCTTCATGGCATCCAATTCCTTTAAAACATCACTCTTTCTAGTCCCAAATTATTTCGAGGTAAGTTATTTTCAAGTGAGTACCTTTTCCCTCCTTTTTCATTTATTTCATTTTGTTTAAAATATCAAATAAATTACTGAGCATTTATATCTTAATATATTTTAGTTATTACTTTTTTGTACTTCTTAGATTAATTTATAAAATTCATATTTTAGTTAATCATTTTGGTGAACCCGTACCTTAGAACATTTTTCCCTAGGATCCACTTCAATCCCTGATAGCTCAGTATAGCTCTTGGCCTTCTCAACCCATCATGTCTCATGTTAGCATCAATCTAATTTATGATGAGGTTGTTATCGTTGATCTCACGACTCTCTATAATAATGTTACTATGCTCAATCATATCCAGCAACAACTCTTAGATGGTCAACAATATGTACTTGTTAGTTTTAAAAATTCTTCCATTGGAATCAATATTATTTCAGATCTGATAGCCTTCACTCGTTGTACACCATGCTATACGGCTAATAGTGATCCTCCTGCTGACCAATCGACGGAAATTATAGATTATTCTCTTATTGATTACATGTTAGGTCTTGAAAATATCTCTCATACTTAATCTCCTCCTCATTAGACCACTACTAGGGATACATATTAGACTCTAATACTTTTGATATTCATTCTCCTAATCCATCACATAATAGTTCACATACTGTTTCATATTATGTTGATCATCCTATCGATAGTACACTTAATGAAATTTTTATATCTGATGTCGATGATACAATTGACAGTCATGGTTCTACTACTTTTCATACTACTAAGTCTGAATCTCCTACTCCAATTTCTCCTAAGGTTATATCTAGCATAATGCATGAGGAACCTCCATCTATTAGTTCTTCTACTCCTACCATCTCACCTCCTCCTAGCACTCACCTACATCTGTCAGTTCATCTTTTCCGATTGAGGTATTGCCATTGGTTGCTTCACCTCCTACGGATTTTTTGGATGCTATTCCTACTATTGCTATGGATGTTCTATCTCCTTCATCTCCTATAGCTTATTTGGCACCACCACCTAGTGTGCCTTTAGAATTGAGATCTCCTTTATCTTCTCTTGAGGTACCTATGATTACTCACAATGGCAAGTTATAACTTCTTAATACATTATTGTCATCTCATACTATTCCTCCACAAGATATTTTATCTATCATGCATGCCATTAGTCAATTACAATCTCAGGTTCAGTCACTCACTTTAGAAAGTAGGGCCTATTATGCTTAAATTGATAATAATTCATTATAGGGAAACCCTATTCCTAAGAAGATTCATAACTACACATTTCCTAAGAACTTTATCATGCCTACATTCACATGCTTTGATGGTACTGGTGACCCTCACTTACATCTACAACATTAATGCATGGAAATGGCTTCCTATTCTAATGATAGATTATTACTTAAGGCCTTTCAATATAGTCTCACTGAGGATGCATTACTGTGTACAAGAATTAGTTAGCCATGTTAGTGAAATTGAAACTAACACCTAGTAGCTTCAAAACATGCTAAACTAACATCTATGCACCATCATGCTAAGAGCTAAACAAGTAATAAACATCAACACTATGCATTAGAATATTGAAAATAAACCTCAAGCTAACATGATAATACTTATTACTCTACTCTTTATAAAGCTAAATCAATGAAATGGACTTAGGTAGATCCTTTAGCTATCAAAGGCTTGATAGTTGTTGCTTGATCCAAGAGGCTTAAGGATGGAGGTTCACCAAGTCATGGAAACAATGCCTTTCTTGATTAACTACATTGATCTTCACAAAATAGCTTGGATGATTGAATTCAAAGGGATGATGCTTAGTTCCACTCTAATGGAGAATTCTCTAAGATGATAAAATGACTATAGCTTAGGATCTATGCTCAATTAGGTGTAAGTATAGAGGTAGGAGGAGGGCTCCTTATAAAGCCCAATGTATAAAGAATCTCTACATCTCTTTACATGTGGGATAATAGAGAGGTTTGGTTAGTTGTGGATAAGGAAGGTTTAGGGAGGGTTGAGTTTACTTTAGGAGAGTTTATTTTGTCCTCCAGTGACTCATGGGGATTTAGAGGGTTTATTAATTAACCAAAATGATTAATTAATAGGTGTGCAAGCTTATAGAAGCTTTTTAGAGGAATAGTTAGTATGATTTATGTTATAAGAGGATTTTAATCAAATAAATGACGATTTATTGATTAAATATAAGAGGGAATTAATTAATTAATCTAGATAGAAAGGGGAGATTAATTAATTAGAAATAATTAATTAATCTAGATAGAAAGAGGAGCTTAATTAATTATAAATAATTAATTAATCAAGATAGAAAGGGGAGCTGATTAACGAAAGGTCGTTAATTGGCATCATTTTTGGATAGAACATTTAATTAAATAATGTAATGTAATTAATTAAGGATGGTAACAAAGAAAATGTACGATATTGACGGTATGTCATCAATTTGTGGAAAAGGGTATAATTAGCGCAATTAAGTATTTAAATTGATTGAGCTAAATTATAGGTGTCTACATTTTCCCCTCTTTGGGGTGGCGTAAGTGACGCCACTTCAAAGATAGTAGGTAGATAATATTTTGAAGGGGAAGAAAAAAAGTAGTAGAAGTGATAGATGCCCCTTGAGTGTCAATGGGGTGATGAAAGAAGGAAAATGACTATCGAAAAAGGTGAGAGAAATGGATAGAAGAATGGGTAGGGGCAGGATGCCCTAGGTGAATCAGAAGAATAGTGTTGATAGGAGAATGATGTAGAAGAGGAATGAAGATGTAAAGAAAAGAGCAGGATTTCATCTAGTGTATTGAAATAACTTTAGTGTCATCATATTGCCAAAGATCTACATCATCGGACCTTATTAAAAATATAAGTAGATAAAAAAAGTAGAATGACATGAAAAGCCATACTACGAACAATTTTCCATTACTAAAAACACCAACTCAATGCAACATAAAAAAAAGCAATGCAATATGAGAAGGAAACATGCTCATTTAACATGGAAACAAGTACAAACACACATACTCAAACCAACAATGGTCAAGACAGTTGTACAAATGTTTTTTTATCAAATTTAAGATCCCCAAATGTTCGTGATTGATGAAAAGGGTGAAAAATGATGCCCCTAACAAGGATACATGCAAGGTAAAATGATGAAGGACACTGGGTCCAATGATAAAGTTTTATGCACAACAAAACAACATCAAACAACTAGATGTGCCCTAGAGTACTGACAAAGCAAACATGCAAGCTTTGTAAATGGTTGTAAATTTGATGATCCGTGAGTCATTTGACCTATGAACACGTGAAAATTCCAGCAAGATATGGAATGAATACCATGTGCAAGACATGAGTTTCAATCGCTATGAGATGTTTACCTATTTTTTACAAAAAAATGAATGTTTTTACAATTTTTAGGATTTTTAACTATTTTTTTGCATTTTTTAGATTTTGGACTGATTTTTTAATTTTTGAGATTTTGGATAGATTTGGATAAAGAAGAAGTTAGAAGAATCACAAAGAGTCTCCTAGGAGATAAATAAATGCCCCAGGGAGAATAAAGAAGCACCAAATGACAAATAATGCCCCAACATAACAGAAAACTATTAAAATAATTATTTAATAAAAATATTTATTTGGCAGAGTGTACGTAAGGAGTGATATCACCTAGGAGCAATAAAATTATCCTGGTGAGAAGAATTGAGTACTAGGTGGAAAATAATGCCCCAACATGGTGAACAATTAAATAAAATAATTATTTAAGAAAAATAATTATTTATGGTAAGTAGAAGAATATTCAGAATGATAATGGTGGGAAAAACAGTCCTCTGGGCATCACAGCCGAAGAGAACATATAAATATACCCCACATGAGGGGGGTAAAACATTATAATCAATTCGTTTGTTATGAACCGATGCCAAAAATTACCGTGAGACCCGTGAGAGTGAAGAAGATGATGGTGAAAGCATGATCCCGCAGGAGACATGCCGACCGAGTTCGGGAGCACCACTGTCATGTAGATGATGCCCCTTTCATGAGTTGTTTAACTTTTCCCTTGTATTTTCATGCATTTAATGATCTATTAAATGTTTTAGATCTAGGAGAAGGTGCATGTGCGCACCCTTGGGGGCACAGGAATCCTTAAGGGATCTTTGGCACCATGAAAGTGTGTGTGTGTGCACATGCACATGACAAAATGTATTAGCACGTACACATGGGCAAAAAAACCTAAGTGCAAGTGCCCTAACAAAGACAGATGTTTGCACCCACACATGCGTTCCAAAAACACTTCACTGATACCCTAATGCATGCACACATACACCCTACCCACACATGCCCAAATGGGCACATAGGCATCGAAAATGGAAGAAATTCCCGAAAAATGAAGAACAAATAAGAAGTAGTAGGAAATTGCAGAAAAGTTACTCATAGAAGAAAATAGAAGAACATAGAATAAATTTTAGTGCCTAACACATGTTATGTTTTGTAGAGACATTTTTCAGCGCTGTAGACTAGAGAACGAAATAGTTGCATTGCTAAGAAAGATGTGATCCTATCTCGGTGGGACTATCATGACATGGAGGTGTTGTTGGAGATGGTTGGCTTAGGACATGTCACATGGATGCCATCCATCACTTTGGACCATGGCTTGTTGACATCATTAATAGAACGATGGCACAATGAGAGTCACTGCTTCCAACTCCCTATAGGAGAGATGACCATTACTTTGGAGGATGTTTGGCGGATTTTGTGTGTCCCTATTATTGGTTCCCTAATTGATTACACTAGAAAATTTGGATGGATCACAGAGGTGATTAGTGATGTATTCTACCAAGATGACATACCCAATGAGGGTATGATAATATATTTACATCATTACATATCAGATCATACCATTCACCGGGGTATCTGATGGCTCTTATCAGTGGGTTCTTACTCACTGATAAGACATGGAATTCATTTCCATTGGTTTTGATTACTATTACCCATGGTTAATGCTTTGGAGAGAGATATTGTTGGGGCTAGTGCATACTAGCACACCTATACTAGGACTCGCATCTAATCACCTACCAACATCAAAAGACCAGAGGTCCTACCTCATTAATACAGATTTGGTCATGGGATCACATAGCTATTGGTCACCATGTTAGCACATTATGCATGTGAGCTCAGGAGGAGTAGACAGTCATGAGATGGGTTCCTGTTAGAGATGATATCTGAGGACACTTGGGTAGTACATACTATTATCATTGAGAGTTTGATGATTTGCAATAGAGATACATTATTTGGAGGCCCTATAGGCATATACAATGGCTAGAGGATGGGGTAGAGCTTGGTTTCTACGTGGTAGAACACTTTCTCTTGGGCAGCCGTAGTTATATTACAGAGATTTGTATAGTGGATCGATGTCAGCAGCAGTTGGGTATTATTCAAGGCGCTCCTCATCTAGATATGTGGTACGCTTGCCGTGATACGAAGAGGTAGACCATGGGGCACCATATTCAGGTAGCCATAGTTAGGGGAAAAATTTCACAGATGGTACCACAGATTTAGGCTCTTGCTCGATAGATTAGGGATCTTGGTACCACACCATATTACCTGGCTTAGTATGCCACTATTTTTCCTTGATGATTAACCATACCAAATGGGGCATGGGTTGTAGGTTTGAGGCTGCCACTAGAGATACCTTAAAGTAGTGATGAGAGTGATGGTGTAGAGGGAGGTGATAGGGGAAGTGGTGATGTTGATGACCCGTTTTATGGGCAGAGACATGATGGTGGAGATGAGCGGTAGGGTTTAGTACAGGGTCCTAGACCAAGGCTACAAGAGCAGGGACAGGGTCCTAGACTGAGACCATAGAAGCAAGGATAAGATCCTAGAACGAGACTATATGGGAAAGGACAGGGTCCTAGACTGAGACCATAGGAGCAGGGACATGATCTTAGACAGAGACTACATGGGAAAGGACAAGTTCCTGTAGTACAATAGATATTTCCTAGAGCACAGGGTCTAAGACACATCCCTCCTTAGAATCCACATAGAGGAGGATATGACAGGGGATAGCTAGCTTCCTTGCAGCAACAGCTTCATTAGGTCATAGTAGTCTAGTTGCGGGTAGCAATAGAGAGGGACCAGGCCTGAGTTTAGATATAGGTTTTGACAGTAGAGCATGACCGAACTCGAGCACATGTAGGTCAGGGAGGAGATGGTTCTTCTCATTTTCAATAGATACAATAGATGACCACGAAGATGGCATAGGTTATGAACCTATTATAATAGTCCTAGGCACAAGTGTAGCATGTAACAATAGAGAGGGATCAGCTCTGATCCAAGCAAGTATTGGGTTAGGATGATGTGGCGAGATTATCTACGGAGGTAGCATCTTTTTGATACATAGATGGGGTTTCGCTGACACCACACACACATAGAGCTTTAGCGACAGCCAAGGGTAGAGCCTCCTACTATCACCCTTTATATTATGAGGTTGTTCCAAAGGGTCAGTAGCCACCTACCTATAGCCAATAGTCGAGTGGATAAATGAGGTCAAATATGCCCCTAACATCTAGAAAATTATCTCAGCAGCCACATGGGTAGTCGACAGGGTAGCGGGGTGCACAAGTTATGGGTCTTCCCCCATCTCATAGGCCACGCAGTTCTAATGAGGGTTTGATTCAGACATGAAAGCTTCATTATTTTTTATCGATGTATATGATGTAGCATTTTGATGTACGCCTATGATGAAGGATTTATTATGACCTATGCACTTTATGGCCCATTTTGTACCGATGATTTATATCTTGTTGAGATAGACATTTTATACACACACACACACACATATAGACACTGGATGTTGTATAGTTTTATGTTGAAATGTATCTTAAGATGATGATTTATTATGTATGTGTTATCACCGAATCACATCACCCTTCTATGGTTTAAACAAGCGCATATATTTGAACTCACGGTGTGATTGGATAACATGGGTACTATCTCCAAGTTGTGGGACTTGCTACTTGAGATAGACCTCCAAAGAAATTTGGTTCTTGCTCCTAAAATACCTGCCACAATCTACTCTAATGCAGGGTAAGCTAACTGTTCTAATCTAAATTTCTAAGGAACCAGGGAGAGAGAATGCATGAAGTGAAAGCCTACACTAAAGTGGTGATACACCGGAAAAGGAGGGTGTGAGAGTAGTCTTCAAATGCGTGAAATACAGAAGCAAAGTGCACACTAGAAGAGGTGATGACAGTTTTCCATAATCTAGCAAAACGCATTCACAAAAATATTTCAAACATACACAATGATAATGGATCCCTGCATGAACATAATAATAGACACAATATTCTTGTAAAAAGAGGTTGAAGGGAAAAGAAGAATGCAAGAAAACACAACAGGGGAAGATACATCCACAAACTTATATTTTATTGCTTCCTGATATGCACAGTTCAATCGGTTACAAGATAAGGGCCTGGATCACTGTGCAAGGAGTCCACAACAAGGGCCTACAACACATTGGCTTCACAAAGTAATTTTGGTAGAGCTTTGCTACAAAAACTACCTCCACTTACAATGAGCCCAACACTCCAATTTATAGAAAAATGAGAAGGTAAAGAGAAGGGAAAATGGAAATCCCAAAATCTATCCTTCAACCACCTATAAGAGGCATTAAATGGAGTAAAATGATTATATATTACTTGCAAAAGGCTCCCCATACTATCCCAGGTGCTGCAGCAGAGAAAGAATGATGACCATGTCTCTTAATTGCACTCCCAACCACCAAATAAAACACTGTTATGAACCCATCCACGTTTTCTTAAAAATCTTGATCAATATCCAATCAAATCTAGAATTTCTTGATTTTTTTGCATCAGGCTTAGAGCCACAATTCCAACGGTACCAATTTTGTGCGATTTCGTTGAGAAATACAAAAGTTATGGCCTTCTGAGTGCGGGTAGCTATTTTGGGTCTGGCAGGCGTTTTCTGTCATTTGACGGGAATGAGCATTAACTGATTGGAGCCGAATATGTTTCTTTTATTTAAATATATCTAACCTCATTAAAAATAAGAAATCCAGTTTTTGTGGTGTAGAGGACATCGTGCTCATTCCAGAAATTCTAATTTTGTGAAAATCAGAGCTCGGAGTCAAAAGTTATGGCCGTTTGAAGTTTCACGGGTCAAACGTTGACTTTTCTTCTTTGCCTTCGGCCGCTTCGGCTTTTCACGTCCCACGCATACCTTTGTCCTGGTTGTCCTGGACAAAAATCTCCTGCTTTGGCCAATTCGGGCTTCCTTGTTCCTATTTGCGGTGAAGACATGTGGCGAGATTCCATTCGCTCTCGGCTCTTTCGGCTTTTCGCGTCCCACGCTTACCTTTGTCCCGGATGTCCCGAACTGTCTCAGAAAAAATTCTCCTGTTTCAGCCGAATCGTCCAGTTCATGTCCTCCACGTACTTTTGTCCCAACTGTCCCAAAACCATGCGAAACAAAACTTTGACGATTTTTTCCACTTTCAGCCGTTTCGACTTTTCGCGTCCCGACGTCCCAACTGCCCCGCAGACTGCCTAGACTAGGACTTAGCCAATTTTCTCCATTTTTTCGTCCCCAAGCTTGGTTTTTTGTAATTTTTTCACCTTTTCTAACTCATTGGGTTTTCTTCTTAGATGGGAGAGTTAGAAAGAAGCCGGGGGCCCCCAAAAACATGATTTCAGGCCTTAAATCATTCTATTTGCTTAGGACTAAAGAATTTGATGCATGTTATCAAAATTACCTTGAGGGGTGGATTTTGGATAACAGTATGTTGATCATATCATGATGTTATATAGTTTTTTTCTACACTTTGTATGTAAAATTGATGATAGTTAAGATGATGTATCACATGTATTAGATTTTATGATATATATGTAGATGATACCATTTGTTATTGCATATTTGATGTTCTAGATTAGTGGATGGGATGATATGATGATATTTATTCGGGGGGGATAGATTTTTTATATTTGGGATCCCTCTTTCCCCCATTTGATGATACAGTATGTGATGATTATCTTAGCATGCATGTATGATGTATACTTATCTGTTTATGTATATATGATTTATAGATGATGTTAGATGTGATGATATAGATGGAGATATGATGATGTGATAACAAAACTAAGTACATGTGAAAAGCACACACAATCAAATGTTAACAAACCTATCAAATATACATTGCTAAACAACATGAATTAACACAACTATGTATAATTATTTACAAGAATGCAAAAACACACTTCATATGTACAAGTAAGAATGAATCTAATATAAGCAAGAAAAATGAATCTAACATAGTATGTTTAAGTGAAAAACTATACAAATGTACAAGAAATCAAAAACTATAAAAACAGTCAATGTACACAAATTAACAAACAAAGCAAGAAACAAGATAAAACAAGTAAACTAAAGCTATTTTTTTGTAAGATTGTTTTTAGTGCATTTTGCGTTGTTTTTGGGAGTTTTGTGAAAAAAAAATCTATTGTTTTTGTATTCCCTATTTTTCTAATGTTTTGGGGGTTTTCAAGTGCTTTGTGAATATTTTTTGAGATTTTGAACATATTTGAATGTTTATGGATTTTCTAAGGTTTTCCAAAGCTATGTACAGGAAACCGAGAAACGTGGATGACCCCAATGTTAGATGGGAATATACAAGGGCAGGTGCCACGTGTTGTAAAAAGGAAGTTGAAACCCATGAAGGTGCCCCCAGTGTTAGATGGGGGATATAAAAAGGCAATCCCTTCATCAATTTACAAAAGGAGAATTAGACGAATCGAGGCTTGACAAGACGGGATCACAAGGAATCACGGACATAGGTGTGGAAATAGCCCAAGAGCTAAGTTAAAGTACCCCCTAGAAACAAGATGCTTGTGAACAAAAAATCCTCCCCAGGTGCCAGAATCCAGTTTTCACTAAGGGATCTATCCAAAGTGCCACAATTACATGGTTTTCACATATGGATGACATGTTTTCTCTTTTTCTTTTTCTATTTTTGACTTTTGATTTGTATTTTGATCCTTTTTATATTTTTGTTTTTTATTTATTTTGCACCATGTTTAAGCATAGAACTTCTTAAGGTGCATGGCATTGATAGGCTTGTAGAGCTCATCCCCATTGAGATGAGAAAGTTTGTATGCTCTTGTTCCATATTTTTCCACAATGACGTAAGGTCCTAGCCTGTGTGGTTCAAACTTGTCTTTCTTCTCTCTTTCTGCCCTTGTGTTGAACTAATTCTCTTTCATGACCAAATCTCCAACCTCAAATTGAGGAGGTATGATCCTTTTATTTTATTTTTGGGAGACTTTGTTTTGATATACCTTGATATGGTTAAGGGCATGGATGCACTTTTCATCTAGGAGTTCTAATTCTACCATCCTAGAAACTTTTTAATCCTCATCTTTGTCTAGATAATCCCTAAGAGATATTCTCATGTAAGGAAGCTCTATTTGCAATGGGATGATAGATTTTGTTCCAAACACTAGAGAGTAGGGTTTCACACCAGTAGGAGTGTGAATGGATGTCCTATAAGCCTAGAGGGTTGGGTGAATTTGTAAATGTCAGTTACAACCTATCTTACTCACCATCTTTTCCATGATTTGAACTAATGTTTTGTTAGTGGCTTCAGCTTTCCCATTTCCTTGAGGGTAATATGGTGTAGACCACTTTAATTTTATTTGAAATCGATGATAAATATCTTTCACTCTCTTTTTCTTGAATGATTTACTTTTATCAGTTACAATGGCAACAAGAATTCCATACTGGAAAATGAGGTGATTCATGATAAACTTTGATATCTGAGAACCTGTAACATAGGTTAATAGAACAACTTCCACCCACTTAGTGAAATATTTGGTGGTTGTGATGATGTGGGTATGACCATCAGATGAGTTAGGAGTGAGTTTCCCTATTAAATCCAGTCCCCATTTGGAAATTGGCCACGGTGTTGTAATTGGCTACAATGGTTGCGATGACGCAAGGATGAAATTTCCATAATTTTGGCATAGAACACATTTCCTTACATGGTTGCATTAATCTATCTCCATATTAGGACAATAGTATCCTACCCTTAACAATTTATTCACTAGGACCATTCCATTTGTATGGGCACCACACACCCCTTCATGTACTTCCTTGATAAGGGCGGGTTTTGAAAACAAGTACATGAGTGGGTAAACCTTGGATATAAGCTTGGTTTTATTATTCAATAGGTAATGACAAAGCTTTTGAAAGGTAAAAATGACAACCAGATAGGATTTTTCAATTTGAGGATAGTTGAGCTCATAGGAAATTAGGGTACGACTGAGATATTACATGGATTTCTCTTTGTGGCTCAGGTCATATTGTACAAGCAAAGCACCAATATAAAATTGGGTAGCGGATATGCATAACAAAATTGGATTACCAGGGGTTGGAGGCATGAGGATAGGTGGATTGGCCAAACATTTTTTAAGCAAGGTGAAGGCCTATTCTTTCTCTGATCCCCAAATAAAGTCAACATCCTTTTTAAGAAAATGATTGAATGAATGAATTTTGTCAACAAGCTGTGAAATGAAGTGGTAGATGGATTGTATCTTTCCTTACAAGCTACGCAGTTGTTTGATATTCTTGGGAGGAGGCATTTTAGTAATGGCAGTGAATTTTTCTGGGTCTACCTCAATCCCTCTCCTTGATATAATGAATCTTAGTAGATTCCCTGATAATACTCCAAACACACATTTTCTTTGGATTCAATCTGACCTTATATTCCCGCAGGTGTTCAAAGATACGCCGTAAAACTTCAGGATGGTCTCCTCTTGTCTTAGAATTACCTAGGATATCAACTACATAGTCCTCCATGATGTCATTCAACATATCATGGAATATTACTGTCATTTCCCATTGATAGGCTACACCGGCATTTTTGAGGCCAAAGGGAATTATTTGATAATAGAATTTCCCCCAAGGGCTTGTAAAGGTTATCTTGTGTTGATCTTCTTCTGCTGTCTTGATTTGATTGTATTATGAAAATCCATCCATAAAATATAGCATTTCATAACCCTCAGTTGAATCAACAATCATGTCGATGTTGGGAAAAGGGAAGTCATCTTTTGGACATGCCTTGTTGATGTCTCTAAAATCTATGTAAATTCTAATCCCTACATGTTTCTTTTGTACCGGAACTACATTCGATATCCATTTTGAGTAGTAAATAGGTCTAATGAACCATGCTGCTAGAAATATTTCTAACTCTTCTTTAACTAAAAGAGACACGCGTGGATGCATTTTTCTTAGTTTCTGTTTGATGGGCTTTGTTTCTACATGCACAACTAGGTTATGCACTACCAAATATGGATCCAATCTCGACATATCTTTAGAAGACCATGTGAATATATCCAAAACTTTTCTTAGAAGCATGGTGAATGTCTCTTGCTCTTGTGTTGAGAGTGAAGATTCCATCTTGACTATCTTCAGGTCTTCTTTTGTTCCAATATTTACATATATGGTTTCTTCTACCAGCATTTTTGGCATATCCTCCATACATGAAGGATCAGGAGGAAGGTTGAGATCTTCTTCTAAGGGTGTCTCTACGATATTTTCACCCTTGGCGTGGTCACTTTTCTTGTCCATTGATTTTTTACTTATTTGTTATTCAACACCTCAAAGAGGTTTTCACTACGTGACTTGCACTTTTTCTTTTGCCGAGGATTTTGGTTGGAACTTTTTCTTCAGTTTTGCTGACCACGAAGCTTGACTTCCTCTCCTAAAAATGTGCAGGTTTCTAAGTCAATGTAGAAACATTTCTTATGGTCTCTAATTGGATTTGTATCCCGTATGCCCATGAATTCTGTAATGGCCTCATCATTCTCAAAGATATCCAATGGCACATGATGTTATTAGTCCTAATTGACAAGGGAAGGATATACAAGATCAATTTTAGGTTTAGTGGGGGTTAAGGTAAGGACAACAATATCCATGAATAGGTTTGTGGAGGCAAGATCCTCATATTGGCTACAGTGGGAATCTGTGTCGCCTAAATAATCAGATCTATCCTCACACTCAGAATAGGTAGTGTATTTATCATTGGGGTGTGATACATAGGGTCAAATGCCGATACCATATCTTTCTATTTTAAATGTGGAAGTGGAACTGGTTATCTTGTTCTTTGTTCATTCTTTCCACTTCCTAGGCCCTTGTAGCCCATAGAACATCATTCGGCCAGAATTTTCATACTCAAGGATTTGGTAGCAGGTTGGCTAAGTGTTCTCTGGGACCTAAGTTGTAGGTGGTTCCAACAATTTATCTTCTGCAAGTAATCCCCAAGGTAAGAATGTCCCAATAGTTTGTTCATCTTTAGGTTGTTTGAAATGACAGTTTTGTCAGCCTCTTGTTTTAGGCGATAAATATAGCTAAGACTATGAGAGCTTGTTGCACATTGTATTCTCCACAACCATACTCCAGAAATTTCATCTCCCATGAATCAAAGGAGAAGTAGATGTAGAATCTTCACGAACACAAAAACTTAGGGATTCTAAATCTACCCAGGTAAGTGCAACAAGTTGGTGAACAAAAAAGGGGTCATAAGTGGACGTCATATTGCAAAAAATAACAAAATCTCAACTTGTAGGGATTATTAGCAATACACACACTCAAAATTAGAAAAATTTATATAATTATGAATCGTAGCATCTGGAATCTAGTTTCTAAAATACTATTTTTTTTAAAAAAAAAGGGACAAGTTTAGCTATACTAAACACTTAAAATTATATGACTTGGTTTTGTTTTGTTTTAAAAACCTATAAGATTGTAGTCCGTTTTCCCGTGATTTGGATGACCAAATCTTGTTATTTTTTTTCATTTGGTGAAAAGTTATATGTAGTTGTCTATCTTGGGATGGATTTTATTTTGTATTTTTTTGAGTAATATTTTTTTTATGATTTTTTCCATGAAAGTGGTTTGAAAAGGTTTAGAAAACGGAGTGCTTTCCATTTTCCCTCCATAACTATATCAAAAAATATCAAAATAATATATATATATATATATATTAACGTGTATAGAATTTCTCCACGCTTGGGATGGTATGAGTTTTATCACATTTTGATAAGCGAAACAAAAGTTACAGTCTTAAACATGGACATGAACATTCGCGGTAAAAAATGTCTTAAAGACCTATTGTTAGTAAAAAATTATAAAATGATATTTATATTATTCTATCCACTTTAAAATCAATATTTCTACAACCCAACCTTTTGATGACAATGCTCATAAACCATCATGGCATAAAGAGCGTGAATATTGTGATTTTCATCATGTAAAGGGACACAAGACAGATAAGTTCCTACGACTTCGCCACTACATCCAAGATCTCATTGAAAATGGAGAGATAAAATTTAAAACCCCAGAGAGAAATCAAACGCCGAACAAAAATATGGGGATATTCAAATAACCATTCCCTAAACATGGAAAATCATATGAGAAAAGGCAGGATCAAGGAAAGTCATCCCAAAGTTACAAAGCTTCAAACTATATATACACCAAAAGTGACAATAATCATTATGACTCACGCATTGGATGTGTCCACTCTTCTAATGAATATATGAATACCATTAGGATCAAGGGAAAGGATTGCGTTACGCTAACAAGGTGCGCCCATCTCATGATCACAAAACCCTCTCCATCAACACTGCAGGATGATTGATATAACCTCTTAGAAAAAATTGAGAATACCTCTACCAAGATTTCAATCTTAGATATTCTTAAGATATCAAATGTACACAAGAACATCCTATAAAAAAATCTTTAGGGGTCAGAAGTACCAATAGAAATAGACCCTTCACATTTACAAGATGTAGTGGAAAACATTACACTGACTGAACACATCTCATTTAACCATAAAGAAATTCCTGATGAAGATCACACACATAATCTTCCCCTGTATATAGAGGTATTTTTTACCCGTAAGAAGATAAAATAGGTGCTTGTGGAAAACAGATCAAGATTGAATATATACACTTTTAAACTAATTAAATAGCTGGGGCACATAGAGGAAGATATAGAGTCTCATATTATTACCATAACTACTTATGACAATGCCGAGCGGGAGTTAGATAGAACAATCACACTGCAATTACACCGACAGTACTTCATCAAACTATTACCCTCAAGGTAATGGCCAAGCTGAGTCTACAAACAAGAGCTTGTTGAAGATCATTAGAAGAACTCTTGATGAGAATCAGAGGTCTTGGCATACCAAACTGAAATCAGCCTTATGGGCTGATAGGATAACTCCCAAGAAATCCACAGGTAACTCTCCATTCAGGCTTGTTTATGGAAGAGAGGCAATTTTGCCCATGTCACTTGAGTTGCCAACATTGAAACTCATGAAACAGTTGGAGCTGTTGGATTTTGAGCCCATGGAGGTGAGATATGCAGAGTTGATGGAGCTCCAAGAGATTATAGATTAGGCATCCCAAGCAATGGAGAAGGATCAAGCTTTGATCAAGAATACCTTTGATAGGAAGGCCAAGAGTAGATCTTTCCAGGTTGGAGATCTAGTGTTAAAATGGGATGCGGATAGAGAAAAACTGGGAAGGCATTCAAAATTTGATGCCATTTGGAGTGGCCCATACATGGTCACGAAGTGCAAGAACAACAATGCTTTCCAATTGGCTTCATTGGATGGTGAAGAACTGCAGATTCCAGTCAATGGAATCTATCTCAAGCATTGCTTCTAAAGGGAAATTCTCCACCTTGTAAATATTAACTTAGGTTTCCATTCCTTCAAGTGATTGTGCACATTTTTTTGCTATAGGTTAGTTTTTCTTTCCCTAAGTGCTTTGGCACAGGCTTGCTGTTCCTGAAGATGTGTTTGTAGTCCTTGTTTCCATCAGGTGATATTCCATCTTCCTCCTTGCAACATTCTAAGTCAGTTGGGGTCCCAAACAAAAAATTTGATGACTCCATGCCCAATGGATTGCTTCAGGAAATTGGTATTTTCATCTAGCAAGCAGATGACCCCTCTGAGTTGCCAAAATTGTTATCCAAAATGTGCCCCTGCTCATTTTGGATGGCTAACTCCTTGTGTTCTTGCCTCTCTTGTGCCTCAGTCTCCATTTTTTTATTTTCAGGCACTCAAATCTTTCTGGAAATGGCACCATTGGATAGAGCTCTCTCTCTGCTTTCTAGAAAGGTAAAGTTTTCCTCCTAACTCCTCATATTTTTCAAGTTATGGCTCGGCGGAGTTTTTGTGGGAAATTTTCCCTTTGGAAGCCCGCAGCCAATAGGAAGCTACCACGTGTCCCAGGAGGTGGTGGAGAAGAGAGGAAAAATTAGAAATTTTTTCAAGTTTTGGTCAAAATTTGCAAAAGGAAAAATTTTTCCCGCGGGCCCACCGAGCCAATTGGGACGTGACACATGTCGGGAGAGGAGGTAAAGTGAAAAAATTGACTAAGTGTTTAGCGCAGGAAATTTTTTGAAAATTGGCCCGCATGGCCTGTCAGGTGCTGCCACGTGTCCAAATGAGGGTGGTGGGCATCAAAGAGAAATCATGTTTTTGGCTAAGTTTTTGCCAAAATTTCCAAAGTAAAAAATTGGCCCGCATGGCCTGCAGCGAATAGGGTTACGCCACGTGTCTTCACTAATCAGGGTGACGGAGGTAGAAATGCAAATTTTGCTAAGTGTTTTGCGAAATTTCTAAAAGGGAAAGTTTGGGGCAGAGGGCCCACGCCCAATAAAAATAGGACACGTGTCCTGTGGTCCCAGGGGAGTTCGGAGCTCGGGAAAGAGTTTCAAAATTTGGCTAATTTTCGCCAAAAAATTCAAAGGGAAAGGTTTGCCCCATGGCCCCTTCCGTCCAATAAGGACATGCCACATGTTCCAGAGTGGTGGGGTGTGGGGGAAAAAATGAAAATTTTTCCAAAGTTAAAAATGCAAAATTTTCAAAGGTAAAATTGTGCCCCCGGGGTGCGAGCTAATCAAACCTCGCCACGTGTCCATGTTGCAAAAAATTTTAAGGAAGGGCCCGTAAGAAAAATTTCAAGGATGAGCCCACAGCCAATCACATCATGCCATGTGGTATCCAAGTGGTGGAGCGTGGGGATTTTCGAAAAAAAATTCCAAATGCAAAAAAGAGGTAAAATTCAAATTTTTTTCCCGCCGATATGTTTTGGGCCTGTTTTTGCCCTAAATCTTCAAATGGCCATAACTTTCAATCCAGAGCTCTTATTTTCACGTTCTTTATAACAATGGAAAGCTGGTGAAATTATCTATAAGATTTCATAGTCAATTTTGAATTTTGGTTCATTTTGGAGAGAGAAAATCAAAAAATGCTTCTGGTACGTGCCCATGGACAAAACTGACGTTTCAACAACCAATTTTAATGCAAAATGGGTCGCATTCTTCTCCAGCATGGTCAAAAATGTCAAGGCATGGGTTTGTAAGGACCTCCATGCTGTTTTTAATGCATTTTGGTCAATGAGGAATGACTCCCACATTTTTTCACGTTTTCTCTCTCCTGGGCTCGACCCATGCACTGTAAAAGCCAGATTTGGCTCATTTTTCAAAGGGGAACACTTTTTTTGCACAACAAGCTTCTGTTTTCACCTTCAACAAGTGATTTTGGCAAGTATCAGACCTTCTAGGGATTGTAACAGGTTTTTCTACCTCTTTGGTGTTGGAATACAAGAATTTTGATGTTGAAAATCACAATGCAGGCTATGTGAATGCTTTCAGTCCTTTGTATGTGTTGTTTGCTTCATTTCAAACCCTTGATTACAGTTATCAACCTGTACATGATGTTTTATGTTACAATTTCTGATTTGTGTCAATTTGCATGAGCAAGAAGTGCTCACCACTCCTTTGGTGTATCACCTCTATCAGTTTAGTTTCAATTTTTACATTTCTTATCCCTGTCTCCTTGCAAATTAGGATAAAATTAGGATCTGAACGTCTGAAGTTGTGCAAATAATAGATATAATCAGATGAGTTTGAGGAACCAGCCTCAAATCTGGAGATTCCTCTCTCATTTTACAAGTCCCACACTTGGAGAGAGGTTTCAATGTTGTGTAATCACACTGGATGCCTGAAACATCAATTTAGAAACCTGATTTGCATCCAGGGGTGATGCTGATTTGCAACAACAGTTTTGGCATGCCCGGTGGGACCTTAGAGGTCTCATTTTTATTGCAACAAAGTTGATGTGCATCTACTGCAATTTTCTTGCTTCAAAAGAGCTATAAATTGCACATCTGGTGACTCCAAGGGGAAGAATCAACTGGTTTCAGCAGTGCAGGCCTGAAAACTCATGAGAAGAGTCACCTCAAGGTTGAGAGCTGGAGAAGAAGAGGTGCTATTTGAATACCTGTAGTTATCTCCAAGAAGAAGGCAAAGAGGAAGAAGGATTCAAAGGTCTCCATCTCCACCAAATAAAACTCTCTCAACTCCTCCACCTGGTAGGCCTTTCATTTAGTCAACAAGGGTTTTAAGACCAATTAGAATGGCACAAAACAACCCCTATGTGAATTTCACAGGCAGCAGCCCACTTGCCCTCAATGCACAACATCCAATTCCAATTGCAACCTTGAAGAATGTTCCATACTTCACTGGAGAGAATCAGACTACTCCAGGTGATCATGTTAAAGACATTGTCAACCTTTGTGTAATTCATGAAATCAATGAGATGCAAGTGGCTGTCAAATTGTTGGCATCTTCATTCAAGGGGTAAGCATTGCAATGGTTTAGAAGTCTTGCCTCAGGTTATGTTCAGAATTAGAATCAGCTGTGTATAGCACTTCATGAGCAATTTGGAGAGAAGGGAAACAACTTGTCTCTTTTAGAGCAGCTGACAACCATCAAGAGAGCTCCCAATGAGCAGCTGACTGATTTCAACTTCATATTTCAAAAGACTTGGGAGAGAATTCCAGTGGCAGTTAGACCAACAGTATAAGGTTCTTTTCTCTACTACCTCAAAGCTCTAAAATTTGATATTTCTATGTTGATTCAGTCCATGGGAGGCATAACTATCCCTATGGCTTATAGCATTGGCATTAGGGCTGAAAATTGTTTGATCTAAGCTGGAAAACTAGCCCCTATACCTCCCATGCCATTGCTTCCAAGTTTAGAGAGCCCAAACACTAATCAAACACCTAATTTGGCTCCTTCTCCCACTCCTAGAAATCAGAGTTCAAATGAGGCTTCTACTTCATCTCCAAGTGCCCCAAATGAGCTTCAAGAAGTCATGAAGAAATTGCAAAACCTAGGTAATGAGCTGGTTACTCTCAAGAGGAAACAAGACCAAGGTTTTAGACCTTCTTATCAGCCCCAAGCTCATCCTAACTGGCAGCCATACCAACCACAAAGACCTCCTAATCCAGCTGCAAATATAAATCAAACAAGGCCTCCTGCCAATAGGCCATTTAAGCCCTATAATCCTAATGTCATATCTGCCTCTAAGGCATTGGTGCCAACACAAAACAACATTGCTCAGGAGTATGATTGGTGTTTTCCATGCAATGAACCTCACAACCAATCCATGTGCTTCAATGGTGCTTTGAATCAAGCATTAATGGTGACAACTACTGGTGTGGAGGGTGAGGGCAGTCAAGGAAACAACCAACAACAAGAAACATTCCAACAGCAATCAGCCCCAAATGACACCACACTTGTGAGCTGGCAGGCAGAGGATTTTTGTGGCATGAATCAGATAGTCTCTCAAGGTGTTGTAGCCAACACAAGGTCAAAAAGAAGGAATTTGGGTGAAGAGCAGCCATTAGCTCCAACCAATCCACAACCTTCCATGGCTCCACAAATGGTTGGCAAGAAAAATCCAATTTCAAATGCACAAGGGCAGCCAAGAACAACTCCTAGACCGACTCAAATACCAGTTGTTGCTGCCCACATGCAAGGAGTGAATGTGCCAACCAAGGGATAGCAAAGAGATCCTTCATCACCATTCAATATCATTGATCAGATGAAGAAGACAATGTAAATATATCAATGTGGGAATCCCTATCTATCCCAGGCCAAAGAGATTTGCTACAAGCTGCCATGAAGGACTGGCCAACTTTGAATCAGAAAGCTCAGATGCAAGAGAAAGTGCTCACAAATGCTGCCCAGCCTGAAGGGAATCATGGTGGACAGTAAGGTAAAATGTTGAAGCCCCCTCCTTTTTATGTCTCATTAATCATTGTAAACCAATTGGTGCACAATTGCATGATTGATTCCGAGGCAAGTAGCTCAGTGATGCCCAAGCAAATAGCTGATCAGCTAGGCCTCCAGTATGAAACCATATCCAAAGGGGTAGTGCAGCTGGATGGGACAATAGTAACAACAGTTGGAGTAATTATAAACTTGAGTCTTACCTTGCATGCATGTCCAAATGTTGTTGTCTTACAAGATGTATTAGTTATAGACCTTCCACCACTCTTTGCCCTATGCTTGTCAAGGGACTTCACTGCCAAGATTGGAGGATATTTGTCTGCTGATTGGTCACACATGCTGTTCAGAACGAGGTATGGAACCAAAGCTACAATCAGGTCTAAACCTATTACAAACTTCCACATTGATCCCTACAGTCCAAGTCAGATCAATACCAATTGTTCAACATTTGATCAAGAAGATCACCCAAGTACTGATGAAGCTGACACCAAGGTTGGAAGCATCCCGGATCTAACTCTTGATGAATGGGCAAACAAGGTACATGCTTTTGATTCTTATCAAGAAGTAGAAGAATCTGAGCTAGGGGTCTATTGCATACATGAAGAAGATCAGCCCATTCCTAGCATCACCAAGCCAAACCATAAGGATGACAATGAGGTATGGCAACTGTTTTTTGATGGATCAAGGAGTAGACAAGGTGCAGGAGGTGGAGTTATGCTTGTTTCACCTCAAGGAGTAAAGTACTATTTAGCTTTTAGATTTCAATTTGCATGCTCCAATAACACTGCTGAATATGAAGCCTTGGTGCAAGGGATGCATTGGGCAATAAAGAGAGGAATAAAGAACTTGCAAGTCTTTGGTGACAGTGAGTTGATTGTAAATCAGGTCAAGGGACAACATGCTACCAAGAATGATCTACTTAAGTGCTACAAGAACAGGGTGTGGGACCTCATGGAAGATTTTGAGGGTTTTGGCATCAAATCCATTCCTAGGAAATAAAACCAAGCTTCTGACAGGCTTGCAGTAGTTGGGGAATCCTTTGATATTGTGGAAAGCATTCAATAGGACAAGGTACAACCAAACATCCATGTGATTGTGAGGCCTTCAGTGCTGGATAACAATGTCATTTGACAAGTGTTTGAGAATGACCAACAAATCATCCATTTCTTACAAGAAGAAGCTGAGTTCTCAGCTAAGAATCAAGAAAAATTGGAACAGTAGTATGGTGACCAAGTGGTATAGCTGAGAACTAACAAGCTGCCCAAGCGACTTATCACTTTGGAGTCCATTTTTAATCCCAATGATCAGTTTAGGAAGGAGAAAGCAAACATTTAGGTCAAGAGAGAGGATTCAGTATCCATCTTGGTGGAAGAGAACAAACCATTGCAAATTGGAAAGATGACAACTGAACAAGAAAGGTATGAGTTCATGCAGCTATGTCAAGAGTTCCCTGATGTGTTTGCTTGGAGATATGAAGACTTGAAAGGTTTCAATCCCAACTTAGCTCAGCATACCATTGAATTGGATCCAAATAATAAGCCTGTCAGGCAGAAACAAAGACCAGTCAATCCACATATGGAGCCTCTCATGAGGAAAGAATTGAACAAGTTGATTGAGTTAAGGATCATATTCCCAATCAAGCATTCTAGTTGGGTTGCCAACTTGGTTCCAGTCAGAAAGAAGAGTGGAGAGATCAGATTGTGTGTTGACTTCAGAGACTTGAATAGAGCATCTCTCAAGGACCATTACCCACTCCCTTCCATGGAACAAATCTTGCAAGTTGTGGCTGGCTCCGAGAGGTTTTCACTACTTGATGGCTACTCAGGCTACAATCAGATTATGGTGAAGGAAGAAGACCAGTTTAAGACAGCCTTCACAACCAAATTGGGGACTTATGCATACAGGAAAATGCCATTTGGGTTGTCCAATGCTAGTGCTACCTTCCAAAGAGCAATGGACATGGCTTTCAAAGGTTTGATTAACAACATGGTGCTGATATACCTTGATGATATCATTGTTTTTTCCAAAAATGCAGCAGACCACCTCTCTCATTTGAGACAAGTCTTCACAAGGTGCAGGAGATTTGGAGTGTCTTTGAATCCTAAGAAGTGTGTCTTTCTTGCACATGAAGGAAAGCTCCTTGGCCATATTGTCTCCAAAGAAGGATTAGCAATTGATCCAGAGAGGGTTGAAGCCATAAGAGCACTACCATTGCCAAGCCACAAGAAATCCCTTCAGAGTTTCTTGGGGAGGATAAAATTTGTTCGGAGGTTTATCCCAGATTTTGCAGCCCTTGTCAAACCTGTCACCAAAATGTTAAAGAAAAGAATGGCTTTCAAGTGGACAGTAGAAGGCAAGGATAGTTTTGAAGCAATCAAAGAAGCCATCTCTCAAGCACCAACTCTCATCAACCCGGACTTCTCCAAGGATTTCATCCTCTGTGCATTTGGAGGTAATGATACTATTTCTGCCATTTTGGTACAACAGAACAAGGACAAAAATGAGTAGCCAATTTCTTTCTTCAGCCAGAGCCTAGATGACTATGAGGTGAGGTATTCTTTTATTGAGAAGCATGTACTTGCAATAATCAGAATCTTGAAGAAATTCAAGCATTTAGTCTCAAACAACAAGGTCCAATTGCTGGCCTCTCATACTGGGGTTAAAGACTTCCTCCTCAACAAGGATTTGAATAAGAAAAGGGCAGGTTGGATCACTCATGTCATGGAGTATGACATTGAGATCAAGGTCACCAAGCTGGTAAGAGGAAAAGGATTGTGTGAGCAGCTGATTTTGGGGAAGCAAAAAGAATTATGCAATGAAGAAGAGGCTGTTTTGACAGTTCAAGACAACCATGAGCCAAGTGGCACTCAAGAAGAAAATAATGTTGTCCCCACTCCTTGCTGGACCCAAGGTATAATTCACTTCCTAAGCATAGGCCTATGCCCTCCGAAGATGAACAAGACCCAAAGAAGATACTTCAGATTGCAGGCTGTCCCATATGCCATTGTTGATGGAGTTTTGTTCAAGAAAGATGTGAATGGAGTGCTTCTGAGATGCATTAGCACAAATCAGATTCATAGGGTGTTGGAAGAGTTCAATGGTGGACTAGTTGATGGTCATTTTGCACCGAGAGTGATAGCTCTAAAAATTATGAAGGTTGGTTATTATTGGCCCAAGATTTTCAGTGATTGCTTTGCATGGATCAAGAGGTGTAAGAATTTTGCATTCTTCACAAGAAAAGAGAGACTTGCTGCCCTTCCATTGCATCCAATCTCAGTTGACCAGCCATTCATGCAATGGGGTTTGGACTTCATTGGAGTCATTAATCCCAATTCAAGCCAAGGGCACAAATGGATTTTGACAGCCACAGACTACTTCACCAAATGGACTGAAGCAGTAGCACTCAAAGAAGAAAATGAGTCTAGCATCTTAGACTTCTATGAGGGCATAGTAACTAGATTTGGCATACCTGCTACAATAATCTCAGATAATGCATTGGCATTCATTGGATCCAAGGTGACTGAGTGGGCCGTCAAGAACGGGATCTACCTAAGTACTTCATCAAACTATTACCCTCAAGGTAATGGCCAGGCTAAGTCTACAAACAAGAACATGTTGAGGATCATTAGAAGAACTCTTGATGAGAATCAGAGGTCTTGGCATACCAAACTGAAATCAGTCTTATGGGCTGATAGGATAACTCCCAAGAAATCCACAGGTAACTCTCCATTCAGGCTTGTTTATGGAAGAGAGGCAATTTTTTCCCATGTCACTTGAGTTGCCAACATTGGAACTCATGAAACAGTTGGAGCTGTTGGAGTTTGAGCCCATGGAGGTGAGATATGCAAAGTTGATGGAGCTCCAAGAGATCATAGATCAGGCATCCCAAGCAATGGAGAAGGATCAAGCTTTGATCAAGAATACCTTTGACAGGAAGGCCAAGAGTAGATCTTTCCAGGTTGGAGATCTAGTGTTAAAATGGGATGTAGATAGAGAAAAACCGGGAAGGCATTCAAAATTTGATGCCATTTGGAGTGGCCCATACATGGTCACGAAGTGCAAGAACAACAATGCTTTCTAATTGGCTTCATTGGATGGTGAAGAACTGCAAATTCTAGTCAATGGAATCTATCTCAAGCATTACTTCTAAAGGTAAATTCTCCACCTTGTAAATATTAACTTAGGTTTCCATTCCTTCAAGTGCTTGTGCACATTGTTTTTCTGTAGGTTAGTTTTGCTTTCCCTAAGTTCTTTGGCACAGGCTAGATTCAGAAATTCCTTCTCTTTCTTCCAAAGATTTGGAGGCTCCCCTCTTCATCACAGTCCAAATCAATAACACTACCTTAAAACGTGTTATGATCGATAGTAGAGCTACACTCAACGTCATCTCCTCGCACATATTCGAACAACTTAAGTTACCAAAGAATGTGGTGTCACCCCCACCTTTCGCCCTTCGATCATTTAACGATCAGCTAGCAGTCACTCTAGGAACTGTGGTCTTACCCATTCGAGTAGGTAAGAAGCTGCTTCATGAACTCTCCTACATTGTCGAAGGAAAGTTCCACTATAACAAGATCCTCGGACGCTCCTGGATTCGCGCAATGCATTGTGTCCCATCCACCCTCCATCGATGCCTAAAATATCAATATGAGGGCAAAATATATACTCATCCAGGAGATTCTTTTCCTTCCGCACAATGCGACATGACCACAAGATCTGCCCCTTTAAAAGAAAATCCATGTTCTCCTGACGAGGCCTCATCTTCTTCCATACCTGCAACCAAACTACCGGATTTACAAAATCTGGAAGAGACATTGCAGCGTTTCTCACTAGGAGAGCTTCCTCTCTTTTCTTTCGATGCCCATCTCAAACCTATAATGAGTATGGTAGACCAGACAAACAACCTGAATATCAACCAGGTCTCGGTCGCATCGTCACCATTGGTCTGCCCAATCAACAGACTAATTTCATCTACGGTGGTTTTGATACACCTCACTATCGCCCAGATTCTCCTCCTAAGACCAAACCTTACTCACCAGGGTTTGATTATCTACAGAATCCCACGTTTGCAAAAACTTATCTATATCGATGCGCGTGGAAAGGTTTTGGCCTTGGAAAATATGAACAAGGTATACATGATCTCAAATCCATTCCTACTCTCATGCCACATCAGAAATTTGGTTTAGGATTTAAACCTCTTTCAAAGGCCACTGTCACTATTCTTGATGAGCCTCTTCCTACTGAAGAACCATCTTTCCCCACTAAGTCAGAAGCATCACTCGATGTGGACGATGACATTTCCATCCCACCTAACTTTTTTTTTTTTTGATCAATACCATTTCCTTAGGGCCGTTAGTCTATGAGACTAACAATCGGTCTGCTTCTATACCATTAATCTTCCCTGAAATAGTTGGAGACGACTCTCCTACTATCAACACTATCCACTGTGTGGATGATGATTCTGTCCTCACCTATCTGGGGGGCAGAGGATTCATATCTCCCCAAGACTATTCCTTCTGACACGTCTACCCTTCTCAACGAAGCCACTATCGACCTTAATATAGGGACTTCTGAAGACCCTCGCATCATCAAGGTCGGCCAATCCCTTAATCCACAGGAATTAGGGGACTTTACCGCTTTTCTCTCCAAACATCGTCAAGCCTTTGCTTGGTCATATGAAGATATGCCAGGACTCGATCCCGATATTGTGGTCCACAATATCGTTACTCTTCCCAACATCAAACCAGTCAAGCAAAAATTGTGTAAAATGCACCCTAGAGTAGCCCTTCTTGTTAAAGAAGAATTACAACGCTTGCTCTCGGCTAGCTTCATCCAACCCATCAATTATCCGCAATGGGTGTCTAATGTAGTACCAGTAACTAAGGCTACTGGGAAAATTTGAATTTGTACCGACTTCCGGGATCTTAATCTTGCCTGTCCAAAGGATGATTTTCCTCTTCCTAATATCGACCAACTCGTAGATTTAACTGCGGGTCATGAGATGCTTTCTCTTATGGATGGTTTCTCCAGAATAAATTCTCATCCGCAACCTAGAGACCACATAAGACTATCTTTCATAACTTCCTTGGGGACCTTTTTCTATCATTCAATGCCTTTTGGTTATCTTAAGAACCGCAGGAGCAAACCTATCAACGAGTAATGACCTACATCTTCCATGATCTCTTGCACAAAACTGTGGAAGATTATGTTGACGATCTCCTTGGCAAGTCAAGCGTCGTCAGGATCATCTTTTCATCCTTGCAACCTCTCTTTGAGAGGCTTATCCGCTTTTGTCTTCGTCTAAATCCAGCTAAGTGCGTGTTTGGCGTTCTCACTGGTAAACTTTTAGGTTTTATCATTTCCATCAGGGGTATTGAAGTGGACCCCGCAAAAATAACAGCCATCCTTGAGATGCCTCCCCCTTCTAACTTGAAGCAACTCCGCAGTCTCCAAGGACGTCTTCAATCAGTGCGTCGTTTTGTCTCCCAATTGTCGGACCGTTGTCAACCTTTTCACCATCTCCTCCGTAAGAATGTTCATTTTGAATGGGATGAGCATTGCCAAGGCCTTTAATGATCTCAAAGCTTATCTTCTTTCTTCCAACCCATGCTTACACCTCCAACGCGAGGGGGAGCCTTTCTATCTTTATATCTCTGTGACTGACCATGCTCTGGGAGCCATATCTCGCATCTGGGACACTTGTGGTAAGAAACAAGCTGTCTATTACATCAGTCACAACCCTCCATGAGTATGAGAACACGTTACTTTCGAAGCTGAAAAACTATGTTGCGCTCTCTTCTTTGCAACTTCTAAGCTTCGTCATTATCTCCTTAATCACAAAACTTACATTGTCACAAGTGTCATCCCCTCAAGACAATTCATGTAAAGCCTTATCACAATGATCGTATCACTCGTTGGCTATGCTTATGACTGGAATTTGACCTCGAGTTTATCCCACAAAAGGCTATCAAGGGTCAGGTTATTGCAGAATCAATTAGCTGATGCTCCTCTTCCG